>JARHVA010007022.1:250000-773757 GCA_037957365.1 Torreya grandis
TCCAACCAAGGAGGCATAGGAAGAAAGGATTGTCTATAACAATTGATTTTTTTCCATTGAATACTTGAGCCAAAAGTTAGGCAAAAAGTATCCAAATACTCACTACATTGCATTTTTGATATTAGTCTTGTCCTCAATAAGAGTGAGAAAAGAGTCATTAGTAAAGTGGCCATTAAGTAACTAAACGATTTCATCTGAAAGAAGAAAATAGCCTTAACAAGACCTTCTGATTTAAAACTTGACAAAATATAGCCAACACATACAATGATAGAACTAATAGGTATCCTTATCTAATGGAGTGGAATAACCCAAATTACTCATAAATGACATCATTAACAAAGAGAAAATATGAATCACTTGTAAACAACATCTAAACTGACTATTGAAAATTAAGACCAAATCCTAAGGTTGTTATCGTAGCCAAGATGAAGACCCATTCGATGTGATCATAGGCTTTCTCAAAGTCTATCTTATTGAATAAAACTCATTAATTAGACTTGTGATCACACTTCATACCTTCCCAAACTGCTATGATGTTATAAAGAATTTATATATTTTGAATAAACTTGGTTTACTCAAAACTAACAATCAATGGTAGGAGATGGTGAATGTGTAGCATGAGGGCTTTTGGCAATGACTTTATACAAAACATTAAGTAGGGTAATGGGATATGGTTTTATCAAAAATTGGGAAATAGGATATGCTAAATCCTAACTAGATAAAATAGACTAAGCTAAATCAAGATGTATAATATATGTATAAATTAAACATTCATTGATTTATAGCTTATTATATTTATAAATATGCTAAAAGGGGAAAATGCATGGAAATAAACAACTCATCTAGACTCAGCTTCATAGGATTGTGAATACAAATTTATGTTTGACTACATGACTACTTCTAGTCACTATGAATTAGGAATAGTGTTTTACTCATTTCTTGGGCAAGGCTACACTAATTAGATAGGAATGGACTATGTTGGTGTTTTTAGGTTACGTCAATGTCTAGTAGGGATTTATCCTTTGTGACTGATATAATAATTTTGCTTTCACCTGTATGTCTTGTTAACTCTACGAGAGCTCTCAATATGTTGTGAAAACCACTTTATACCCTCTTCATAAAAACCCTAGCTCAATGACACAAGAATATGAATGCAATCATGGGGTAAAAAGGGGTTATTGGTTAAAGTTATGCTTGGCCTCAACACCCCCTATGTTGAGTGCTACCTACATACCAATACACCAAATAGGGATCAAATACCATGTAGTTATTTCATGCTATAGTGGTGTGTGTGAAATCTTGGTATAATGCTAAATGCTAGTGCAATCCTAGTGTAATTATGTGATTTTCCAATGACTTGTGACCTTGAAATGTTATGCAGACTTAGCTTTGGGCTTTTAGGGTTGTGTATACTCAAAATTGAGAGAATTAGGTGTGTTTATCTCAATGTGAAATTATATATTCTAGTGTTTTTCAATCATATGAGCCTCTAGTGAGTAAATGGTTAGAAAATGTGGCTTTATATTGATATCTTTAGAATTCCTTAGGATGGGGCTTACTAAATGTTTAAGATGATATATTAGGTGAATTTAAATTTGAGCAATTAGTCATTATTTGGTGAGAGGACAAGACCAGTGAATTCATACATTATTGGTGGGTGGGATTATCCTAAAAAGATGACCTTATTTTAGGAGCAATGACATCTAAGTTGGAAGTGTGTAACACTCCATGGATGAGCTTAGGCTATTCATATGGAAGAATAGGGATGTTATTTAATCATCAATTGATTTAAAAGTATAGGTCATCTGCATAGAAGTGAAGAAAGGTGATCAAGGAACCTAGGATTGAGCATAAGTTGGGTGTTCACAAGGAATGGTCACAAGTTCATTATTTCATATTTAATTGTAATTTATGTCTACATTTACCCCCTTTTTATTGTATTAATGCAAAAAATTAAAACTACTAAAGTAAAAGGAAAAAATGCATACCTAAACATACCTATGATGAATAGTCTTGAATTTAGATCCTACGTTAAACTATGATTCATTCAAACCTACATTGAAACATATGTAAAAGCAACACTTAATTAAGATGAAAATTAAAATCAAAGAAAGAAAGAAGGGATAAATACACTTGATTGAGTATGTGAATCATTATGTTTTCCTAGTGCAAAATTGGTGACTGTAGAGGGTTGGACCCTTGGAGATTTCATTTTTGTTGATGTGCATGGATTGGACTATGCATGGCCCAATCCTCATATGTAGGATTAAATGATAAAAAAATCAAGGTGTGCTTGAATTTATCATTGCACACTCAAGGTAGTAGAATAGTTTGGAATCCTTGTATGAAATCTAATAGATTATTCTAGTGCAAAACTAGTGCAAAAAAGTGAATCAACTACTACAGATGGAATAAGATGTTATGTTATGGAGCCTATTTCCAAATTACAATTTATTTCAAATTCTATACATTTAAAATTTATTTTACACTCTTTATGTATTTTGTACTCCCTTAATTGGGAACCATTTTAGGTTGACTTTGGCCACGGTTTTGGTATCCACTATTTTATAAAATTGCTATGTTGATGTATTATGTATAGATGGATATTCAGTAGGTAATACATCATGAGAACAAGGGTTTGAGAAGGAAGAATATAGTGTGTGAATTCAAGTTTGAATTTAGAAGAGTTTTTAAAGCACATAACCAAACAATATTTATTCATTGTTATTATGAGAAGAGAGATCTGAGAGTGGATTGTACTCTTGTGGCTTGTAATAAAATCTAAGTAAGTGTTTCTTAGTGGATGTAGCCTACATTGGGTGAACCACATTAAATCTGGTCTTCTTGTTGTGCATTTTTATTTATTTTCTTTATGCATCTCTATTATTATTATTATTATTATTATTATTATTATATGAAATTGTTTTGCATGAATTTTTGATTATTTCTAACTGGTATCAAAGTTTTAGGTTGTATTTATTGAAGTGTTAAATCTTAGGAAGGGTTTTTAGTTTAAGTGGGATTTATGGCTAATGATCAAAAATCAAAGGTTGAAAATTTCAATGGATAGAACTTTGGTCTATGGAAGAATTAGATGGAGGATTGCCTCTATCAGAAGGACCTCCATGCTCTATTGGGAGGAAAAGTAAAGCAACCAGTGAGTATGATAGATGAAGCTTGGGAGTTGCTTGACAGGAAAGCACTTAGGGACATCAAGGTAATGCCTTGCATCTTTGGTCACATTTAATATATCATAGGATAAGACTTCAAAAGGTCTCATGAATGCATTAGGTAAGTTATATGAGAAACCCTCTACTTTTAATAAAATATTTTTTATGAATAAGTTATTTAATATGAAGATATCTAAAAATGGTTCAGTGTTGACCATCTGAATGAATTTAATATGATTTTAAGTATTTTTAACTCTATAAAAATTGATTTTGATGATTAATTTAGGGATTTACTTATTTTGCATTTCTTACTAGAGAGTTGGAATAGCCTAGTAATTTATGTGAGAAACTCTGTCTCTAATAATTCCAAGTTGAGGTTTGAAGATGTCATAGGAGTAATCATTAGTGAGGAAATGTAATAGAAACTCTCTAGGGAGACTTCTACTTCAAGTGATGCTTTGGTGTTCGAGAGTAGAGGGAGACAAAAGTTTAGAGGAAAAGGAAAGTGTGAAAAGTCAAATGGTCCTAAAAGGTCAAAATCAAGGAGCAAGATGGTTTGCTAGCATTGTGAAAATACTAGGCATGCAGAGAAGGATTGTTGGTCTCTTCAGAACAAGAAAAAAATTAGGAAGACACCAAGGAGGTGAATGTGGCAACATGTAATGTTTGTCAGGATGCATTAATTCTCTCCATTGACAACATTGTTGATTCTTGGGTTTTATATTCAGGGGCTTATTTTCATGCTACACCATATAAGCATTATTTTATTGATTATGTTCAAGGGGATTTTGGACATGTCTATCTTGGTGATGATAAGCCTTGTAGCATAGTAGGAAAAGGACATGTTTAAATCAAGATGCATAATGGGAACACTTGGATACTGAAGGATTTTAGGCATGTGCCTAAGTTGGGATGGAATTTGGTATCCACAAGACAACTAGGTAATGAAGGTTATATGGTGACATTTATAGTAGATTATTGGAAGGTGACCAAGGGTGATATTATGGTATCAATAGGTAAGAATATTGTTACTCTTTAGTTATCAATTAGTGTTAACTATTCTCATTTAGTTGTTGCAGATGCAGAGTAAGTTTATGGCACAACAGGCTTGGTCACACGAGCCAAAATGGCATGCAAATTTTGAAGGATCAATTGCCTAGATTGAAAGGGTATGATTTATATTTATGTGAAGATTGTGTCTTTGAAAAATAGAAAAGGGTAAATTTTCTCAAGGTTGGACCTACAAAGAAGGATAATAAGTTGGAGTTGGTGCATCCAAATGTATGGGGGATGGCTCAGGTATCTTTTATTGGTGGGTCATCATATTATGTCACTTTTATTGATGATGCAACTAGGAAAGTTTGGGTGTATGGCATTAGGATAAAATATGTTTTGTTTGATACATTTAAAAGATGAAAATCCTTGGTTGAGAATGAAATAGGTCTCAAGTTAAAATGTATTAGATCAAATAATGGTGGGGAATATTGCAGTAATGAATTTGTATTACTATTCAAGGAATGGAATTCACAGATAGAGGATGGTTTCAAAAACTCCATAGCATAATAGAGTGTCAAAAAGGATGAACAAGATAATCATGGAGTGTGCTAGGAGCATGAGGTTGCATACAGGTTTGCCTCTTCAATTTTGGGTAGAAGTAGTAAACATGGTTATATATCTGATAAATAGAGTACCTTAATCTTATTTGGATGGAAGCATACCTGAGGAAGCTTGGTCTGGTAAGAAGGTTGATTATTCATTTCTTACAATATTTGGCTGTGAATCCTTCATTCATATTGATAAAGATGATAGTACCAAGTTAGAGGCTAAGTTTGAAAAATGCAACTTTATTGGTTATTGTGAGGATGACTTTGGTTTTCGGATTTGGAGTCTTAAGGATAAGAAAATATTTCAGTCTAGGGATGTTTTCTTTAATGAAAAAGTCATGTATAAAGAATAGTTTTAATATTAGAAAGAGGATTCCAGAAAAGAGTGCATAGTGTTGGAGGACATTGCAAATGATAAAGTGTCCAAGCAACTAGTTCAGGCACCCACTCCATAAGAACCCCAAAATCCTATGGTGAGAAGATCTTTTAGGGTAAGAAAAGAACCTAATAATTTTTCACCATCTCTTAATTATTTATTACTCACTGACAATGGAGAGCTAGAGTCCTTTGAAGAACCAATGTAGGTAGATGTCAAGAAGAAGTGGGAGTAAGCAATGGATGAGGAGCATCAGTATCTCATAGAAAATCAGACTTGGGATTTGGTAAACCCACATGAATGTGAGAAAACATTGTAGAACAAGTGGGTGTACAAAATTAAAGTGGATAATGGAGGCAAGAATAGGTACAAATCCCAATTTGTGGAAAAGGGGTTTATACAAAAGAATAGAATTGATTTCGATGAGATTTTTTCCCCAGTGGTAAAGATGACTTCTAATAGGATTGTTCTTGGGATACTGGTAAAGATGACTTGCATTTAGAGAAATTGGATGTGAAGACTGTGTTCTTTCATGGTGATTTGGAGGAATACTTATATATAGATTAGCCATAGGGATATGAGGTCACAGGGAAGAAGAACATGGTGTGCAAACTAAAGAAGAGCTTTTATGGCCTGAAACAAGCTCCATGATAGTAGTAAAAGAAATTTGATAGTTTTATGATGGAGAAAGGATACTCCAAGTGCCATTCAAACCATTGCATATATCAATAATTTTGATGATGGTGATTACATTATCTTATGTTTGTATGTCAATGACATGTTGGTTATAGGTAAGAACATGCAAGAAATAAAGGGTGTACTCAAGGAATAGCTTATTAATTCCTTTACTATGAAGGATTTGGGAGTAGTAAAAAAAATCTTTATTGTGAGAATAAATTGGGATAGGAAGGAACAAAATCTAAATTTATCCCAAGAAGATTACATTAAAAAGGTCTTGGAAAGGTTTAGTATGTAGGATGTTAAATGGGTTAGGACTCCTTTGGCAAGCCATTTCAAGTTATCAAAAGAGCAATGTCCAAAGATAGAGGAGGAGAGAATCTAGATGTCACATGTACCTTACTCATCAGTAGTTGGCAGCTTGATGTGTGTCATGGTGTGCACTAGTCTAGATATTACTCATGCAGTGGGAGAAGTAAATAAGTACATGATTGATCCAGATAGAGAACACTAGAAGGCAATGAAGTGGATCCTTTGATACTTGAGAGGGACCATGGGGAAAATTTTAAGCTATGGTGGATTGGACACCACTTTGTGTGGTTATGTAGATTCATACATGATTGGAGATTTAGATAGTAAGAGGAGTACAATAGGGTATGTATTTATTGTAGGTGACATAGCAGTGAGCTGGATTTCAAAACTAAAGGAACTTGTGGCTTTGTCAACCATAGAGGCTAAGTATGTTGTTGCCATAGAAGCAAGCAAAGATATGATTTGGTTATAGTAGTTGCTTGAAGATTTGGGGCATAATCAGGAGTAAGCGAAGCTATATAGTGATAGTTAGAGTGTTATACATATAGCAAAGAACTCTTCTTTCCACTCTAGGATGAAGTATATATAGTTGAGGTACCATTTCATTAGGACAGATTTGGAGGAAGAAAATTTAAAGATGGAAAATATTCATACCAATTGGAATCCTATAGACATGATGACCAAGGTGGTCACAAGGGATAAACTAAAGCTATTTTCAATTTCAATTGGCCTTCACAGTTGATAGTGAAGGGTTGAATCTTGCTCAAAGAAAATCAGTCTCCAAGTGGGAGATTGTTATGTTGTGAAGCCTATTTCCAAATTACAATGTATTTCAAATACTATACATTTAAAATTTTATGGACCCCCTTAATGGGGAACCATTTTGGGCTGAACTTTCCTGTGGTTTTGGTACCCATTATTTTATAAAACCACTATGTTGATGTATTATGTATAGATGGATATTAAATAGGTAATACATCATGAGAACAAGGGTTTGAGAAGGAAGAACAAAGTGTGTGAATTCAGGTGCAAAATCAAGAGAGTTTGTAGAGCACAACTCCAAACAATATTTGTGCATTGTAATTATGAGAAGATAGATCTGAGACTGGATTGTACTTTTGTGGATTTTAATAAAATCTAAGAAAATGTTTTTTGGTGAATGTGATCCACATTGGGTGAACCATGTTAAATTCAGTCTTCTTGTTATGCATTTTTATTTATGTTCTTTATGCATCTATGTTCATATCTATTATTATGATTATGTGAAATTGTTCTGCATCATTTTCTGATTTATTCCTAACATAAGATTCATTTCTAGTGCAAAAGTAGTATGATCTGAGTTTGGTGTATACAACATAGAGAATGCTATGTATTTTCATTCTTTCTATATAAATTGGTGTAAAAACTAAGGAGGTGACCATGTGCCATGTACATACCCCCAATCTGGTATCTAAGCATATTAAATCTAATAACCAAGTAATACCAAGTAAACTTTCTGATAAAACCTATGAAATCATCTCAAAACACATGTCATGTATGATGCCCCCAACTTGGAATAACCTTGTGTATTTTTTTGCAAACTGTGACTATGAACCTATTGAAAATTGTCCTATGTAGTAAATCTAATTTTGAGAATTTTGGAGTTCATTGTTTCTATGTATTGGGATAAAAACATTTAATCTGGACTAAATCGACCTATGTTTTTGTTTAAAGAGCACATTATTATCTAAAAATGATTTTTGAGTAAAATTTGAGTATGGATCATGATCAACTATGTAAAACATGTTGATTTTTTATTATGTTGTATATTGTTGTAACTTAGTCTCTAAGACAAGCCACTATGTATGCCCCCTCTTTTGAAGTGAGTTGTGAATCCTGCACAATAACTTAAAAGAAAAATTTATGTGATAGATGTTATGTAAAGTTGTAAATTTGAGTAGTAATAATGATAACATTAAAGAGATTGAGATCATCATATATAAATTGATCAAAATAGTGATGTAATATGCATGTGAAAATAAGCATACATAGTGGCATTGTCAAGATAGATGTTATCAATTAGGCACGTAGAGAAGTGATAATGGCATTCAAAAATTGGAGAGATGCATGATACCCATCATGGCATCGAAAATAGAGAAAACAAGTGTCATGGGCATGATTCACACATACAAAGAGTACATGTAAAGCACACAAGGCACACAAGAAGGCCAAGGGGCCACATACAAGGGACATGTTTAAATGTTACTCACATGCATATAAAATAAGCAAAGAAAGCTTAGAGCCACACATAAGGACGTATTTAAATGTCCTCAATTCAGATCAATGATTACATGTAAAACATGAATCAAGGAATCAAAACATGATAAACATGCATAAATAGATGGAGTTCATTGACATAAGCAATTGGTAAATTCAATATATAAATTAACTTGAGTATTCGGTAAGATAATAATGTGAGTATGAGTGAGAAAATATTGATAGATTTTGTGTAATGTATTGAATGAATAGATGGAGTTCATTGACATAAGAAATTGGTAAATTCAATATATAAATTAACTTGAGTATTCGGTAAGATAATAATGTGAGTATGAGTGAGAAAATATTGATAGATTTTGTGTAATGTATTGAACTGAAGTATGAACAAAATGGATAGTCAAAGAAGGATAAAACTTGTGTAAAAAGATTCCCCTAGTGAACTTGTTGAGATGTAAGCAAATTGTAGGAATCTTATGTCTGGTTAGAATATGAAAAAGTATAGCTTGTATTCATTGGGACAAGTTCAATGTAAATAGAGAAGAGCACAATGCATGATTGTTAGAATATTATGGTTTTTTCTATGTAAGAATTATGGGTCTTAGACAGTGTCACCACCTACACCTACATCTAGAAATGATAACATGTATGTTTTGTAAGGCACTCAAATACACTTATGAAGCCTATATGATATCAAAATGGATAGAAATAAGTACTGATACATTGTAGCACAAATAGATAATGTAAAGAAATTAAACATATGAAAAAATCTTGATTTTTAGAATTTTTTGGAATATTCTATTTTTTATAATTTTTTAAATATGTGGAGTATTTAGAAATCAAATAACACATCCAAGTGATGTGGATAATCAAACAATGGATCTGGTGGAAGGTTAGCCAATTTTAGATACTAAAACTTGTCAAATACCTATAGATCATCATACCACTCATGTTTGATAATTATAGCTTTACCTTTGGCATTATTTTGAATCTTATGCAAGAGTATATCATGTTGTTCTACTGTGTATGAAGCCACATGTGTTGTTTTTGGAAAAAGTAGCTTTGAGCCCTATGTATCATTTTTAAATCTATGATGGTCATCAATGCCCTCATTGAGAATACAAATCATATTATCTTCAAATTTGAATGTTACACATTATTGTAGCTTATCAACTTTAACTTCTATTTCATGTAACCATTGTTGACCAAATGTATCCCTTATCTGATTTCCTATTTTCATAACAAAAGAAGTGTGTCCACAACTTTGAGACCACATAATACTAGTATGGTAATGTGCTCAATTCAATCCTGATAATATATAGCTTTCTGTAATTCTTGTTGATCATGACCTATGTGCTGAAGAAATGCAAGTGTGCATACATTTGGTTATGTATCTTCATCTATTTACACATGTTTTCTATATTCATTATAAATAAAAACATGAATAGTCAAAGGGTTTTTTCTTGAATGCTTGTAATTTCTATGTATTTGACCCCAATTTTGAGCCCTACTAGGTGGTAGTGTGGGTTGTATAATCTGAATAGTCCCTTTATCCTTATATTTATGAATTATTTGTTGTAATGATACACAAGTATCTGTAGCATATCCTATAATTCTCTAAAAATAACATAAGGTTTTTCCCTCTTGTGTCAACAACATATTATTAGATATATGCCTTATTGCAGGAAAAACAATTAATTTCATGTCAAGTAACATTTGTAACATAATATGTGGTCTATCTTGTACATTATTAGTTTATATCCTGATAATTGGTTCCATATCCATGATCTCAACATTATTTACTGAATCTATAAATGGTGCCTTATTCATAACTGTAATGCATTGGTTAATGTATTATGTCTCTTGCTCTTTGGGAAATCTAGATTTAAAAAAGATGTTAGTCTGTGACCCCTGATAAATTAGCATGTTGTGTGGTGTTTATATTGGAACAAGTATCCTTGCCTTTACCAATATTTGAAATTGTTGATTTTCCTTTATCTATGTTTACTTGAATGATGGTCTTTGAATCATCTCTATATTCACCTAGGCCATCTAGTGTGAAATTTAGACCACATAATTAATCATCAGTGTTCATTTGTATTACATTTGTGTCATCATCAGAACTAGCATCAGAGTCACCATCAACATCTTTAATAGATATGAAATTTGAACCTTTTGAATTTATTAATAAATGTGCTACTGTACAATTGTCTATTGTTTTACTATGTTAGATGAATGTTGTTGTTTTGAAACATCTATAGATTGTAACTTGTTACCCTTGATAATAGATTCAAAAACCTCATAAGTTACATTTTTTCTATAGGTATAATCTCCAGTGGTGGCACTATAGTAAGTTGTGATGCTTGTAACTATGATCGATTCTCAGTAGCATATTTTGTAATCTTACATTATCTAAATGGTTGATTATCACTAGGGCATGTATATAAATATCCATCATGTAAAAATTTGACACATCGATGTGAGGTAGAAGGTATGGCTCCTACTACATGTATCCATGGTCTATCTAATAGTAAATTATAGTGTCAATGATTAGGCATTATTTGAAACTACGTAGGTAAGGTTTTTGTCCATATTATGATGTCCAGAGTGATAGAACCCAAAGCTTGATGTGGCACATCATCAAATTATTTTATATTCATATATGTCTTTTGAAGAGAAGCCATGCTAATATCCATTTTTTTGTAATAATGTATGATTGAAAATATTCAACCCTGAACCATCCAAAACCCTTTTTACCATTGTGCTTTTGATTTGAACTTGTATAAACAAGGGAAGATATTGATCAATTGTAGATTGAGTAGGAAAATCATCGTTCCCAAAAGATATAACATCCTCAATATCCTTTAAAGTATTTATAACATATGCAAAGTAAGATGACTCTATCACAAAGCATGGATATCTGATTCAAATCTTGGTACAAAATGTCCTTGAAAATATTAGCTTTTGAAGAAATTTTAGCTGACATATTCCTTAATTGATCAACAATTTCAAACCCTTTAGATTGGGTAATTGGTCCCATTAGATGTGGTTGGGTATGGGGATAAATTTTATAAATGGGTTCCTCCTGCCTTTCACATTGGGGTATTCAACCTCATCGAGTGATAACTACTTTGACCACATGATCTCCTATAAGCCTAGGGAGAATAGTAGAGGTGGAATATGAGCTAAGATAGTTAGGAGGTCTGGGGGTAGGAAGAACGAAAGGAACCATCTAAGCCCTCTAACATCTAGTAGTAATATGTGGCAACTCAAACCCAACTATGCAATAATAAGCATCATAGAAATATTCATTATTAAGATATTTGTTGATATTGGTTTTTATCCTTTCCATTAAAGTATGAAACCATGACTCTACATAGAAATTAAATAGTTTACATGTAAGATGCCAACAACATGTAATGAGCACAAAGAAACTTTGAACCAAAAAATGATAAATGGAAGCACTCATTATAATCATGATTAAGTACATTGTGGATGCTATAATAAGAAGGAAAAATCAGAGATCTATAATTCTAAAAACCCTAGAAAGGAGAGAAGTAAACTGTAGGGAAAACTAGGTTTTACAATGTGCTTAGGAGGAATCAGGTTCACCAACATGTTTTATTGAAAATTGGGAAATAGGAGATGTTAAATCCTAATTAGATAAAATGGACTGAGAAAAATCAAGGTATATGATATATGCATAAATTAAACATCCACTGATTTGTAATTTAATATATATTAGAAATATGTTAAAAGGTGAAAAAGCATGAAAACAAACAACTCAGTTGGACTCAGATACGTAGGACTATGAATGAAATTGAGTCTTTACTTGTAGGATTGTTTTAGGTTGTGAATCAAGAACAATGTTTCACTCATTTCCTTAACAAGGACACTAATCATATAGGGGTGGCCTGTGTTGGTGTTCATAGGGCATGTTGATGTATGATATGGTTTTATTTTCTGCAACTGATATGACAAGTTCACTTGTGCTTATATGTCTTGTTGACTATGTGGGAGCTCTCAATATAGGAAACTATTGTGTACCTTCTTATTCACTGAAACCCTAACTCAATGGCACAAGAAGACAAATGCAATCATGGGGTAAAAATGGGTTAGTAGTTGAATTTGTGCTTGACCTCAACACCCCTTGTGTTGAGTGTTATCTACATACAAATACTTCGAAGAGGGATCAAACTCCATGTAGTTCTTCCATGCTATGGTGGTGTGTGTGAATTCCTAGTGTAATGCTAAATGTTAGTGTAATTCTAATGTAATTATGTGTTTTGCCAATTACTTGTGACCTAGAAATGTTATGAAGACTTAGCTTTGGGTTAATAGGACTGTGTGTACTCAGAATTGGGAGAATTAGGTGTTTTTCTCTTAATGTGTAGTTAGATATTCTAGTGCTTTTCAATCATATGAGCCTTTAGTGAGAAAATGGTTAGAAAATATTGATTTATAGTAATCTCTTTGGAATTTCTTTGGATGGGGATTGTTAAATGTGTAGGACTACTCATTAGGTGAATTTGAATTTGAAAAACTAAATTTTATTTGGTGAGAAGACAAGACCAATGAATTTAGACATTATCAGTGGGCAAGATTATCCTAAAAGGGTGGCCTTGTCTAAGGAGCAAAGAAAACTAAGGTAGAAGTGTGGAACAATCCAAGGATGATCTTAGGATATTTGTACAAAAGAATATAGACATTTAATGATCATCAATTTCTTTGGAAGTATAGTTCATCATCATAGAAGTGAAGGAAAAGCAGTCAAGGACTGTGGGATCGAGCATAAGTTGTGTGTTCACAAAGAATGGTCACAAGTGCATTGATTCAACTTAAATGTTAATTTATGTGTCTATGGGATGCTAGTTGTAGATCAACTTTGGGTCTTCCATCTTTGGTTTAAACTTAATATTCCTTTTCTAAATTTGTTGGCTGAGAGACTTAGATTTGAAAACTTCACAATAAACTTGAAAGAGGTCTTCTCCTGCGCTATCCCACAAAATATTATAGAATTCACAAGGAAATCCATCACAACCCAAAGCTTTATCATTTTCCATTTGCATCACAACTTCATATAGATCTTGAATAGAGAGAGGCCTATCAGAGACATCTCATTGAAATTGAGTGAACTTGCAAGGGAATACTTTAAGGCATTGTATAAGTGCATGTTGTCACTCATGGATAGGTTCCACACTTGTTGATAATGGTGAATAAAACATTGAACCATATCAGGTACCTCATTGAGCCTCTAGTCAACTTATTTAACAAATTTGATTTGTTAAGTTGCATGTTTGGCCTTGAGCATTATAAATAACTTTTTAGAAGCTTTGTTGCCTATTTTAAGCCAGTGTAGCTTGGATTTGATTTATGCACCTTGTGCATTGTAGGCATTTGTAATTTGAATGATTTGACGAAGTGTCACAACTTGTAGCAACAAAGGTTCATGGAAGTGAGCCTACTCTAAAATAGCCATTGCATGGATCAAGATTGAGGTAGTGGCAGAGTACAAGAGTCAGCGGATGCATCCCAATCGATCCCTGTAGATTCACAAAAAATCTAACATTGCATGTGAGAACATCTAACCACCATTTAATCCAATTGGGATTCCCTATAGTCAAGGTAGAAGGTTCTAGATTTGTGGATGTGTGCCAACGTGGACCCATGATGCAAAAGCACAATATTGAGAAAGAATTCAATTTTTTTATTTTTTTATTGCTTATATTGTTAATTAATGCAAAAGCAAATGGGTGAGTGATAAAAAAGGACAAAGTTTGATAATGTCTCCACCGACAAAGGAAAACAATTATCAAAGTAAAAATATGATTGTTTGAAGGTCATGGCTCTATCAAACATTTTTATAACTCTATCAAATCCACGACAGAGTTTGTTCTATGTGTGCCATACGACAATCATGGAGCCTTGAGAAAAAGTGGGGTCATAAACCCAAATTTTATTTTGCATATACAACTACGCCTTTTTCTCGCTAGTTATCCATCACAAAGGAAGGTGCCCAAGTTATCAATTGGATGTTCGATCATATTAAGGTTCCCACACATAACCTAATGTGCATCTAGCAACTCATCAGGATCCATTACCAAAGAGTTACCTTTTCCACTGTGTCATTAGATGTATAATATTAATAAAACCAGAAGATTGGCTTTAAATATTAAATATCATCTAGAGAACATGGTTCAAGGGGTCACACCCATGATCTACATGATGTCACTTTCATTTTGGGGGAAAAAGGTTCTCAAGACACCACATCTAAGGATGTGATCACTATTCATGAATAGATTGTGAGGGTAGAGTACATTGTTATTAGTTGTAAGTAGAAATCCCACCACCCTAACTTCTTGCAAGCAAAGAATGTTTATTTCTAGAAATTGAAGCTAAAAATATCACACAATATACTTGTAATTTGAGTATGTGAGAGTCTGCACATTCCATGAGAAGCAATTCATGGATTATGCAAGTCAAGAGACATATCCTCAAAACCTATTCCCTCAAGGGCACCAAACATATTCTTCAGGAATTGTTGTTGGTTTGATTGCAAAAACTCATTAAGCTGACACAACTATTAAGGCTCTACAACATTTTCTCATTCCCCCAAATGAGAGGACTCCTCCAAGAGCATCGAGGTGAAGTCTGGTGTGGAAAATCATGGTGAAAACTCGAATGTGAATCTTGAGAGGAAGACTAAGAAATTGATAAAACATTTACAATGGGAGGAGTACTAAAAAACCTAAGATTTTATACCTTTTTTGACATTTCAGCATGATTATGAATGAGCTCCTTAGAGGGTTGAACAACTAGACTTACAACTTTAGATGCAACATGACACTAAGGCTATGAACTTGGGGATTATTTAGTGGCTTTGTTGGTAGTTGTACCAATAGCAAGATTAGCAACAATTCCCTTATTATGACCATTCTTATACTCTCCAACCATGGTCCACGCTTCCTCGTCATTGGTCTTGGGAGTTTCAAAAGATGGCTTGGTCATGGCTTTATTGTGAGAAGCAAACAACGGGGAATTTCTAATCTTATGTTCAATAGATTGACACCTAAAACATGTATTGGAAAAATTAATGTACAAACTCAATGTAAATGATGGACATCACCCACTTGAATTTCAACAAATTCCTCGAGGTCACAGGGGAGGTCATCTTCTGCACAAACCTGTTTTTCAAGACAAGTTGAGTAAAATTTTGGAGGCTCTTGGCATTTAATATGACTAATGTCACTACTATTTAATCAATAAAATGCCAACAAGGCAAAAAAAGTCTCAGGGATTCAACCTAGTTCATGACCTTAGCGTTGTGCATTAAAAACAACAAAATCATATGTTTTAAGGCAACAAAACCATAAAAGAAGTACGAATATACCAAGTAGAGGACTTATCTATAGTAATTTTCAATGGGCAACGTTAGATAAATGAAATAAAAAGAACCTTTTTATCATATTTTGGAAACCTTCCAACACAATACCATGTTTTGTCTAAATAGATTAAACCAAGTTTTTAACATACTTTCAGAAGAAATTGTTCCAACAAAATAACCTAGTAAAGAAAATTGCCCAAGTTATTTACTAGGGAATCAAATTCAGGGATAGGTAAAACAATATCAGGGCGAGAGTCTAAACCTAATGGAAGACTTTGGGGACGAACTTCCAAGGCTTCTTTTAGTGGGGCCACCATTATAATTGCTTCACAATCTTGCTTCCATAGTTTCAACAACTAAAATGGAGATTGTAGAGGCCTTTATATAAGCCAAGATCGCTTTAAGGCAATGCTTTCTATAGAAACACTAAATGACTCACACCAAATCACATGGATTCCAAAAATGAATTGGGTTTAAAAATGAAAACAATACTGCAAAAAGTAGTGGTGATGCACACCAAACCCTAGTAGAGCTTATTGTTCATGGAATTTTTTTGATTGAACAAGTCTTCAATATAACGCCAATTCATCAAATTTTCGAACTTGGACTTATCCTTCATAATGTTGAAGCTCTACATTTGACAAAAATTGATCCCAATAAACTCTTTGTGATCAAGCAACCCCAATGAAACGACAACCTTCAGCTTTTTGGTGGTGTTTTTTTGGTTCGTTTTGGGGGACATCGATCCTTTAATGGTCGTACAGCGATCGAATTTAACTCCAATAGACCTCGACCTGCTGCTTGCTGGAACGTGGCACCGTCTCCAACTTTCAGCAAAACCCTCGTTTTGCCAACCCTGTAAACCCTCGAAGCCCTTAAGGCAGAATGATGAACTTGGGGCACACTATAATTTGAACCCTTCGAACGTGAACAACAAATATGAAAGTATGCTGGGTGAATAAATTATTATGGCAAAAAACACCGCCGTCGTCTTTGGCCCCTCCTACAATGTCGTTGTTCAAGCTTTAACAGATTCATGCGAATACCGCGTGACCACACGCAGCAGAAATACAGTCGGAATTGGAAAACTGAAATTGGTATTTCGGAAATATGCAAAATCGTATTGTCTGAATGGAGTATAGACTTGAGTTAGAACGAGAACATGAAAACCAAGCGGCTCACGATTCATCCACGGCCGTGTTCATCCTTTATACTCTGAAATCGTCAGCGATCGTCGACCGGTTCAAACGAGCCCAATAGGTTCGTGATTGCTAATCGATTTTCTTTGCCAGGGGTTTAAATGTGGCTGAGTTATGTGCACTCTCACGCAGCCTTCTGTGTCATTCACTGGTGGTTTACCGTTTCTTTTTCGTCTCTAAAAGATTGACAAAATAAAATATTACAGTTTTTAGAGCTCTAATTTACAAATTGTGGCCGGATGTCCAAATATATAACCCGAGCAAAAATTCCGAGGTCACAGTTTCAAATACAAGACATGATTCAGGTTGACTGTCTATGGGTTAACATAAATAAATATCAGAAAAGTGTTAAATATGCAAGCAATTTAACTGTTACTGGTCAACATATTGACAAGATAGGGTTTTCCAAATAAGAGCCTCTTGACACTGCAGTCAAACATAAACATTGACATCTATTCTTTCCCTAACACAACTTAACATTTTTTTTATTCAAACATTATTGACATCTATTTTAGTGCCTATGTAACTCACGACCCCATCAAGAAAACAAAGGACTCAAAATAAATAAAGTGAAAGCATATTAAACGTCTAGAACATGAGAACCTTCAATAAGGCTCTGCATACAGCAGCTCTCTAAGCTCATCTAACTCTCCATGTAGTGACATCTTTATATACTCCTCATAACAACCTCCGAAAATGATTGAATCGGCCCATAGAATGTCATCAAATCATGTGTGATGAGGAGAGACATCCATTACTGTTTAGATCATAAAACATTCTATACTAGATCCCCTGTCAAACTAACTCGTGACTGAATGAGAAGTTCTCATACTCAAACTCAGCAATTTGATCATGCCCATAATATACCTATAGTTCTCTATCTTATGAGTAACAAAACCCAAGGTGCATGCAAGATGCATAATAGGAAGGCCATGTGCATGCTCAAGGGCATCCATCCAAACCAACATAATAATCATCAATGATAAGAGCCGAGATGCCTCACTATTGGTGATATGCACATGAGTAATCCCCTCAATATGAGCGGAGAGAGCTCCATGCTCTATCATCAGTCCATCCACAATCAATCCATGTAACAGGTTCCAAATGTGAGTCATCTCATCTATGTCCCATCTTTGTCTCCTGGAATACTTAAAGATGTATCAAGGCTTAGAATTCATCCTCTTTCCAAAATGCAGTTTAGAGTTCCTCCTCTCTCGAAAATGCGTTCTAGGTGATGACTTCAAATGACTTATATCTCCAAATGCGATCTCGGTGATTGCCTCATATATCTCCTTTCTCTAAAATGAGGATGTATGTGCGGCATGGGTGGAGATGAACCATTCTTCGCTGACTGCTTATCCTCTCCTATGGATATATCATGCTGTAATCCCTTCTTAGAAGGAGTTGTAACTTGTGAAAGATCTCGACGAGGCATAAACTATGTAGTATGGTCATCAGAAATGTGTATAACATGACTCCAGTATTTCTAGATATCCAAGCCCTCTCTCAAGAGAAAGAGTGGGTTCAATTAGATCAACAATCTCTTGGCCATGCTTGCCAAGTCATCCTATATAGCATGTTTGCCACGTCAACTGTGAAACAATATCTCTAGTGTGCCTCTCAAATTTAAAAAATGAAGGGGGAACATGAGAATCATGAGGTCAACAAAATTATTATTTATTTGACATAGATTGTTTGCTTGCCCTTTTTTCCTACTTTTCCAAACCACATAGCATCACAAGAAAAATTAATGCACGATACTTCGAAGGGAACCTTCTCTTAAAATACTCAATACAGTTATGAAAATTAAGAAATTTGTGAACTTGGGCATCTCTGCATGCATGATGTATAAGCTATGATGATAATTTTTTTTTTTTAAATGCTATAATGGTGTCTTCAATATTCATGCAGGGAGTTTTGCGCCGGTGCAATTCAAGAAAGGTCCTTTTCAATAATAAAGCTACACCGGAAGTAAAGGAACGACAAGTAGAAAAATTAATGGAGCAGGTAGACAACATAATTGCTGAAAATAAAAGTCAGCCTTATTCCAATGAGCTGTTTGCGAAAGCTCAGGTGTGTTGATTTTTTTTATTGAAGGATAAACATCTTGATCCTTTGGAGTCTTTTAGCACCTGTTTCTATAATCGACCTTACCAGACGTGAATATTTAACATACAAAAACATTACTAAATGTGAATATATAGATTTGCGTTTAGGCATTGAGCTCATTTGTTTCATTTCTTCAGGCAATGTCAATGCAGTTGTTTTACATACGAGACAGGGAAAACTCTTATGCAGAACAGATCAAAAAACTAAATGAGCTGGTAATCTGATTTACTCTAAGCCTTGGAGTGATCTGCTAGAAAGGTGTTCAACTGGTCATAGAATTTATGGTAAATAGTATAGTTTCTGAATGGATATTGAAATGTTATGTAGTTTGTTTAGGGAAAATTAATGCTGCATAGAAATGTGTATGGTTTTATCATGTCACACTGAATTTGAGTTGTTATTTTCTCTTTCGTGTACTGTTTGTTTAATGATACGCCTTTGGGTTCGTTTCTTCAAACAAAGTCCCTTCTTGCAACCTACAAATAAAGCCTTCTATGGCTGCTTGGAAACTTGCATAAGTAATAAATACATATTCTCATATTACAATGAAATCAGTAAGAATTTGCAAACGCTTATTCCAAAGGAACAAGAGAACACATATAAATCACTAGAATTGATTATTTTCATAGAATACATCAATTGCTATGCAAAGTACATGCTGCTTGACACTTAATTTTCTTTTTTATTGAAGTGTTATCTTATATTATTGTAGAGAACAAAAGATTTTCATCAATTGAGCTATGCTTACAAGTGAAATCTCTTCTTACATAGGCAAGAAAGGAAAGCACCCAGGCTTGCACCCCAATGGGTGGTGAATTCACATCCTTCTGAAACCACTCTAGCTAGCTTGTACAATCAAAACCAAATCTTGTTTAAAAATCCTCAACTTTTCCCTTATAAGGGAAGAAGTATCTTCATAGAAAGTGGCTTTGCACTTTGTCCTCCAGAGGAACTGATCGCTCCCAACCAAACTGTATGCCAAACTCTTGCAGCTGTGCCGATCATCCAAGAATCCCCTAGCGGATATACTCACCAAGAGAGAGGAAGTATAAATGAAATTGAATTCAGATGGTCACCATTCCCAAACTCTCAATCTATTGAGAACTTACAGAAGATGTGGTCAATTGTCTCCTTTTCCCCCACACAGTACAAAAAGCATCCACAATACCCATCTTAACTATGTTTTGACAGTTAAACCTGACGCTTACTTATGGAGTGTTCAAGTATAATCTTTCCCAATTTTCATAACGTTTATTATCAAGTGCTTAAGTATAATCTATCCAAAGATTCATACTTACAGTAATTTGTACCAAAAAAATCCTTTCTGTAAATTTGAATATTTATACACCTACGGTGTGGTTACTTAACCATTGGAGAAGACCATATGTTGGTGGCGGCTCCATTATTAGTGTTTCTTCTGGACTGAAATGACTCTCGGTGCTGAGTGGTATGGAGAGAATGGAATGATGGTTCCAATGCTAAAAGTTCTTTTTATGAACAGAAAATAAATGTGAAGGCTGTGCATTGACGATTGAGGTACAAGAAATGACCCAAACCACTTCAGCACGGTCTGAAGGATTTATACTTGTCCTTGATCATATAGGCTCTCCATGCCTTGCATGGTGGACAACTACATAATACAATCTTGCAGAGCCCAACTTAAGGTTAAGGCATTTTTGCATGGGCATATGTTGAGTATGTCATATTCACTTCTATGAGACAATTGTTAACATTCAATAAACTCATATTGAAGTTTTTTTATTAAATATTTGGGTAATGAGGAGGAACTTAGCTTGTTGAAATGACGGCACTCTGAGACCAAGATCAGCATGACTTAGTCTGATTCTTGTCCTTTGATTTACTTACTGTGCTTGTGCTTTGCGGCCAATAGAAGCATTCTGGTTTTCATTTTGGCTTTCTCCTCATTGTGATCAACAATCACGTGTTTCAATTATTTTGCAAGAGATGATGAATTAATTTATCCTAATGCCCTGAAAAATGTACATAGACAAAAAGGGCTATTTCTATTAATAGTCCAAGAAAACTTCTTTTTATAACTCTAGCTCAGATCTTCTACCTGCCACTGATTCTTCCACACTTTCTCACCCTCAAACTAGACCCCTCCATCCCCTAATACCAGTTAAAGTATCACAGAATTAGCCATCTACAGATTGAAACCTACACTTTGTGCTAAGGAGGCCATGGCATCCTCACTCAGCCCCTCCCCTCCCCATTGAGTCAAAATCCAAACTTCAGGGCAACTATCTCCAATGAAAAAAATGAGGCAATGCATCCTACAACATACTTAAAAAGTGTGGTCAGACCATCACTCCCCCTAAAGAAGGATAATGGGCACGCTATCTTCAAATGGAAAACCGCTCAAAGATCCAGTTTTCCATGGATGAATTGGAGAATATATTGTGGTTGCTAAAAGAGGGAGCTTTGATATGTAGGTTTATAAGAGCCTTCCCAAGAACCAAAACAATCAAAATATGGGTTCAAGGAATTTGGAAACTAGAAAGCTATGTTGACATTTTGATGATACCTAAGGGATATTTTATGGCCATATTCTCATCGACACAGGAAAAAGAATAAGCCTTTTGAGGTGCCATGTTGGTTCATGAAATCAGAATTATTTATGACGCATTGGGCTCCTGCCTTCAATCCAAATGAGGATCTCATGAACACAGTCCTGGTATAGGCATGGATCCCACCTCTTCCCAACAAATTTTGGCAGGAGTCCTCACACAAAAGAAGATTGGATCAGCAATAGAACATGTTGCTGCCTCTGAATTCATAAAACATCTTGTGATCCTCAGCTATACCAAGATTTGTGTCAAGATTGACCTAGAAAAACCTTTTCTTAGTAGACTCTTGTTGGATATGGGAGGAATTGAATGGGAGAAATTCAGTGATTATCAGGACATCTCCTTCCACTACAGAATTTTCCATGAGCATGGACATTTGGAAAGATTTTTCCCAAAACAAGTCACTCAGGGCCAGACCCTACAGGAATAGTTGCAACAACAAAACAAAGAAAATCATTAGCCAACGCAGATAAGAACAGCCCCATCAATAATATCTAGCAAGAAATTTCCAGGAACAATACATCATCAAAACCAACCTCGAGAGAATCAAGGAAAGGACAAATTTCAATAAGCATATCTACAAAAAGGTAAGGGGACTACGAAAGATGCCTAACAAATGAGTCTTTCTAATGCCTTCAAAGCTGTCTTGGATTTAGAAGTAAAGATATTAGAAGGTATTCAAACAAACCAAGAGATGAACAAACCTCAGCCTTTTCCCCCATCAAGGCATTGGAATCTATTACAAGGGATTTCAAAGCAACCAATTCAATTTGTAGAAAAAGCTAACCCTAAGAAACACAACCCAAGAGGAAAATTTTAACATAATCGTCAAAGAGAAAATTAATTCTCATTATAAATTCAACATCCCCTCCCTTGCAATTTTCAGAAGGCAAAATAATGTACTTTCCAAGGTTGGCAGCCTTGCTTAGAAGTTGGAGCTACCTATATCGTCAAGGATCTGTCTAATTTTTCACGTGTCTTTCTTGAAGAAGGTGATTAGTAACAAAATGCATGTACAAAGAATCTTATCAGAGTTGGATGAGGAGGGTCAAATCATATTGGATCTAGAAGAATTGATTTGCAAGTGAGTCAAGAAGTTGGGTAACATAATTATCACAAATTATCTTATCAAGTGAAAGAATTGGTCAATGGAAGATGCAACATGGGAGAATGAATATTTCATGCATAAACACCTGCCGCTAGCAAGCATTGTGGGAAACATTTTTTGAAGGCAGGGACATGTTACGCTCCTAATTGTACACATCATATGTATAAATGGGCTAAGGAGAATCTATTTATGGCATCCACAACACTTTGTCTTAGTCAAGTAAAAGTTTCTAAATTCTGCAAGTTTCCCAGCCCAATTGAATTCTATTTATAGGAGTTAGATATTCATTTTGATATCATCATTTGTGTGATTTCATATTTGAAATAAGCATTTGGAAGGTTGCCCTGGAAATGGTACTGCTTTCTTATTCTGCTATACAGTAATCTTAGGCTTGTGCCCTGCGACTCTAAGCATCTCTGCTTCAATTCATGCATGGGTGGTGAATGTTATTTTTTTGCTTTATTTCTGTGCTTTTGTGTATTCTTGCAAGAGTATCCTAGCAGATGCTGATTGATCTGGCCAACCCTATTGGTCCTAACAGATAGCAGATTGTTCTTCATTCTCCTGGCAGCAACTAGTGCTATTTTTTATGCAGTGGTGCACAGGGATCTCAATTTTGCAGCTCAATAGTACTCTGGTAAAATCTCATGGAGGTAGTAGTCAAGGCAAACCGTTCGTTTTAGTCCAATCATGCATCCATCTCCCTATCAATTTGTATTCATTCTCTCGCATAGTACTCCATAAATTCATTCTTCATACCATTATTATGTTGCTGCCGTAGAAAAATGGTAGCCACAACATCAGGCCATAGAGAGTGGGAGATTTGTTTTTCTATGAGGTCATCGGTCTCTCTTCTCTCCATATAAGTATCTGCCTCCAAGGATGACAGTAAATATGATAATATCTGATGTGGACAGTATCCATTACAATATTTAGGTTAAAAATGGTATCTCCAACAAAATTCTCCTGTTATATAGAGTTCTTCCAACTAACTTTTATCCTCATCATTATCTGCTCTGCACAACTGCAGAAATGTACCGAGGCAGTATCCATAAATTATCAAATAGACAGTCAGTAAGGAAGGTTCTTCGCTTGTACAAAATCTTTCCCTTCTTTAGCAGCAAATGAATAAACTCTTGGGCTCATCTACCCTCTTCTAACCGTTTGGCAAAGTGAACTGCCTCAAACATATTGTTTTTATTCATTTCTATTTTATCGAAAGGCTAGGTTAGAGGGACTGCTCTGACTACTTTCTTTTCCATTTCTAATGCTTTCCTCAACTTCTGCAACACATTTATAGTAATTACATGCTTCTGAGACTTTGGCCCTTGGCTCAGCTAAGCTATCTGTTGTAGAATCTCCTACTTTTTATACAAATGGTGTTTTCTGCATTGCATCATATTATGTTATCTGATTTCAGGATTCAGCTGCATCATTTTGAGTCACTGTACATTGACTTGTATTTCACTAGTAATGGTCCTCAAGAACCCATCTCTCATGACAATGAATGGTCCACTTGGCACTCATTGCATCTAGGTGATGCTCACATGGGGAAGCATCAGGACTTATGGGGAGGCTACCTATCCCAATACTGCTCCAGCTCAAGTGCACTTAACCATGGATTTTACCCTATAATCAAGCCCAATTAGCCTGCAACCCCATTTCTAAAATCTTCGCCATTCATTATTGAGCTCCCTAGCTCTTTCAATTTATGGGTAAATGTAGATTGACTCTTAACCATGCAGCTTAATCCCAGCATATAACATAATCTCTGACTTGCTGCAATTGTTCTTCCCTTTTTGCCAACAACCCCTCATACTCCCTTGTGGAATTCTTCAATTGTTCCTCCAATTGATTAACCTTTGAAACAGCCTGGTTCTTAAGGGAATTGAAATCATCCAATGGTGCTGTCAAATCTCCAATGGTCTCTGTAATTTGATTCTCCTTCTCTTGCCTAAACTTTACATCCCTTTACATTTCTGCTTATACCATTTTGTAGGACATTTCATGTATGATTCCTATACCGGATCTTCATGTTATTAGCCTTGCCACCAATCTATCAATTTTTAATTCATTCAGCTTCTTACAGAGCTAAATTTTCTCCATCTTCCAGTCTTGGTTTGGCATCTGAGAAGGGGGGGACTAAGGTTTTTGGAACTCTGTTGAGACCTCACCAAAACGTATGTCTTCCTATATCTTATTTAAACTCATCCCTCTTGAGACTCTTGGGATTTATCTACTTTAGGTTCGGGCCCTTGTATTCTTTATACTTGTTTAGTGTTTACTAGCTTCCTATATCTTATTTAAACTCTTCCATTTCAAGACTATTGAGGTTTAGCCACTTTAGGTTTGGGCCTTTGTATTCTTTATACTTCCTTGTTTAGTGTTTACTTTTTGGAGCCTCTGTTTGCTCCCACGTGCTATGTAATTTGTTGTTTGTTGAAGCCCCATTGACCAATTTTGGTCAATGTGGACATTAATTTTCTTTCTTAGCTGATGTCCCTCCAAAAGCAGTTAAACTACCATTGATATATCTACACATCTAGACCTTCTGCTGCATAAACTTAGGCATGACCAGTGGCTAGTGAAAGGCAAAGCCCTTTCTTCTTTATGGTTTTGCTTCCCTCTGAATTTTGATGGCCTCGCTTCAATGATCAGGAGCAGTCTCCTAGTTCTAGCTTTCACTTCTAAGCTTCATCCTACAGATTGACCAAGGCGTATGTAAGACATCCTATTTGAATTATGCTTTTTATGTTGTTTGTAATCTGTGAACTGACATTTTGTAGTAAGTTGGCCAAAAGGGACTAAATAAAGTTATGTTCTGAATAAATCAAAGCTACGATTAGTCATGTGTTAGCCGAAGTCTAAGGTGTGTTAGTGTATGGTCATTATTCATTTTTGTTAACATTGATTTTGGGTGGTTGGCGATGGTTGCCTTAATTACCACACCCATTGGCCTTCAGTATACTTACAGTCATGATATAGACTTGGAAAGGAAGCTTTTGTGTGTGCAATCTCCCTGGTTTCTCTGTGTTGATCTTCTTTTCTATTGATAATGCAATCACTGTTGTTTACACTTGTGATCCTCTCTATTCTGTGTTTACATTGTTCATCTTTCTTGTTTATGCTTAAATAATGTTGTGGGTTTTAATGTACATTTAGACTAGGAAACCTACATTTCTACCAATGTGCACTCCTTGAAATGCTCCATCAAATGAGGAAAATGGACAATCACATAGTGCAAAGGATGTCAGCCAAATGAAGCCACCAGCCTCATCCTATATTCCCCAGAAAAAATTATTCACTCCCACCCTACAATGTGTACACTCATATACGATATTGCTATCACTATTTCTACCAAGCAACTCATGTTAATGTTTCACTTTCAACCAACTACCATTCACAATCCAGGCACCATCTTAGCATCCAACTCCATCAACTTGACTGCAACAATATTAGTGTTTTAATGACTCTCAGTCCTTTCACATGCTTGGAACTTTGCACTCCATTGGAATGACAGACCCTAACTAAAAAATGCATTGAAAGGGTGTCTATCCCGTACTCTTTTATGTATGCCCATAGCATTGTTAGTATGTGATCCACCCAATTGTCTAGTTTACATTGTTATTTTTTTAGAATCTTATCCAAAAATTTGTTAAATGCTTTATTTTGACCATTTGCTTGTAGGTGATACAAAGTGCTTTTATTGTGAACAATCTTGAATTCATCGATCAAAACTTTAATGGTCTTTTTAGAAACAAAATTTTCATAAGACGACATTTTCCAAATATTTTCTAGATGCACTGTATCAAATTTTCAATGATTGTGCTAACAAAGAGTCTACCTTGATCGCTCATGATGATCTTGGGACACTCAAACGTAAAGGTCATACTTTTGTACACGAATTTGGCTGCATCATGCACAGTTTGATACAGCCAGGAATAAGAGGAATTTCACCAATTTATTCAATAAAAAACTTATTTGTTTACATGGTTCTCGCAAGATTTTACAAGCTTACGAGGTGGCTGAGAACCAACCAATAGTTTTTCAACCCAAACCAACTAACAACCTAATACATAAAAATGATAATTTATGATTACCAAACATACCGGGGGTGTCTCCTGGTGAGATGCATGCCCAAGATTATTTAACAAACAAACAAACAAAACTTTGAGTCAAAAATAACCCAACAAACTCCCCCTTGATCCAAAGGGGTATAGAAGATTAAGGAACTGGAGCAATGACTCTGAAATCATCAAAGAAACTCTAAAGCAATTGAAATTGGTACACTGTGCTTCATGGTAGTGATCAAAACTGATATTGCTTCATACAGAAGCCCACCCTATGAGTTGTGGCATAAAGGCTTATGAACACAATCAAGGCATGTTCATCTCCTATGCTCATCCGTACCATACTGTAGTAAAACATGATCAAGACCTGTCCAACTACATCAACCTACATAAGGCTCCACATAGAAGCCCGTCCAATTAACAACCTATGTTGTGTATGGCACATCTCACGGATGTCCAACAATTGCTGACAACCTTAGCTCAACATTGTTGATGCTAGCAACTCCTATCAACTCATATTGTCACTGACGACTAATCGAAGATCAACCAATGTTATATCTTCGCCCCCTATCAGGTGAGAGGTGAGAAGCTATGCATCGAAAGAAACAAAATCAAACAATCATGTCTGCTCCATACATGAATATCAAGGATAGAAATCCAAAACTAGAAGAAATCAAGAACACAAACCAAAAATTGCTACTACAATAGATCTCAGTGTTAAGCCTAGTAGCTCTCACAAGACGGGTGAATCATTGATCACTCAAAACAAGTTATCAAGTCCATCGGGACCATAGATCTCGGCCATATAAGATGCCTCATGATCAGAGGAAGTATTAGAATAACCTAAATAGTTGGAGTAGCCAGAAGATCTGTCACTAGAATAACCTACATAATTTGCTTCAACTTTTTTTTTGTGTGGAAAGCGGGGACGTCAAGGACATACATCTGCATGATGTCCAAAACCACCACATTTGTAACATTTGGGCTCTTTCTTGTGTCGGTGAGATCCAAAAAAAGCTGAATTACGAGAAGAACCACTGGAGTGAGAAGAGTGCTTATGGTGATGTTTGCGTTTCAAAGATCCTGGAGAGTGTCGATGAGAATGTTGTGGAGACTGTCTAGAATGGTGTGGAGAGTGTCTCAAAGAATGTTTTAGAGAGTGCTTCTAAAACTACCTTTGTACATGGCGATGATCTCTATGATGTGACCTAGCCTTTGTATAGTGAGCTTCTTCGGTAGGCTTACTCTTTTTCTTTGCAAAATATCACTCATGTTGAGTTAACAACTCACAAATAGAGTCAAATGTTGTGCCATTGAGCTTATCACTAAGCTGCGACTTTTTGACAAAATTGGTATACACAAAACTGAGGCTATTTAGACTGATGCAAATGAGCATGTCATCATCAATTTTTCCACCTATTGGGTGGTATTCTTGTTTCAATGTTTTCATCTGTGAAATATATTTAGAGACATCTTCATCATTTGCTAGTTTATTTTTTAAAAGCTCCATAAGAAGATCAATTTTATTGTATGCTATGCCAATTTTAATGGCTTTAATGTGAATAATCACTTGTGCAGTGCAGGATGATTTTAAAAGCACAAGTGCACATTTATCACACTTTTTCTTTCCCCGTTATTTCCCACAAATCGTTGAATCTAAGAGTGTTTTCCATGTGTAAGATCCATTCTTTGTAGTTTTGGGGGGTTAATCTTCCATTTTCAAAGATTAAATTTTTTGCCATGGTGCTATAAAAAAATAATCAACAATCAAGGAATGCCATCGGGGTTTGGCCTTTACCAACCAAATAGTTTTCAATTACAATGATTCTGTGACTTGTCAAAAAATATGCAATAATGACACCTTATATCTCCTTCTACATCCTTATATCTCCTTCTACACCCTTATATTTCCTTTCCCCTTCATTGCTTTCATACAAAATATGATCAAAAAAGAAATTTGACCAAAAGGTAATTTGGGAGTTTGGAACCCTCAACATTTCGTTAACAAGTGATTAACAAAAGTTCCCTTATCCAACTTGCCTTTGATAAATTTGAAAGTGTAAAAGCAAGATTTTCTAGATAACCTTGGTTTTCTGGATGGAAAAAAAATAAAAAACAATTACATGCTTTGTAATCTTTTACAAAGTATTTTATAGCATGTAAAAAAAATAATTCACTGGTCTTTTCTCTAGCTTGTAAAAGGAAATGCGCTGCTACAGGTGGTAAATAGAATCAATTTTACTGCGCCATACAATTGTTACTCATTCCTCCGCTTACTTTACCCAAATGGTTACCAGAGTTTTTCTTTTAATGGTAAAAACAATTCAGTGAAAAACCAAGATCCGGCGGACAAAGCAGCGGATATTTAAACAAAATTTTAGTAGAAAATACCAATTGTATAGGTGCAGCAGATTCAAAGCATAATGTTGCTCAGAGAGCTGGAGATGGAATCACCATGGTGAAGGATCACACTGAGGGAGTGAATCCCTCCTTGGAAAAACTCAAAGCTCTCAAAATTGCTTCACCTATACTCACATCTCCTCCAATAGAAAGTACCTTGACTGATATTATTGTTTGGATGTCTTCATCAACTTCAGATTTTGATGCTTTGCGTTTGAATTCTTCTCTTCAGACTTAGCCACCGTACAAGTGAATGATCAAAAAGTAGAAATGAAATGAAAACCCAAAAAAAAAAGGCATACCATTGGCTGTGATTTGCACTGGAAGAATAGGTTAAGATGCACTGTACAATTCCAGGTTAAGGAATCAAAGCAAAAATCATTCAAACATTAATATGGAAGCATCGTACTGCCGTACAAATGGCACATTGGGCTTCAAATAAATTCTTGTTCTTTCCTTCCCTGCATGGCTTCCTTCTGTTAAAAAAACGTGGCTCTGATATCACTGATACAGCCAGAAATAAGAGGAATTTCACAAATTTATTCAATAAAAACTTATTTGTTTGCATGGTTCTTGCAAGCTTTTATAGGCTTACAAATTGGTTGAGAACCAACAAACGATTTTTTCAACCCGAAGCAACTAACTACCTAATACATAAAAATGGTAGTTTATGATTACCAAACATAATGGGGGTGTCTCCTAGTGAGATGCATGACCTGAATTATTTAATAAACAAACAAACAAAACTTTGGATTAAAAATTACCCAACACAGTGCAGTTTGGAACTGCGACAACATCTGCCCACTTGGTGAAATAGTCTGTTGGAGCAATGATGAACTTTCTTTATGCTTATGAAAGAAGGGTTTATAAATTTATTGGCCCGACAAATTAATCACCATTTTCCAAATGGTTGTTGTGAAATCAATGGAGTAAGTGGCATCTCATCTATGAGTTGGTTTACCAACTCTTTGACAAACATTGCATACCTACAGAAAAATGGTGTGTATCTTCTAACAATATCAACCATGATAGTTCAACATGCAAAAAAATTTGGGGCAGTTTGCTCCCCTGTGATACGTTCAACTGTAATCCCATTATGTCCTCCTGAAGAATGGCCTGGCGCTCATGCTCAAGAACTATTCCTCGCAGAACATCACTGTTACCATAGTAATAAAAGAAACCCTTTATTAGCAGATATGACAATGATCATGAATGATTTGTCTTACTACCTAGTCAAGTAATGTGCAAGAATTTCGCCTATTTCCAAATATTGCACATTTTTTTCAAATGTTCCGGAACTGTTTGTATTCTCAACAATTTTACATCAAGAAAATCTCACTGGATTTCTCTTAGTTCTCTTGACAGTAATCGTCTCAAATTGTCTGGTTCCACATGTTCTTTTCCAAGCTTGCTATGATTTTGAAATAGAATTCTCCGGATAGCATGAGCCATCGAGAAATCCTTTCTACAGGCAGCATTTTATTAACCAATGCATTCTGATTGGTGTAGATTCCAGATGGTGTCGCCAATAGACGATAGGGTTTGTGCTTCTAAAGTGTCCATACCATAGGTAAAGCTTCATGCTCAGTCATAGTATTCCTGCCTCAACCATAGGGTTTGTCCTGCATTATCATGTTTGAAATTCTGCACGAAACAATATTCCTTTTGTCTGCATCATCATTTCTGAAATTTCTGTTAGATGAATCGATATTCCCTTTGTCACATTCATAATAGATTTATTCCAGTTTCGGCTACCATGACGAGGAAACCTATATCCCTTCTTAATACCATCAAATGATTTTGAGAGATATTCAGCCTTTGTTGTATAAGGATGCTTCTTAATTTGACCATCTTTAATTAATTGTGCTTCCTCATCCAATACAGATTTAGGAAACTGTTCAAGGGTTTGTTGGTGGGCACTAGGATTAAGCTGTATGACTCTCTTACTAGACTCTTTGAAAGCCTTATATGTAGAGGGGAGCTTACTTTCAATCATGGCAATAAGTTAAAAATCCTCCTCTTTATTTTCATTTCCAATCTTTTTTAACTCAGGGAAATCTTGCTTAACTCAGTATTTAGAAAAGCAATCTCACTGAAATATTCACTCATTTTTTCAAAATTAGAAGGATCAAGATTCGTCATTTTATTTTCTCTATTATACACATTCTAAATATTCTTTGTAATCCTTCTCAAATTGTTCCCAAACCTCAATTGGGTTATCTTGCCCAGAAAATCTTCTATTCAAATTGTCTTAAAGCCTTACCGATCATGCCTCTTGCTTTCTTAAGCCTGCCCTTCCACAGCTCCTTTGTCGATCATCTGCATTTTGGGGTGGTTCAGTATCATCTTCCTTGACGATCCTCCAGAAGTTTTTCTCTGAGTGGATTTATCACAGCAATCTTCCAATCTGCAAACCCACTTCCATAAAAAATTTGGAATTTTTTAATTTTGAGAGCCCGTATATACGGTCATAAAAGAATAAGAAAGCCAAGTTTTGATTTGTCTTGGAGACAACACAAGTTTTAAACCATATATATATATATATATGGATTGAAAAAGTTACAACATCAAAATAAATTTGATGTCAGATCTGGATTATCCCCAAGGATTAAAAAAACTAGCAGTTTAATCTAGCAAGAACAAGCATCCAACCTATTAAAACCAACCATGACACCTAGACAAGATGCCAATATTCCACAATAAAAAATAAGTCCCCTAATAAGAGCTATTAAAGAACATAACTCTCCAGATTTTTGCTTTAAAGCTCTGATACCATGAAAATTTTACTGGCCTTGTGCTCAAATTGACCTGTCAGCCTCACCACTCATTTTTCCACTAAAACAGGGCATAAAAGATTGTAATAAATCATTATCTAGCTATGGAGGAGAGAAACTGTAACATAAATCTTCTATTAGTCAAAATATCTCATGTTTACATTGCTCAACACATGCTTGCTCCTGATTTTCTCGATTCTATTGAAGGTTGTTTAATATTGCTAATTTACTGTTGCAAGTGCTGCTACATCATGCAAGACTCCTAATAACTCCTAAATTTACGGTTTTCTAACTGAACATTGGGACAGTTGCACATAGTGACAACATTACATTATTTAGCAAATCTTTCCTCCTTTGGTTTTGAAGTTTTTATCTCTACACAACACAGCAAACTTCATCAGTTGTTCTTGACAACTGAGATGACATCATGCCGATGATAAGCTCTGAAATCGTATAGTTTAAAGGGCTTTTTTGACATTAATCGTATGCATGAAATATTAATAAGTTTATACATTGGGATTTTTCTTTTTATCGTATTTTCATTTGATATTTTGTGGTTTCAGAGGGAACAGAACATTCGTGCCACTGAACAGAAGATGGAGGAATTATCAAAAAAATTAGCAGAACAGTTGGCTTCTGCTGACTCTGCACGGAAACATGCTGAAGCAGAAGCTCTGTCGGCAAAGCAAAAACAGGAAGAAATTAACAAGCTTAAGGACGAATTAAATCAAACCAAGAAAACTCTTGCTTCTGCCCAGAGTGAAAACGAAGGAGGAGGTTGCTCCATTTTATGAGCAAAACCAACAATATAAGTGTTTGTATGACAATACTGTTGGAGGGCAGATGAACTTTGTGATCATATTATTCTGAATTATATGATTATGTAATATTGACTTATGTAAATTATATTATGAGAGGAATAAAGTGGCAAATCCACCACGGAATAAGCAACTTATGCGGTTGGCTTATTTCGCACTCACGGTACTGCTATGCATGTAGAGGATTCAGTACGTGTTTACATAAGGTGAGGTTTACAAGATATTAATAATTAATGGATCATCTTAAATTTGACATTATTTATATGAAAATTTTATCATAGATATTGTTATATATAATGGAAGTGATAAATTATTAAGGGATTTTTCACTTATTAACAAATTTGAATCTTTTTATACATATAATGAAAATTGTTAAAAGTAAAATAAATGAATGAAAGTTGAATTTTATTTCTCTTTTGTTTTGGTTAAATCTTCATTCTCCTTTATATCGATTTTTTTTTTTCTTCCCCCTCCTTATATATTTATTAAGATATTTATTTTGAAATTGGCCAATCTATAAGTTTGTGATTCATATAATACTCTTAAGTTTACTTGATGATGAATGCACTTTTTTAATTATTTCAAGCCTTATTTCATTGTTTGTCTATAAGTTAAAAGTTATTATCACAATTAATCTTATCTTGCATTTTATATTTGTAAATTTGTATTCAAACCCTTTTTTTGGTTTTCAATATGGGAAACTTCCCTTTAAAATAGAGGAGGGGTTTTTTTCTTGCATATTGTTGAAAAATATCTTATTTCGTCTTGACATGTCATTCAAAATAGTGAGAATTTTCATCCTAGAAAACTCGCATGTACTTCAATTGAATCTTGATTGGTTGCAAGTTAGCCAAGAATGTATTGCAAGTGACTTTAGACAAATCGTGTGGGACACCATAGAAATCGTTGGTCAATCTTAAGTAATTTTTGCCATTCCAGATGAGGAAAAAGAAAGTGCATACATTGCAAACTAAATTCCTAGACAACAAAATCAAGTCGTCCATAAAACATATATGAATGAAAATACCTTTAGCTATACTTCAACTATAGAAGCTTCTTTACACTGGTGGAAAGAATATTCACACGATCCAACCGTGTTAGCGGTGAATTTGATCCATTATTTGACTTTCAATAAACTTTTAATTTCATGGTCAGCACCAAGAGAATAAAAAGAAGAAAAATATTATCCATTGTTATTTCTAGTTCAAAGAAAGAATTTAAAGAAAAAGAAAAAAGGATAAATTTCAATTGAGCTCTAGTTTTTTTGGGGATCCATTTTTTAGAGTTTTGAACTTTCATAGAATGTCAACTCCTATTCCTTGGGGTACACACATAGGTCCATTGTCCTTGGGGGCTTAGCTTAATGAACTGTTGTGAGGGTTAAGAAAGATTTTCCGTATGTTCATTAGGGATGGAAAACAACACTCAGATGAACAAATTTCAGCATTCATTTTTGCATGCAACATTATCAAAGTGCAACTTGAAGACATGTCAATGATATTTTTTATCGAAACCTTGAGTGAATGTGCTACATAATGTTTCTATTATCTTCACATTGGGCATATAACAATTAGGATACCATAAAAACCAAAATCTAACAATATTCAAACCCCCTGAAGATAATCATGCACTCCTTGCCTAATTGTCCCAAATCAAGGAGACTTGTGAACTTATGAGGTAATGTGTGCCTTGTTTCATCAAACTAGTTAATAAGATTTCACCTGATTCAATACCCACAAATGCCAATTAGTTATGCTTCATTGTGACGAATCAATCCTCAGACATAATTTTATTTCTCAAAAGGAATCATGTTAATTATCTTAATGTTGTAGAAACTCAAACAATTAAAATTGAAGATGATTTAATAATTGTTGGAAAGATGAAGAAAGAAGCATCAAAATCACATACCCAAAACCCTAATGATCCACCATTTCATAGAGTGGCAAATAATCTAACTGTCATCAAAATAAATTTTCCATAAGGTCACAATGTCCTTTTATACCATGGCATATTGAGAAGACCTTTTGTACCTTTCAACAATAATCGGTCACGCCTTCTAACTCCTCCAACTAGACTTGTTATTGAAGGTATGCTTCCTAATATGACATCTTGTGTTTAACATCAAACTGATGATCATGATGACAAGACATGTTCTAAATGTTAAGGGCAATGAAAATGAAGATGATCATGATCTCTAGATCTGAACAAGAAGTTGTGGGTTCATATGAACTATAGGTTAAAAACAAACTTGTAGTCAATATGTTGTTGGGTATCTAGAATACACATCCAACTATGATGATCATGATGACATAGTCAAAGAAATGAATGGCTAGAACTTTACAATTTTTACAAGGTCCCAAAATTTGAAGGAAAAAGCATAGAAAAATAAAAGGAAAGGCAAGTTGATTGTAAAAAAAAAGTCTCTAAGACAAGCCCTAAAAAAATTAATCCTTTCTAGATCATGTCCTTCCTATAATACCACGATTGTGTCCCAAACAAAGGTACTTCCTAATATCACTTTACTAGAAAATGTTATTATTTCAAAAGTAGTCACTCGATGCAAAGTTGTCTATAATAATATTCCCACATGTTAATTTTGAGACTTCTCCCATGAATAATAAATTCCCTCTTTTTGATATTATATTATAGATCACATTGCTAAAATCAAAGTCCAAATCTCTTAAGAGTACTTTAAGTTAAACCCCAATCAAGTTGAAAGGGTTATTAGACATGTTGTCAGGGGAGATGTTTCAATTACCCCTACCTCATCGATCCAAACCCTGGTAGTCATATTCTCTTCCCGTCCTCAAAATTTATTCGCTTCCTCCTAAAAAAAAGAGAAAAACTAGAACCATTCTATGTTTCTATTTTCATTGGAGGACACCATACGAATAGTTGTATTAATAGCTTTGTGACTTTAGACAATGTCATGCCAACTAAAGTTGGCGATGCCTTAAGATTGTCATGCACTAAAGATCTAGGAAAATATTACTCTAAGTAGTAAAACAAATCCCTCTAATGGGTTAGATCAAAGATGCCCTAGTAGCCCTAGTTGCCTTTCTCAAAAGAGAATTAAAATGACAACTTTAGTAATAAACATTTTTTGTTCTTACATAAGAGACCCAAGCCACTTTTGCGAGCCCAATAAATAATGCCCACTTTACACTCTAACTTATCATTGAAGCTTCACTTGAGTGCTTACTCGAGGCACAAAAAGAGATTACAAAGTTTTACTAGGTTTGGACGACTACTAACATAACATTTGGTGGCCATTAATGAACATGCATAAAGCTTAATAAGGAATAACTAATTCATATTAATAGTATACCATAAGGAATAAACACATGCATGTATTATTATTTGATAATAGACAAAATTCTCAACACTCATATTCATTCATAATCATGGTTCATAATACATCAACATGCAATCTATTACAATACTCAATCGATCTCCAAAAATGGCTTCTCATACTGAACTTATACTTGCATAACAATACCTATCATCTAACAATAACCCTCAGCGAACATACTAGAACATTTTTACAAATCGCAAGGTGATCTTTTATAGACAAGTCCCACCTTGCTCCCACTGACATCTCATCCCACAAAAGGCTCAACGGTTTTCCTTCATAATTCATGCTTTGTGCTAACCAAATCTTTGCTTTGTGCTTCGATAGTTTTCGATAATTAACTGCCATCTTTTGTGCCCTCATGTTTTATGCCAACTAACTCTTCAAGATTTATTCAACTATAACCATTTGGATAATGGTTGTCTTTTGTGTGCCTTATAAGTGCAGAGTATCATGTCTTGTTCTTCTTGTGTGTGGTTCTTTGATATGGCATGCACCTTGACTTAGCCAAAATCTCTTAAGTTCCTTCGAAGTTATCATTACATACGTATATACTTGCACGTATGCCAAAAAAGTATATTCATGTGCACTCCATTTGACTGCTATCTACACCCACAACCATACTTAGCAAAATGTGGCTTCAAGTCCATTAATTGTATTCTTTTTTAGTGATGCTTGCACAAATGTGTCCTCAAGTAAAATTTTGGGTCAGCATTTTCCTACACTAATTATCTTGTCCATCCTTAGAAAATTCATCGTGTTGAATTTCAAAAAAAAAAAATTGGCACATTCTGCCAAAGCTCCTATTCAAAATCATCAAGATCTTGATAACAACTTGGACTTGTGCAATTTTGGCTGGCATCTCAACCAGAAAGGTACCACAAGCTCCTTATAAATAGAGCCGATGAGTTCCTCTCAGCATCCAAAATGCTGGTGCTTTGTGTTTCGCCCCCCTCTTATGCAACACTCTGTTCCATTTATGTTCATCTTCTATCTCCTACAGGTAGGTGATTTCATCCTAAAAATCGTGTTTTCATATTTCACAGTCGTGAGTTCATTCTTTGTCCCCTTCATTGTTTGCTTTTGCCTGAAAGCTGCTTGTGTTCAAACTGTAAGTTCCTTCACTGTGTTAGCAAGAAAGTAGTAAACCCCTCATTTTCACCCACGTGAACACACCATCCATCCAGATATCATATACAAAAACCATCTTGATTTCCTCGCAAGAGTAGCTTATTTAATGTCTAGGTCTAGCAAAATGAAGTATCAAGTATTAGGGATATGAACACATGTCTTCTTTGCATTAGTTTTCTGGAAATAGGAGATTCGAAACTTGGTCGCATAAGCATGGGCTATTTCTGGGAAAGAATATAAGATGGCAAAAGAACTCCCATTACTCAGAATCTTTGAGAGTGGACTTGCTCGTGCTGCTAGTTTCCCAACTTTTGTTCAATACACTACCCTGTTACTTACTTGTGCCAAATACTGACTAGAGAAGTAAAGTCAGTTGATATTGTAGTAGATGCTAAACTAGATAGTCACTCAATGAATATTGTTTCAAGCTTCCACATAAAAAAGAATATGTTGAAATGACAAAGGATATTGTAGAGGTTCAACTTTGAAGAAAATAAAGATATATGTAAGTCATAGATTGGGGTCAAATTATCAGTGATAATCTTCATGAACAACTAATCAATCTAGAATCCACCCAATGTTTCTATACGACCTTTTACTTGCTCTAATCCATTGTAGCCATGAAGATGTGGCCTAAACTCACAACCAAAGGAGTATTCACTAATGCAATAGCCATCTATGAATATGATCCTCAGTTGGTCCTAGAAGAAAGTAATAAACACTTTAGGAGAGTGAACAATGCTTTTCTGTTAAGTTGTGGAGCTAAAAGCTTCAATAGATGAGCGAGTGCAGAAGTTGCAGGAGTCACACAGTCACTGATGACGGTCAGGAATGGACCAGAGGCTGCCAACGTAGGTCATGGTTCCGCTGACATCGGTCATAGGCAGACAGGAAGGGACCGACGTCGGTCACCTGTGCATCCAGAATCTATTTTCATGCACAGAACAGAATGTTTGCATGATAAGATTAACTGTTAGTTGTAAGTCTGCGTTTCTATTTTAAGCAGGACTGTTTTGGACCTTTGATTAGGAGGTAAATCTAACGGTGGATATTGTATGCTCATGAATCTTTAATGTTATATAATAGGGATAGATCTTCATAGCTTAGAAGAACAATACTGTAGATATAGAATATACATGTATATGTGAATCAACCCAGGTTATTGGAATTGATTGTAATTGAGAGAAATACTGTACACCTAAGAGGTGTGGAAGAGTGTGATTTCTTCATTGTATTCTGGAAGAGTGTTAATACAAGTTTTTGGGTTGTTTTTTGTATCTCATATTCTTTGCTATTTTTGATTTCTAGTTACTTATTGCTTCTGGTTCAATTTCGTGTTTAGTTGCTTATATACAAAAGTAATCAATTGTACTTGATAGATCCTAACAAGTGGTATCAGAGCTTCAGGGTCACTAACAGGTTGTATCAGATCGGGTTAGTGGTTGTTGATTACAGGTTCACTCACAGGGGTTTCTGTTTGAGTGGGAGCAAAGCAATGGCAGAAGAAAGTAAGCTAAGAATAGAGAAATTCAATGGCAAGAATTACCAATTATGGAGGATGCAGATAGAGGATTATCTGTATCAAGAAGATATATTTTTACCGTTGGGTGGGGTTTCTAGTAAGCCCACAGATATGCAAGATGAAGAATGGAATGTTCTTGATAGAAAGGCTCTTGGATCTATAAGGTTGAGCCTGGCATCTTCTGTGATTTCTAACTTATCACAATCAAAGACAATGGTAGAGTTAATGGATACTCTAGAAAACTTATATGAAAAACCCTCAGCTTCAAATAAGGTATATCTTATGAAGCAATTATTTAGTTTGCAAATGCAGGAAGGTGGATCTGTATATAGTCATCTTAATGATTTTCATGAAATTGTAAATCAGTTAAATTCAGTCAAAATAGTTTTTGATGATGGAGTTAAAGCTCTCTTGATCTTATGTTCTTTACCTGAAAGCTGGCACAACTTGGTAATGGCAGTTAGCAATACTGCATCTGCTTCAAATATCTTGAAAGTTGAAGATGTTGTTAGTGTAATCTTGAATGAAGAAATTTGCAAGAAAAACACAGGTGAAACATCAGGTAATGCTTTAAGTATTGAAAGCAGGGGAAGACAAAGAGAGAAGAGCAAACATGGGAAATCAAAGTCAAAGATGGGCAGGAGATCCAAATCCAGAATTGGTAGAATAACCTGCTGGAATTGTGGAAAGAAAAGACGTGCAAAGAAAGATTGTTGGCTGAAGGATAGTAAAGAAAATCACCATGAAGGTAATAAAGTAATAAATATTGCAGGCATTGTTGCACATGATGCTCTTATATTTTCTTTGGAATGTCAAGTAGAATCATGAGTTTTAGATTATGGTGCTTCTTTCCATGCAACCCCAAGTAAAGAATTTTTCAATGATTATGTCCATGGAGACTTTGGAAAAGTTTATTTAGGGGATGGTGAGCCTTGTCAAATTGTTGGCAAAAGAAAAGTGTAGCTGAAATTGCAGAATGGCAACACATGGGTGTTGAAGGATGTCATGCATGTACCCATCTTGGAAAGGAATTTGATTTCTGTAGAAAAGTTGGGTGATGAGGGTTACACAATAACTCTCACAGCTGAATCTTGAAAATTTTTCAAGGGTGCACTTGTATTAGCAAGAGGTAAGAGAGTAGGTACACTTTATCTATCTACTTGTGTTACTAATTATTCTCTTTCTGTACTATCTACTTCAGATGTAGATACAAAGATGTGGCACTACAGGCTTGGTCTGAGTGAGAAGGGAATGAATGTTCTTAAGTCAAAAGGTGATCTTTCAGATTTGAAAAGCATAGATCTAGATTTCTGTGAGCACTGTATTTTTGGGAAATAGAAGAAAGTGAGGTTTCTGAAAACTGGGTCAACAAAAAAGAAGCACAAGTTGGAGCTTGTTTACACAGACGTGTGGGGACCAACTCAGGTAGCTTCTATTGGAGGATCACCGTACTATGTTTTCTTCATTGATGATGCTACAAGAAAGGTATGGGTCTATTGTATAAGGAAGAAATATGATGTTTTTGACACTTTTAAGATTTGAAAAGCTTTAATTGAGAATGAAACAGGCAGGAGATTGAAGTGCCTTAGATCTGACAATGGTGGTGAGTTTTGTAGCTATAAGTTCAATTGGTATTGTTATATGCATGAAATACGCAGGCAAATGACGATTCCAAGGACACCTCAGCAAAATGGAGTTACTGAAACGATTAACAGAACAATATTGGAGCATGCACAGAGTATGAGGTTGCATGCTGGTTTGCCCTTACAATTTTGGGTAGAAGCTATAGATACTGCAGTTTACCTGATTAACAGAGGACCCTCTACAGCTCTAGATGGTAAAATTTCAGAAGAGGCATGGATAGGTAAAAAGGTAGATCTTTTATTTCTCAGAGTATTTGGTTTTGAAGCTTTTGTGCACGTTGATAAGGAAAATAGAAAGAAGCTGGATGCTAAGTCTATGAGGTGCACATTTATTGGTTATGGCTCTAGAGATTTTTGATTCTGGTTTTGGAATCTAGGAACTAACAAAATAATTAGGAGCCGTGATGTTTTTTTCAATAAGAAGGTGATGTATAGTGATCAGCTCAAGAAGCTGAAGAATTTTGAGCAGGGCCATGGAGATTTGGATGAGGTGACGGTCCAAAATGAGCTCACAGGAAAGAATAATCACAGACAGGAAAACACAAAAACTGACGTCAGTCAGGCAGAAATTGACGTCGACAATATAGAAACCGATGTCAGTCAGACAGTGACCGATGTTGTCAAGCAGAAATCGACGTCGGTCGGGTGGAACTGATGTTGGTCAGTTACAGGCCTGGAGGTGACCGAGGTCAGTTACTGTCAGAGAATTTGGGTGGATAGCGTGTTGTGAATGAGTCTCAGACGCCGATCAGGAGGTCAAAAAGGGTAAGTAAACCTCCACTTCAATAGTCCCCTTCATTATTATATTTATTGCTTACTGATGGTGGAGAACCAGAGAGTTTTGATGAAGCAATATAGGTGGAATCCAAGAATCAGTGGGAGCTAGGCATGAATGAGGAAATTGATTCCTTGAAAGAGAACCAAATGTGGAATTTGGTTGAGTTGTCAGCGGGAAAGAGGACACTGAAGATCAGATGGATCTATAGATTGAAGGAAGGTGAGAATGGATAGATGAGATATAAGGCCAGGTTGGTAGTGAAAGGCTTTGCACAAAAACTAGGTATTGATTTTGGTGAGATTTTTTCTCCTGTAGTTAAAATGACTTCTATACGGACTGTATTGTCTTTAGTTTCTATTGAGGATTTGCATCTTGAGCAGCTTGATGTCAAGACAACATTTCTTCATGGAGATTTGAATGAAGAAATATATATGGATCAGCCGAAAGGATTTGAGGTCAAAGGTAAGGAGAAGCTTGTGTGCAGATTGAAAAAAAGCTTGTATGGTCTCAAGCAAGCTCCTAGACAATGGTATTTGAAATTTGATAGGTTTATGACTGAGCATGGCTTTAGTAGATGTCAATCTAACCATTGTGTTTATTTTAAGAGATTGGATAATGGTAGATATATTATTCTGTTGCTGTATGTAGATGATATGCTTGTTGCAAGTTCACACATGCAGGATATTTCTGAGCTTAAGGTGAAATTAGCTCACACATTTTCCATGAAAGATTTGGGAGTAGCAAAGAAAATCCTTTGCATGAATATTAAGAGAGACAGGAAAAATCACAGGTTGATTTTATCTCAAGACGATTATGTGAACAAGGTGTTGAAACGGTTCAATATGCAGGATGCAAAACTTCAAGTTGAGTAAAGAACAGTGTCCTAATTCACATGATGAGGTAGAGTACATGAGAAAGGTTCCATATGCTTCCGCAGTTGGGAGCTTAATGTATGCAATGGTATGTAATAGACCGGATATTGCCTAAGCAGTGGGAGTTGTCAGTAAGTATATGGCCAATCCAGGGAAGGAGCACTGGAAAGTAGTTCAGTGGATTCTCAAATATCTAAGAGGGACCAGCAGTAGGCATTTATGCTATGGTGGGTCAAACACTTCTCTACATGGTTATGTAGATTCGGATATGGCAGGTGATTTGGATGGCAGGAGAAGCACCACAGGATATGTTTTCACTGTTGGTGGAATGGCAGTTAGCTGGATTTCAAAGTTGCAGAAGGTTGTTGCCTTGTCTACTATAGAGGCAGAATACATTGCAGTCACAGAGGCTAACAAAGAGATGATATGGATGACAAGGTTCATGGAAGAGTTGGGAAAGGAGCAAGAGAGCTGCAGATTATATAGTGATAGTCAAAGTGCAATTCATTTGGCTAAGAATTCAGTCTTTCACTCAAGAACCAAACATATACAACTTAGGTACCATTTCAATAGACAGGTATTGGAGGATGGTGAGTTGAAGCTGGAAAAGATCCATACAAATAAGAACCCTGCTGATATGTTAACAAAGCTAGTAACAAGGGAGAAGTTGAATCTTCATTCAACTTTTGTTGGTCTTCAATATTGAGTTTGAAGATGGAGAAGCTAGAAGATATTGTTGTACAGGTTGAGTTGCAGCTATTTATCTCCAAGTGGGAGATTGTTAAGTTGTGAAGCTAAAAGCTTCAATAGATGAGTGAGTGCAGAAGTTGCAGGAGTCACACAGTCATCGACGATGGTCAGGAATGGACCAGAGGCTGCTGATGTCGGTCACAGGCAGACAGGAAGGGAATGACGTCGGTCACATGTGCGTCTAGAATCTATTTTCGTGTGCATAGTAGAATGTTTGCATGATAAGATTAATTGTTAGTTGTAAGTCTGCGTTTCTATTTTAAGCAGGACTATTTTGGACCTTTGATTAGGAGGTAAATCTAACGATGGATATTGTATGCTCATGAATCCCTAATGTTATATAATAGGGATAGATGTTCATAGCTTAGAAGAACAATACTGTAGATATAGAATATACATGTATATGTGAATCAATCTAGGTTGTTGGAATTGATTGTAATTGAGAGAAATACTGTACACCCAAGAGGTGTGGAAGAGTGTGATTTCTTCATTGTATTCTGGAAGAGTGTTAATACAAGTTTTTGGGTTGTTTCTTGTATGTCATATTTTTTGCTATTTCTGATTTCTAGTTACTTATTGCTTCTAGTTCAATTCCGTGTTTAGTTGCTTATATACAAAAGTAATCAATTGTACTTGATAGATCCTAACATTTTCACTATGCTGATAGTGAAGACATTGGAGGGAAATACTGCAATGAAGATTTCATTTGAAGCTACATCTTTGGTAAAAAAATACGGTACCTATTTAATTCAATTCCCTAAATTCACATATATCAAAATTTATGGGTTTACAGGGCTTCCTTACAAATTACCTCAGTTTGCCAATGACAAAATAGTTTTGATTGAAATCTACTAATAGATAAGATAAGTTAACATGAAATGTAAAGAGAAGAGGAAAGAAGGAATTTCTTTTCTAGTAGGTTTAAGTTACTACATATGCAAAACATCAAGTGATGCACAAATATTGAAAGAATGTTTGTTAGCATCACAATGTAATTGTTTTTGAAGAGGCTTGCTTTTGACAGTAAAATATATGTTGAAAACAATTTGAATCGTGACTCAAATTATTATCACATTACACAAATTTAATACCATTGGGAAGGTTATGAAAATGATTTTAAAGTTAGAAAGAGAGATTGGATGCAAACTTTAAGCCAATTAGAATCATACCAATTGGAATGGGTCACTCAGGGCATTGCAGATGATGGTACTGATTTGACTGATACCCATTTTGAAAAGATAATTCAAGTACTCTCACTACCATCAATAAATTGGGCTATCAAAGAGATTTTAGACATTGAAAAACATACCAAATTTTTTTTGCAGAGGTTTAGAGCTTGGTACACAAAGAAAGTGATTGAACACACAACAAGAGGAAGTTCTAAAAAAGGAGAGACTTATGTTAAGAAAAAAAAGGTAACATTCTCTTCATCCCCTCAATCTGTGTTGTGTATACAAGGACAAGTCTAAGACCAATTGATGGGGAATGATGATGGTGATGATCCTAATAAGAATAAAATTCCCAAAAAGACTTGTGGTGGTGATGTTGCACCCAGAAATAAACTAGAGATCAAGAGACATACACCTCCTCTAATTATATGCATACTAAACTAGATATAGATAGGGGTATATAGATGGATAGGCCCCCCCTCTAATTATATATGGGGTATACAGAATTGAGTGCCCCTTAGTGCAAGTAACTATTGATATTGCATTTATAAATGTTGAGTGTTCATCTTTGATTGACAATAATACATAACAGTATATATCTTCCAACACAAACATTGTTCAAGTTCTAGTGGAACCTACCATGTCTCCACCCACCATTCCATCTCCTCCAAGGCCACCTTCTCCTTCACTCATGTCAGCCCAACCTCTCATCTCATCTCCTCCACACATGCATTCTCTAATTCCTTCTCCACCTCATGCTTCCTCTCCTACCCATGTTTCTACTTCCCATCCAAATCAGGTTTTTGATCCTTAGATTTCCACTGTCTCTACTCAACAGTCAATCCCTCATGTTTATCCAAGTGCCACCAACACTCAGTTGCTAGTTTCTTCAATCAATGCATCCTCTCCTTGGATCCAATAATTGACAACCAAGAAAAGGAAAATTTCTAGGGAATTTGTACCCAATTTTGATTCAATTTCCAATTTGATGCAAACAATTCCTTCATCAAAGAAATCAAAACCATTTCAAGGCTTATGATTGACTCTTCTTCAAGTGCTTAATATGTTGAAGTTACTAAGCCAATTTATAATAAGAATGAGGAAGATATGCCAACGTCTGACTATAATATAACTCGAGTAGACCTTGATCCATCAACTCATGAAGGAGATATCCACAACTTTTAGATGTCTATTGCCAAACTGATTTAAAGAACTAAGCAAGAGAAATAGACTAAAAAACAACTTGAGGAAAACTTTCGTGATTTGTCAACCTATATCAAGTCAATCATTGATATGAGTAAAGAACCTATTTATGCCACTCCTCTTGCCTTAATCAAACCACCAACTTATAGTGGTGATGTTGATAAATAATCTATTGCCAATATTAGTAAAGGAACAAAAAATTGGGTTGAGCAAGTAACCCTACATGGTCTCAAATTCATTGAGGAAGATAAGAAGGCTTACACCATGATGGAAGCCAACAAAAAAGAAATCAGTGATGAGATTGAGGCAATGAGAAAAGAAGAAAATTTATGGAAGAATGTAATCATGGACCTCCAAGAAATGTCTTGAGCTAATGAAAAATTACTAGTTTTAGAGCAATTTTTCTCGAAGGATGAAAAGATTTTTTCTCATGTCTAGGCAAAAAGTGTAGTATGGAAAGTAAATGTACTTGGAGAAGCTCTTTAAGACTATCCGAGTCTCAACAAGTTGTGTGATGATATCCAGTTTGAGATAAGAGTAGAGATGTGGTTGATTCCCTCTAAATTGTTAAAGCAAAGAGAAATTGAGCTTCTTATTATTACAAAAATAAAGGAAAATGTTTAGAAGTTGACCGAAGAAGAATTATGTCTTTAATTGGGAATCTATGAAGAAACTCAATGATATTTATTCAACGTTATTGTAATGCAACCAAACTTTGTCCAACTTATTCAAACAAAGCAAAGAAACAAATGAAACTTTGAGAACTTGGCTGGTTCATCTTGCAAACAATGTTGTTCCTAGATTGAAAGGTATTTCTCCTATTGTTAAAGCATTCATAATGTATAAATTGAAGACATTTCAAATGAAATAACATCAAAAAATAACAAGTAATCCTGCATCTCCAATCGAAAAAGCTTCTCTTCCTCCCTCATAATTTTCTCTCTCCCATTCTATTTTCTCATTGCACATTTTGAAATGACTTAAATATTGTATTTCACCTTTTTTGATGTAAATTTGAAATTCAGAGTGAAAATAGAATATTTGCCTCCAAAAAGTGGTTACAATGTAGTTATAAATCAAATTTTGTAAGTTAAAACTATAAATATGAACTCTATTTATTGTAAAGGGAACTTTGACACTGCAAGTAAATTTTAAAAAATTGAAAGAAGGAAGTTGTATGTGTATAACTCCATAAAGTATCAATACAAAAGAAATTTATAGGGACTTTGTGCCACAAACTCTTTTGGATGAATGGCAAGCATGTGTATATTATTTTATTTTAATTCTTTCTCTTTCTATTTTTGAAAATGTTCTTGTTAGATTGTCAAAAATTTGAGGTTCTTAGCGTAGAAATTCATTAAAATCTGTGTTAGGAATTTTGAATTAAGAAAACCTTGGTGAAGCTAGAAATAAATTTATTGTTTGTTTTCGAAGGGAAATACATAGTTGTTTTATAATTTTTTGATTCATTTAATTTCTCTGATGTAAGTATTTCATTCATATATTTAAAATATGTCGTTCTCACTTTGTTTTCATGTTAATGGTTTCAACCACTGAAAATTCACATCTCAAGGTTGTTTGGGCATTTTTTTCCATTTAACATGCTAAAATCATCCCATTCCTTCTTTAGTCTTATTTTATCCCTTTTCCCTCATAAATCTTCCTTCTTATTCCCATTACCATAACCTTATTATAATTTTGGGTCAAAATTATGAAAACCCCCATAAAAAATATATTATCTATAAATACTTTCTTTTTTTAGCATTTTCCTTATTTTCAATAAAGGTGGCTCCACCTGTTCATAGGAGAGGGACTATGTCCCAATGTTTTTGATCGAAAATCACTCAATTTGTCCCCCTATAATTTTTTCAACCAACAAGTGTCCATTCTTATTAAATCCAAGCTTGATTTCTCTTTAGTCAAATAATATGTGTATAGCAATGATGCTTATTTATCCCTCTGACACAGCTAGTTATTCTATGTTTAGGCACTCACATCTTCCTCATTAGATTTAAACATCTAAGAGAAATTCCTTTGAATGACCACTAAAGCATTATCCTCCCTAAGAAATTCCCATTAATACGACATACCTTTCACCCATGCCTCACACAAGTGTTCATCATCTTCCTTACTACGATCTTCTTCCTCCTTTGTATTTCTTGTGGAGGGCTCGTATTCTTCAAATTTTTCAAAGTTTACCTTGATCAATGAAAATTGTTGTTTGGTCTTCTCATATTCATTTTCTAGATATGTTTTGTCCTCCCTTTCCTTTTCATGGGCTTATGTATACTCCAAACTTGAATACTCCAGTACTAAGGTGTGCCTTATTTTTGCCTAAGTTAATCCTCCTCAACAATGTAGTGTGTAAAGTTGTATTACACATTATTGATATAAATTTGGTGCATGAGATACACTACTTCCTTGTTCATAAAATTACATTGACATTCTATAGTAAAATTATTATTTCTCAGATGGGAGGTTGTGTAGGTTTATCAATCTTCTAGCTTATCAATTACCATGGTTTATACCCCTTTGTGATATTTCAACTCCTTCGCCATTTCATCAACCTATTTTTTCATGATATCCAATCTCATGTTCTCCCACTTTTTTCAATTCAATTGTTATTTTAAGGTGATTGGGTGTGATTTCCATCATTCAACCCAAAAATTAGAACCTCTTTTTGTTCATGCATGAAATTAGGAGCTTAACCAATTTCTATAGTTTCTTGAAGAAGGGTACCTACCAAAATTGTAACACACCACTATCTTCCAACTTCCTCTTGATATTCATATCCATGAAAGGTAACCCATCTCTACCAACATTTCTTGTGACTATGTAATAGTCATAATTTAACTTTTGCTCATTTTTAATTTGTCGATGGTTAAAATCATCTCTTTATAATGCTCATTTTACCAGATTCCTCCCTATGTTTACATTTCATCTCCCTATGCCATCTAATTGACTTACCAATGAAAATTATATCATGGAAGGACCTTTGAGATAGAACACCATTATTTAGTCTTCTGTGTACCTTTCTATGGCTAGACCATGTATTTTATAGGGAAACTAAAGACCTTGCCATCCATTTCCTCATAAACTCATGGCTTGGACACACCTTAGAATTTTATGTCCATTAGAATCCTGCAAATGTTTTAAAGAATAAGAAACATATCTTTGGTCCAATTTTCATCCATATTCAGTCTTATATACTTGACCATTTATCCTCTACCCACATTTCATGATTATTTTATCACACATTATCTATTCGATAATCATTTACTCATACCATTGCAACACTTTCACAATGTCAGTATTCAAATCATTTCACCTAATTCATACACTCTTTATTTTCAATCACTTGATTGAAAATATTCACCATTCACTGGTTCATTGTTTCTCTCTCTTTTTTAGGTTTTTCTTCATGTCATATTGGAGGGATATTTCATTAAGGAGTTGCATAGTCACCTACTTCTAAGTTGTAAACCCTTAGACATCTCCTCCCTTACTAGAAAAACATAGATCACAAGTTGGTAGACTTATTGGCATTATTAGGATTAGCGATATGAGGACACCTTGCTATAAAGGTGAAAATATCTATTCTTAAGCTTTGATATTACTTCTAGGGTTAGATTTGTATGTCATATTAGTTTTCCTTTATGAATTTCAAAGTCATTCTAAAACAAAATGTAATTTTTTAATTGTTTGATTATATATAAATAACATATTGGTATATCTTAATCATCAATTAATTATTGAAATCATAAGTTGCTTTGTAAATAACATTTATTCCCTTGAAAATGACACTTTTTCATTTACAAATTACATTTTAATTTGGTATCTCACTTTCATTTCTATGATTAGAAAACTATATATATATATATATATATATATATATTTATATATTTCATTTGATTTCAATATATTAGGCTTCTACTTCTATCCCTACCCTAGTTCTTATGAAGTCTAGCCAAAAGTATGCACCATCTAAAAAATTAAATAACAACTCTAGGTTTATTTCTCTTTCTCATTCTCTTTCCCTTCAATAAAAAGTGTATTGATTTCTTACCCTATGACAAACCCTTGTGGATTATTTGGATCGTTAGAGATACATTATGGGACACTTGGTGGGACCCAATAGTTTTCATCCTCATTCATTTCTAAATTTTTTCTAATTTCAAAAACTCTTTCAAGACAAATTTAGAGTGTTCCTTGTCTCTTTTCCCAGGATGAAAATTCCCTTATGAACTTTTAGTTTCAAGCCTTATGTACCATGATTTTTTCCTACTAACTCGCATCCAAGCTACAAGACTCTATTATTAGAATCTATTTGGTTTTATTTTAGGTTTATTGGTATTGATTTGGATTTTTATGCTCCTACCTATAGGTTTCCTTGTAGTTTTACTCTTTTTATACCTTCCCATTTGTTCTTGATTTGTATACTTGATGTCCTATCTCCATCCTTTGGGATGACACTCTTTTTATATTATGGGTGATCCCCTCAAATTTAATTTAGATTAGGCATCAACTGCTATGAAACATAATGCTAGAGAGTGGGATGAAACCACATCTCAAAAATACAACCATAACCCTATCGATTTGATTTCTGAGTAGGATTGTAAATTATACAACCAATAAAACCTTTCACCTTTTCAACCTTCAAAACTAGATCAGTTAAATGTAGAGACCTCATGACTATAGGCTACTCCCTCACATAATGTGGGAGACCCTCTTGATAAATGAAGGCCAATAGAGCTATGTGAAATCCTGGAGTATTTTTGTAGACACCCCTTGAATATTAAATTTCACATGGATCATCAATATTATCATTAGAGTCACATGCCAACACCTGCTCTCACTCAAGTGTGTCTACTAGTTCTCATAGGATTCAACCTTATACACCTTTATATTTCCAAAGGATAAATTCACATCAAGATCCTTGGGTAGACTGCCAAAATTTAGATCGAGATTGTTGCTCTCTTCATAAAATACCAATATTCCATTTTCCTACTACATCCTTTAAGGTTTTGACTAGCCATGTTGATTTCAATTTCCACTTAAGGCATGAGAATCCTTGGGATGTTTACCATGTCTATCGATAGCCACATTATGATCCTATTACTTCTTGGTTGATCTCACTTGGATATTTTTTTGAGGACATTTTTTATTATTTTGTTCTTTGAGAGTACTCATCTACCTGTATTTAGACAAACACTCTCTTTGATTAGCTTTTGCCTTAGAACCCAACTTTAAGTTTCTATTGGTAAGAATATGGATCTAATGACTCTAAATATCATAGGCAATATGTAGATCCCCATGACCCCTATGTAGGTGGTCATCATCTCCTATCCATAAAAACATTTTTGTAAAAACTTTAGTATTAACCCTTTTAGATCACATGGATGAGTTAATCCCATTCTTACTCCTCTACCTAAACTCTCTAAATTTACCAATAACTATGATGTTATTCCTTCAAAGCATTAAAAATATTTATGATGGTGTGTATGGATTAAAAATATGACGATGAAATTATACTTAAGCCATTTTATCATACCATACAAGCCAAGCCTTGGTTTGGTTTCATAATTTTCTGATAGATTCCCTTTGTAGCTTTCAACTTATGTTGGATGATTTTGTCCAATTCTTTGAAAATTATAGACCTTCTAACTTAGACATCTAGTCACTCACATCTATGATGTAGTCTAATGGTGAATTTAACTTTGAATTTGTATATAAATGGCACTTAGTTGTCCACACTTGTAGGATAAATTTCATGGATGATCAACTCTTTGATATGTTCCCTTGAGCATTGAGGCACAAAAATCACCTTGAGGTACTCAAGTGTGAACCCACCTCCTATGAAGAGGTTTTTAATGAGTGTTTTACGATATTTTTTTTGAGATTCAAGCTAGTATCTGGCCACCTCATGGCCAAAATTCATTCTCCTCTTATGATTGTAACTACAATGTGACTAATGATGGTGTCATTAATTCTCTATTAGAGAATAATAATAATAATAATAATAATAATAATAATAATAATAATAATAATAAATATGGTTACAAGGTCAATACCCTGAGTAATAAGGATTTTGGAAGGAAAAAAATAAGAAAAGGATCATATATCTACAAAATCCCATAAAATAATTGAACAATCATGAGATGAGGGGACATTTTGAAAAGGAATGTGTCATGAAAAAATATAATGCTAAGGTCTCTACTCCTTAAGACTCTATGCTTGTCATGCCTAATCTCAAGTTGGATGTATTAAAGGAGCCTAGTATTATCCATGACAAGGAGAATAATAATAAAAATATGATGAATAAATCAATTACTAAGGCCCATTACTCACCTTCTCATTCTTCAACCTCTTTAGGTCATTCCTCCTCTCATACATTGTAGGGTAAGGTGAAGCACCATGGGGGAAAGATCATTGCCACTATTGACATATCCTAAACTAGTTATGAGTGGTATGTCAACACACACTTGGTTTACACTACCAAACCCACTAAATTTTATAACAATGTTGGGCCTTTTAATCATGCCTCTAGGGTATAAAATTGCAAAGTCAAGTTTGAATTTTATCACAACATTTCTCCTAGGATAGGTGCATACCTTACATCATCATAAAGGAGTTACATTATCTCTCCATTGGGATGTACATCTAGGACCTTATTAACCTTTTCCCTAAGTAGAGGTCACTTATCTTTGATGGGATCAGTCTCTCTCACAAGGTGCCAATATGGAGTGAGGCTCAAGTTCTCAGAATGTGCCCATGTCCTAACCTTTGACTTTTATTCCTTTTTTGAAACTTCAATTCTAAATAAGAGATCTGATTTACCTATTTATATCAAGACCTCAGTCAAATCTAGTTGCATTAAACATTTCATCATTGATGAGGGGGTTGTTTTGAACATAATGCCTTTGTGTTTTTTTAACACACTAGGAATCAATCATAAGAAGATTTATTTTTCTCATCATAAATGTGTTGGTTTCAATAAAAATATGGTTATTCCAGTGGGTAATGTGAATCTCTAGTTCAAATTAACCAAAATACTGGGGATTGAGTTTGTGTGATAAATATATATTTATCATATAACATGATTGTTGGCCATCGCTAGATGGTTGCTATGCAAGTTACTTCAATTACCTTTAAAGTAGTTTAGTTTGAGCATGAAGGATATATTTTTGTCATGGATGCTAATTTAGATCATTAGGCTTAGATTTTTGTCAAGATAAATCCCTCTAAAAATCCTTTGAACATGACCACATAGGTTCCATCCACTATGTTTTATGTCCCATTTGATGAACCTTACCTTGTGAAGGATGAATAGTTTGACCTTGATGAGTATAGGGGAAATTTCATTCCTTTGGCATCTGATCCTCACCCTTAGGTAGGCTAGATGATGCACACTTTATGGATTAATATCTCCCCTCATCATTTAATTAGATCTTAACTTTTGGGGAATCTATTTACTATTCCCTCTTCATCTAAGCGTCATTCTTTTTCTAGACCTAGAATTACTCCCTCTAGTATTAGTCTTGTTAATGCCTCCATTGAGGATTAAATAGTCACATAGGATACTCTCAAGTGCCACTTCATTCATTTTAAGGCATGTAATTTGTTTACTAAGAGGAAATTTTACAAGAAACTCATGAAGGCCTATCACAAAGACCACATTTATCCTCTTTTAAGGTTAGGTTTGGATATCTCCTTGATTTAGTGTGACTATATGCCTTTTTTTAAACCATCTAGGTGATGGTAGTGGGATGTGATAAAATTTACTAAGATATTTTTGCCACCCTAGTGCTTGGAGAATGGAAACCCCATGGATGCATAGGGTTATGTAAATATTAATCTAGGAATGGATGTGATGTAAAATATGGTTAAGATCAACATTGATCTCTCTCCTAAAGTAAGAGAGATGCTTATCAACTTTTTATGCAACTTCATGGACATATTCACTTTGGAATATGCATAAATGAAGGAAATGGACCTAAAAATCGTCATTTATAACTTAGTGGATACCAAAGATGCTAGACCACTTTTTCAAAATAAGTGACCCATGAATTCATGGGTCTCTCTCCTAGTCAAGATAGAGATAGATAAACTCATTTATGCTAGTTTTATCAAATCCATTGACTATCCACTATGGGTTTCCAACATTTTCTATGTTCCTAAAGAAGAATGAGACAATTCACATATGTATTAAATTTTTTAGTCTTAATCTAGTGTGTCCAAAGGAAAACTTTATTGCTCCATTGAATGATCAAATTATTGGCTCTAGTACTATTTTTGAGATGTTATATCTCATTGATGTATTCTCTATGTACAACCAAGTCTAGATTGTACACCAAGATCAACACAAGATGAATTTTACTACCCCATGGGATAGGTTCTATTATGCCATCATGGATTTTGGTTTGAAAAATGCTAGCACCACTTATCAGTATGCCATGACTCAAATTTTTCATAACCTTATCCACAAGATCATGGAAAGCTACACTAATGACTTGCTAGGTAAATAATATAAGTAGGAGGATAAGTTTAGAAACCTTAGACTCATCTTCAATTATATCCATGAGTTTAACATTAGCTTCAAACCTGATAATTGCATCTTTGGTGTGTCCATGGGAAGCTTCTTAGTTTCCTCATTTATTGAAAATTCATTGAAGTGGATTTTGAGAAGATCAACACAATCTTTGATATGCCTCCCTTGCACAACCTAGTTTAGTTGCAATCATTATTAGGAAGATTAAACTTCATAATATTATTACTTAAGGGTTATGCACATAAATAAATACCCCTCACTCATATTATTCACAAGAACACCCCATTTTTATGGTCCCTTGATGTTTAGGTGGTGTTTGAAGAGTCAAAGTGAATGCTTCATAATCATCCTATCTTAATGGTGCCCATAGAGGGTCAAGAGTTAATTTTGTAAACCTTCATCTATAATTGTTCAATTAGGGCATGATAGCCCCAAAAAATAAAATTGGTAGAGAGAGGGAAGTTTAATACATCTCTTACATGTTAGTTAGTGTTGAGATCAATTACACCATTGTGGAAAGGTAGTGTCGTGCTCTTTTTTTCATAAATAAGCTTTAATATTATATGTTCAAAAAAATGACTAACTTCATTTTTTAGTCTAATCCACTTTGATACTTGCTAAGTAAAACTAATCTAGTAGGCAAAACCACAAAATGGATCATAATTATCTATAGGTTTGACCTTCAAATCATCAATAAAAATTTGAAGAAGGGCTTAACTGTTGCTAAATAACTCACAGACTACACATTGTTCAATGATTATTTGGATCTTTTTGATGATAAATTTCCTAATGATATAGTCTTTTTGATAGACTAGATGAAAATATTTGACCGTGCATGGTACATATACATTAGTTTATACCTAGAGCACCTTTCTTACCTAGAAGACTCTTATTATCAAGAGTGTTAAAGGATTCATAAGCTCACCATTTGACATGCCATAGTTGGAGATATATTGCTCAAGATAGGTTTTGAGAATGTGATTATGTTATGATTTACCTTTGAGGACACTCCTCTCACCCTTGAGGAGTCTTATTGTAGCACTTGTGGTGGCCACCATGGTGGGCAAGCCGCTACATAATGTATTATTTGAATGGGATACTACTATCCTAATTTGGTTAAGGATACCATTGATGTGCCAAAAAAATAAAAAAAAATTCACCTTACTAGGGATGCAATTAATTCCCCTATTGTCCCTTTGTAATTTGTTTCTACTCTTTGGTCATTTTTTATTACGCTATCAAATTTGTCAAGGATTTCAAGCCAAATTCATTAGATAGACACCATTGGTTCATCACTTCTATTGATTATTTTAATAAGTAGGTTAAGGCCATCCCTCTTAGTAATATGGGTGGGCTCATAGTAGCAATTTCCCCTATAAACTAGCTCATTTCCTAGTTTGGTGTCGTTATCGTAGTCATGGCCAACAATGGCCTGGGATTTGAGATACTTGAGATGAATGAATTGGATGACAAGTTTAATTTAAATTTTAGTTTCTCTTCTACCTATTATCCATAGGGTAATGTTTATGCCAAATCTTATAACAAAATACTTAATAATATTCTCCTCCAAATGGTTACTAAGTCCAAGAGAGATTGGCATCTCATTGTATATCTTGTTATGTGGGATTATTAGACTAGTTTATGTACTACCATGGGGGCAACCCCATATTCACTAGTGTATGTATCTAAGGCCATTATTTAACTTGAGGTTTTAATCCCTTTTCTATAGGTCAAGATGTTTAGATATTTATATGATAAGGAATAATGTACTTCTCTCCTAAGTAGAGCTTTAACATTTAGAAGAGGGTCACATAAATACTCTTGAACACAACTGTGTTTATTAGATATGTCAACACCAATAGTTTTAGAAGTTGGTGTGCCCTCATCCATTTCATATCAATGATACATTCCTTATCTTTAACTAGGATTACCATAAGAATGGAAAACTCACTTATAAGTTGTTTGGTCCCTTCATGATCACTGAGAGCTTAAAGAACCCACATACCATCTTTCTACTCTCGAGGGTGATACCCTTTGGCACCCAATCAATGAGTTTTACCTTAATATATTTCATGTATATGTTATAAAACAATTTATTATTTTACTAAATAGAGTGAAACTTACATATAATAAAATGATCTCCTATAAATAAGGATCATGCCTTATCACACACAAGTACATAATCTCCATGTTATAGGGATGAGTTTTTATCACAATTCATTATACATTTTCATACACACACACAATATAATATATCATGCACTAATAATCCTAACATTACCTCTTTTAGTGTGAACATAGGGACATGAACCACACTATATGTATTAGAAATAAATATTTATGTTGACACACACATATATGTTAAAAAAAAATTGTATATTCACTCTACTTTTAGTGAATAGCCTACATATGTAAATATAACTATTTATGATTTCACTTCTAGTGAGTGTTGAGATTTTCAATGGATCGTCACAAAAATCATATAAATTGATTTCACTTATAGTGAGTGTTTGGACTTCTCATTGACATATCTTATATGAAAACAACAAATACATATATATGTTTAAAGTTTAAAATAAGGTGTATTGGATTCTTATTGTAAAAACACGTGTATTTATATTTTTTAGGTTTAGACTTTGGCATATGTTTGGTTTGATTTAAATTTAAACTACATATTTTTTATATGAAAAAACTCTCCCTCCACAAGGCTGACACATTTGTTTGGACATCAAGTTCGCTCGATATTGTGTCCTTTATAGTGATAAATTTAAGTCTTGACTTTGACAATGATGACATAAAAAGTAATAAAACTCAAGAAATAAAATATAGACATTTAAAATAACCTTAGACAAAAACAAATTAATTAAACAACACAAACTTTAAAAATTATCCTAAACTTGGCTTAACAGTATTTTAATAATACAAATAAAATAAAGTAATTACCTTAAAAACTAGACCGATCTAACACCTAAAAACTTAAAACTAATTAACTTTTAAAATTTGAAAAAACTGTAAATAAATTAAATTATAAATGATACTAATTAAATGTTTAAATAAATTATGAAATAACTATTCACAAACATTAAGCTTAACTAGTAGGATCATTCAACATAGATCACCATGTTAGATATTGACTATTGACAGGTCCCACCCAATTCTCCATCACTTTGCCCCCACTCTGTCATCCTTAACCAAGTTCATTTTCCTTAACCTATTTCTATTATTATTTGCATTAACCCCAACCCTAGATAGAAAAGGTTAACCATGATTGTTAAGGCGCTGCCAGGCCCCATCAACATAATCAAGAGGAGGAATCTTAATAATCAAGGAGAATCATAGCTTTAGTTATAATAATCTTCAAATCTCACATGCATTCATGAGATCTAGAACCTCCCCTTCATGATGATAATTTCCCTTGACTAGAATTGGTTTAGGGTTTAGCCAACTAGGTAAGTTCTATACCCCCACTATTTAAAAATTTGATATGGGAGTGTAGGGTTTTAATATGTATTTTTTTTTAATTAGAGGCTCCCTTTGTATTCTAGCTTTATACTAGAATTTTACATTGTTATGAATGATTCTATCTTTATATTTTAATTTCACATTCTAGCTTTATATTGTAATTTTTTATTCTAGTTTTCTACTATAATTTTCCATGAATTTGAATGGGCTCCCTTTGTATTCTAGATTTATACTATAAAGGGTTTTGATTGTTTTAGGAATTTTGACCCCTGATCTACTCACTAACTATATATGTACACTCAAATTATGAATCATGTTAGTTATTCTTCAATGCAACTTATATTAAAACACTCCATTGGTTTTATACTTATATGAACTAGTATAATGAAAACTATACTTCAATTATCCTTGATTATTAACATTCCTCGTGACTACATCAATGGGGCCCAACAATGCCATAAAAATCATGGTTAAGGATAAATACCCTATTATAATACTTACCTATGCCCTACTAATTTTATCCCTTACTAAACTAGTATAATGCCCTATTATAATTCTCTATGTACTAATACCCTATTCTAAGAGGTAAAAATAAGAGTGTGAGATCTGTTTCAGGTAGTAATGGCCATTGAATGAAGTATGCATTCAATGAATTATATGTAGCATATCCTTATTAAAAAAATATTTAAATAAATTATGCATTGAATGAATGACTATGTCTTAACTAGTCATTGATGACTTCAAGTAGGAAACAATACAATCAACATAAAAATATGCAAACCGATATTATTCTCAAGGGTTGGATATTCAACAATATAGACAATGATTCATTCAATGCCAATTAATACTTGAAACTTACCAATGCCCTAGTGATTTTATCATTAACTATATGAGTATAATTCCTTATTATAATTCTCTATGTACCAATGCCCTATTCTAGGAGGTAGAGTATAGGAGTGTGAGATCTGTTTCAAGTAGTAATTGACATTGAATGAATTATTCATTCAAGAAGGCAACAATAATATCAACATAAAACAAACTATGCCCTAACTAAACACTAATTCCTTCAATCAGTCAACAATACAATCAACATAACACCCCTCAGTTCTTCAGTGATAATTTTGCTAATGTGAAGGATGGGAAAGTGTAATTATTTATTGTGGGCTTGAAAAACACTTATTGTGTTAATTTTTATTGATAAATCAATCAAGTTAATAAAATTGGGCTCATAAAAATCCATTGAATGTATTTTTGACTACTTGAACCCCCTGATTTATGCCTATTTGGGAATGATTTTAGGATCTTACCCTATTCTTTGCTTAAACATGCATCTATCTTTTGTGACTGAGCTCATGTTGATGTTACTTATAACTATTCCCTTAAGTGGTGATATGAATAGATGTTTCTAATGTTTAATTTATTTTTGTTAATAAAAATAGTGACATAGGTGGTGGATAACTTACTAATATGTTTCTCTCAATGTTATGTTTCTCTTAACTTAGTACCCAATATTAGTGTTTCTTGTGGGATTACAGAACATGTATCAAGTTAATCATAAAAGGACATGGAAATCCATTTATTGTATTCTTGATTGCTTCAAATTGATGGTATGCATATTTTGGAATAATTTTATGCACAAGGGTTGGATATTAAATAATTCAAATAATGATTATGCATTGAATGAATGATTATACCGTACCTAATCCATAATCCCTTCAAGTAGTAAATAATATAATCAACATAATACTCATCAGTCTTCAATGATAATTGTGCTAATGTGAAGGATGGGCATGTATAACTTTTTATTGTGCGCTCATAAAACACTTATTGTGTTCATTTTTATTGATAACTCAATCTATTAAATAATAGAAGGCTCATGGAAACCTATTAACTATATTGTTGACTACTTGAACCTGATGGTATGCTTATTTCATAATCATTTTAGGATCTTACCTTGTTTTGTCTTGAAACCTACATATTTTTTTGTGAGTCACATATCCCCTTAAATGATGATATGGATGGATGTTTCTAATGTTTAATTTCCTATTGCTAATGGAAAGAGTGACATAATGTTTAATTCACTATCGCTAATTTATTGCAACTATATTTTTTGACTCAATTATTCCCTTAATCATTGTTAATTACCTCAACCATTATTTTGATCTTAACATGTTATTAACGGATGTTAGCCAAGCTATGAACACTAAGCTATTGTAAATATGAATGCTCCTACTAGTTAAGACACTTCCAATACAATTAACATAATATTCCATAGTTTTTCAGTGACAATTGTGCTAATGTGGAGGATGGGCATGTAAAATTATTTATATTAGGCTTGTAAAACACTTATTGAGTTCGTTTTTATTGATAACTCAATCAAGTTAATAATAGAAGGCTCATGAAAACCCATTGACAATATTTTCGATTGCTTGAACCTTATGGTATGCTTATTTCAAAATCATTTTAGGATCTTACCCTGTTCTATCTTTAACTTGCATCTATCTTTTGTGACTTAGTTATTCCATTGAATGGTGATATGAATAGATGTTTCTAATGTTTAATTTCTTGTTGCTAATGGAAAGAGTGACATAGGTGGTGGATAAATTATTACTATGTTTATCTCAATGTTATGTTTCTCTTAACTTAGTACCTAGTATTAGTGTTTCATGTGAGCTGGTAAAACACTTATTGTGTTCCTTTTTTTTCATAAGTATATCAAGTTAATAATAGAAGGATCATGGAAAACCATTGACTATATTCATGACTTCCTGAACCTGATGGTATGCTTATTTGTGAATGATTTTAGGATCTTACCTCGTTCTATATATAAACCCACATCTATATTTAATGATTCATCTCATGTTGAAAGTGGTTATAAATATTCCATTAAATTTTGATATGAATGGATGTTTCTAATGTTTGATTTCCTGTTGTTAATGGAAAGGGTGACATAGGTGGTGGATAACTTACTACTATGTTTCTCTCAATGTTATATTTCTCTTAACTTAGTACCCAATAGTATTGTTTCTTGTGAGCTTGAAAAATAATTATTATGTTCCTTTTTATTCATAATTCTATCAATTTAATAATATCAAGATCATAGAAACCCATTGGTTGTATTCATGACTGCTTCAAGTAATTATTGTTTTAGAGGCAAAGTTGGAGTTTTGTGTGAATAGTGTTTATCTAGAATACAAAGGTATATAGTTAAAATTACTTTATATGTATCATATTAAATAATGATTATACATTTAATTAATATGCATTCACTAGATTATATGTATCATATCATGTATTTACACAAATTATTCGATAAACTATGCATTAAATAAATGATTATGCCCAAATTAATCATTAATTACTTCATGCAGACAACAATACAATCAACATAAAATAAACCTTAATGTATTACACAAAATAAACCTATATGCCCTTCTGAGATGATTGCTTTAATGAATTCATGTTTTGGGGACAGAGTTGATGATAAATAAGATGCATGAGATGTGAGGTGTTTAACAGTGCCCCCTGTTGGGTTCCTATCACTCAATTTTTTTATTTAATTTTAGAATTATAGTAAAGATAAAAATTTAAGGAGATAATTCTTTAGTATCCTAGTATATGTTTCCATTTGAATTTTTTTATTAATAGTATATGCAAAATTTTAACGTAATGTGGGGTAAAGATGCACATTGTCAAAAAAAATTGCTCGCACTATTTAAGGATCACCGGATCAAAGTGTTGAGGTTATGGGTGTGCCATTTTTTTTCTTATTGGTGGTGGATAACATAGTATTACATACTCATAGGTGGTGGATAACATAGTACTACATTTCTCTCCAAACAGTCAACAATATAGTTAACATAAAAAAAAATATGACCTAAAAAATCATTAATTCATTCAAGAGATCAACAATATAGTCAACATGATACTCCTCATTTATTTAGTGGTAATTATGTTGATGTGAAGGATGTGCATGTATAAATTTTCCTTGTGGTCTTGCAAAAAACTTATCATGCTCATTTTTATTGATAACTCGATCAAGTTAATACTAGAAGTCTCATGGAAAACCATTGATTATATTGTTGACTACTTTAAAATGTGATGGTATGCCTATTTGACAATGATTTTAGGATATTTCTAATGTTTAATTTCCTTTTCCAATGGAAAGAGTCAAACATAGGTCATGGATAACATAGTACTATGTTTCTCTCAATGTTATGTTTATCTTAACTTAGTACCCAATATAAGTATTTCATGTGGGCTTACAAAACACCTATTGTGTTCATTTTTGTTCATAACTCTATTAGATTAATAATAGAAGGATAATGAAAACCTATTGACTTAATGAACATGGGATGACTATATGAATATTGAACATGCTTATGTTTTCTAAATGTTTTCCTTTTACATAGGATTATGGACAACATATATGTCTTGCATATCTCTGTTTGATATGAACCATTAGCCTGTATAATGATCTACTATTGTCCATCTTATTACAGTATGTATAATACCTACATATTGCTTTTTTTTTTTAATAATACCCTTCACATTTTTTACATTATATATAATGGTTTACTATATAATACCATTTTTTTGTCTTCCTATGATAGTGGGATATGTCTATTAGCTCATTGGTTCCTTTCCTTTATGTAGCAAGATTGATTGTTTAAGTTTTTATGTGAAGGATAGTATCTCCAATGCTTAAGATAATACTTAGTGTTGATAATTAAAAATAGTAGACCATCATACATACTGATGGTTCATTAGTTCTTTTATTTTATGTCACAATATGGACAATAGTGTCAATAGACCAATAATAGACCATTATATAGATTGATAGTTCATTGCTTTCTCTCTTTTATGTAAAAAGATAGATAATAGTGTCAATCGACCAATACTAGACCGCTATACAGACTAATGGTCCATTGATTTATTTCGTTGATGTAGCAATATGGACAACAATGTGAATAGACAAAGGGTAAAAATTCCATACATTCAAATTCATTTATAGTATAAATATATAATACAAAAGTATAGAGTTCCATTTCCTTTATATGTAGCATATCTAAGAATGATATATAGAATGTAAAGATTATTACAAAAATAATGAATATATATACAAGTAATGAATACATATACAAACTCCTTTTTGAAAAAAATGTGAATAATTGATTTGTGTATACCAATTCAAATAATGTAAAGGTTATAAGTTTCCTCTTACCTGAAATAAAGTGGATAAATGTCCTTGAAGGTTTGATGATGTGGTTGTATAAACTTACAGTGTGACTGTATACTGAGAGGAAATGAGAAAATGAGAATATCCACATGTTGTCTTATGGAGAGAGTAGAGGGGTCTCTGTCATGATCAATTTTTTATTGTTATTTTGTTGTATAATAATGCATTTTCATGGGGACATGCACACTCAAAATTTTAATATGAATTTAACACATTATGCCACACATTGGAGTTTATAAAACCCCATTACATTTCATTATTATCCATACACACATAGAACTTGTAGATAGTAATAAAGTTGTGAAGTTTAATCCTGATAGATAGTATATGGAGCACTGATAGACATAGGAACTAACAAGGACACAAAGGTCAATTAGAAGCATGGTTATCCATGTTGAATGTTTAACACTTATAATATATTTGGGCTCAATAAATTATTAGATCTTCCATTATGTTCATAACTAAATGAATGTTTAATGTGGGATATCATGATGGTTGTTGATCTCCACATCCCCTATGGTTACTTTACCTACTAGTTCTCTGTCTATTTCATTAACCTGTTAGCTAGTTGAAATCCTTATCTTATGTGAAGGGGCACCAGATTTAAAAATGATGATTTAATATTTTATTTATCATCACTTGTATTAGCTATTTTCCATTCATCAATGGGATCCACTTATTACATCCTCGATTTTGATCTCACATTGAATCTACTAGTTAGATATGCTCACAATCAAGGATGTAAGAAGTGAGGCCCATCATTAGAGGGCTAATAGGCCAATGTAATGGATGGAGAGGAGGAGAGTAGATAGAGTATTAAAAAGGCACATGTAGGTCAACTATTAGTGTGAATTTCACATGCATTTTGAATACTCCCATGGTAAACAGAGTATCCAATAGGTACATGAAGGTCAACTATGAGTGTGACCTCCACATGCCTATTGGATACTATGAGGGTAGATGGAGTATCTAGTAGGCACATGAAGGTCAACTATTAGTGTGACCTCAATGTGATTATTGGGTACTTTGAGGGTAGATGGAGTATATAGTAGGCATGTGAAGGTCAACTATTACCGTTGCCTCCATTTATCATCTATATACTCTGAGCGTCCCTCCCTTCCATCCATTCCATTAGCTCGTTAGCCCTCTACCGATGGGCCCCACTTCTTACATTCTTGATTATGAGAATACCCAATAGGTACATTCAATGGTTAAGCCAAAATACATTGGGTTTAGGTTGAATGTGAGTGCCTTAACTAGGCAATGCATTGACATTTTTAGCTAATATGTCCACAAGCATTAACAAATCGATGAATGTCTCGCACTCATGGCTAGGCTAACATCTATCAATAACACAATAAGGAAAAAAATAACAATGAAGGCAAATTCTAGTTGAAAAATAAAAGTTAATATCTATTGAACACCAAATTATTACTTATGTGCCTTTCCCCTATTCGAAGACTATACCAGTTCTCCTTTACCATTAGACTATACCTTTTCCACCTATGAAAGAGCCTGTTAGCCAATAATGTAAATGAAAATGGTTAAGGATAATGATAGTGATTAAGCCAAATGGTACGGATGAAGGAAAATGAAAATTTAACCTCAAATTGTCATTTCTCATCCTTTGTTGATGGGCTTGACTTATTACATCCTCTATTCTAAGTTTATGTTGAGTTTACCAGCTAGTTATGCTCAAAATCGAGGATGTAAATGGTCAGATCCATCATTAGAGGGATAATGGTGTAACATAATGGATATAATGGGGAGGGTAGATGAAGTATCCAACATTCACATGGAGGTTAACTATTATCTTGACCTTTATGTGCATGATGGATACTCCAAGGGTAGATGGAGTATCTAAAAAGCACATGGAGGTCAACTGTCAGTGTGACCTTGACATGTTTAATGGATATTCTAAGGGTAGACATAGTATCCAATAGGAATTTAGAGGCTAACTATTAGCATGACCTCCACATTTATGTTGGATACTCTGAGGGTCCCTCCCCTTTGTCTATTCTATTGGCTTGCTAGCCCTCTGATGATGGGCCCCACTTCTTACATCCTCAATTACTTGCATGCCTTTACCCTATTCCATTTTTCATTTTCCATTGCCTTATTTATTTTCAACCTCTACATGATCTTGTGTGCCTATTATTTGATTATATAAGTATGCACCATATTTTTAGGAGTATCCCAGAAGGGGCATTTACTATATTGGCTAGTTATATACAATGAATTAGATTGTCTGCATTGTTGAATCTCAAACCCTATTTAAACTTAGTTACCATGGATAACAATGTTTTTTTTAAAACTTTTTTGTATTTAATTTAAACTTTCATAATTTATAGTGTGAAACATTGTATTTTTTTGCACTAAAATTGATAGATAATCTCAATTTAAATATTATTATTTTTTATTTGACAACTAAATCTATTATGTCATATATTGATATCATGTTTTGAGATCATTTGACGTAACCTATAATGGCATCCATGGTGGTGGTGGAGGTAATAGTGTGATATTTCAATTTATTTTCCCATTTTACCATCATAACATAGTTTTAATCCTTTTTTTGACATCCATTTGACTATCATACAGAATATTTTCATTTTACTTGGATACAATGATTGAAGAATTCTGATATCTTGATTATTTTCCTTGTAAATCTCTAGGTTGTGTAAGGAAGAGTAAATAACAATGTCAATCAGTAGATATGAATGTCCTCACTTTGCATACACTCCCTCTCACCTAGATTTTCATTCATTTCTTCTCTGGCCATGGTAGAAGAAAGGAAGAAGAACATTACAACTCCAAGTAAGTATGTTTTATTTTACCAGATATTTTAATTGATCAATCATGGCATAATATGTTCACGTAATGGGGTTAAAAATCCTTCAATGTATAAATTGGACATATAATGCAATACACTTTTATCATACATAAACTAGACATATAAATTGTTCACATAATATAGATAATGCATTACACTTATATCCCTTCCATAAATAAGCAATGCATACAAACAACTATTATTTTATTTTCTTCTCTCTACATGAGTGTATGCCTTTACTATTATTAAAATTATCTTGTCATTAGTATATAGTGCTCTACTATAATTTCTATGAAATGGTGTATATGTAATCTTATCAGTCAGATTCTACCACTGTTCCTGACCCAAAAAGAGGGTTGTGATCCTTTTTAGAGCCTTCACTCATTTACAATTGAATTTTATCCAATAAATTTAGATGGCATAATTGAACAAGGAATAAAAAATATGTATAGCTTTGCACAATCATTTGATGAAGTAGAAGATATGCGATCACAAATAATTAAAGACACATTGGATAAACTAAATGACATTGATTTGGTAATATGAAAACATTATTTAGTTTTATATTGCCTTATTTAATTATTTAAGTGATTATAATTTGTACGCAATGCTGAAAATTTATCATTCTGATTTGAACTTGGATACACATAACCCTTGGTGGTTCGCAACCAATGCAATATGTTAATGTTATTGAACCTGGACCTCAATCTCTTCAAGTTGAAAATGTTAGTACCATGAATTGATGGTATTCAAATTTTAACTATTATATTCTTGTGATCAATCATGATTTCAAATTATAACTGGTTTATTTTTTGTTCAGCCTTTTAATGGGAATATAGAATGTGATGAGCATGCCAAACCTAGGAGAAGTTTCCCTAAGTTCCTCCAACAAGATCAAAAGAAAGGGAAAAATCATGGAGGGTGGTAAGTCTTTAATAATTTTTTATATTCAAATGTTTATATTATTTTATTCAACTATAAATTCACATTATAACTAGTGCATTACTTTTGTAGCCCAATAATGGTAGGGAGGATGGATGCACTGCTCCCATTCATAATAAGAGAAAAAGAATTGAACGGATGAAACCATGATCTACAACTTCCTTCTATGCACATGTACAACCTCCTCTCATGGAGAAGTTAATATGTGATAAGGGAATATGTGGGGTTTGGGAGTTTATGAAATTAGTATGAAACTTGATTGTGATTGCCACTTTTTTCTTTTGCCTGTAAATGAACCTATTATTTTTTTAAGGAAGAAACAAAATCACTTGTTTCATTAGAGGATGAGTAAAATATATATTATGATGTTTCAAGTTATTCCCATGATATAAAGGTAATTATTCTATCATAATATTCTATTTTCAATTCACACGCATATCTTATTGTATACAGATTTGATATTTCTAGCTATTGTGCTTCTTTATAAAGTAAACAATGGTAGTCAGGAGGGTTGCACACATGTCTCATTGGAGGTAGATGAATTTGAAAATTATGAGGTGATAAATGATTCATCAATAACCTATTTACATGTACACGAGCCTAGTGAAAAGGAGAAGGTAATATGTTGGAATTTAGGAGTGCTTTTTTGAGTCATATAAAACATGATTATGATATTCTTTTATTGCTTTTACCTTCATAGTAACCTATTAACCTCCGTCAAAGGAAGAGTAAAATAATGTAACAAATAACCTCTACAACCTATTCACATGGACACATGCATAACCAGAAGGACAAGGTAATATGTTGGATTTGCATGTGTTTTTTAAGTCATATGAAATACGATTCTAATATCATTTTATTTATTTTACCTGCATAGGCACCCATTATCCTCCCTCATAAGAAGAGAAAAATAATGGAAACAATTATCTCTTCAACCTCTTCAAGTGCACACAAGCATCCTTCAAAGGACAAGGTAGAATGTGGGGAATTGTGAGTTTTTTAAAGTGCTACAAAATAGGATTTTGGTCTTACTTTTGTGCTTTTAATTGGAAACATGTTACCATCTTTGAGTAAGAAAAAGACTCACATGTTTCATGTAATCATGAAGATGATGTTAAATTTTATCTACCACAATATTTTTTTTTGTGACATGTCATGATATACACATTGTGCAAAGGGTAATTCTCCCATGTTTTTATATTTTCAATTTAGATGTATATCCCATGAATTTGAAATTGGAGATGCTTGTTTAATTTGAACCTTTTGATGTGTGTAGATTATTTTTGAGTATGAGGAGCTTGGTTACCATATCATTCAAGAGTTTAGATACAAGGACCAATTCTATTAGATTACACCACAATGTCTTTCATTATACAAATGTGGGAATAAGTTCTGGTCAAAACCACTATTCAATTCACACCATGCTAAAATGCAAATGTTACCTCCCATTCTAAATTGTCAAGCAACAAAGCATCCAATTAAGTGAAGAAAATGGAGGTCTATGGAATGGAATTTATAGTAACAACTATATGAGATGCACAGACACAATAATGTTTCTTTAAAAAAAAACATGTTTATGACTCCAAAGTTTTAAGCCTTGAAGGGTTAGAAACTATAGAAGAAGAACTTAAGATTTACAATTCTAAAGAAAATTAAGAGAAAAGGAAGTGAAAGACTCTAGGGTAGAGGGAATTTATGAAAGTAATTGATATATTATATGTTTTCCATTATATTCATTTTTTCACCAATACATTTGCATCTTGTGCTTACATGAGTTACGACACTTGATAGGAAAAAGAAAATGCCTTGGTTGTAATCAAGAATGTGAATGGGAGAAGATGAGAGTCGAAGGTATATTTTTTTATCCTTGATTTTTCAATCACTCTTGATCTTGAATGAAATAATTGTGGTTTTTATTTTTTATTTGTGAAAGTAGTTGTATTCATTTTTTATAATAGTAGGACAAGGATTGTTCAACATAAAAGATGAAATGAAAGAGGAGAAGAAATGTTTTATGTTAGTGGCTTATTTAGTTTGTGGAGATTCAATATGTTTTTGTGATACATCATGTCAAATTTTATGTCAAATGTTATGACATACTGAAGAGGGTAGAAATGTGATCTCAGATCCTATAATGAAACTTTTCCCATAAGGGAATTGTATGTAAATATTTATCTTCAATAAATAAAATGTGCCCAAAAAGTGAAATAATTCCAATTTAGGATCAAGAATAAACTCATAAAATGTTTTCACATGTGTTATATTATTTTCAATATACATGTCATTAAAAAGGTAATGTATTATGGATATTTTATCTTTCTTTGTTGGGTTTTTAGTGTCTTTCTCACATGTTTGATGCATACAAGTGGCATCTGTATATTACAATTTTTTTTTTAATCTTTTTGTGTTGGTTATTTGGGTCTTACTCACAGTCATGTCTTTGGTTCATTGATTGGGTTTTTTCATTAATCAAATAATATGCTTTAAACCAAGTTAAATGTTTTTAAATTTTAATTGGTTTCTTTCTAAACCCTATTTATATATCATTCATAAACTAAAAAACATGCATGAGTTGTTAAGTCATTGAAGGTCATCATATTATCCAACTCAAATTAATCTTGGCCATCATTATGTATTTTACCATACTTAGAATTAATGATATGTAACAAGTCTTATTTTCTAGTTTCACTTCACATCATTGATAATTATGCATTATGGGCTTTGTCATATATGATTCCCTCACATGGAATTCTAACATTTTTCACTTCACATCATTGATAATTATGTGTTATGGGCTTTGTCATATATGATTCCCTCACATGGAATTCTAACATTTAGGTACTTGTCATCACTATAATGGCTATAAATGTTTTGATATAACATAAGGTTACTTTCTACATATCACCTCTCTTCAAATTGAAACTAGGGTTTCACTACATTGTGCCCCTATTTCAGAATAACATTATAACCAATAATGCACACCTTAAACAATGATCATGTTTTCTATCTATTTCCTTGATATATAAATGGAATTACAATAGGCAACACTCCTTTATATTAACAAATAATTGTAGACTAAAATATAAAAATAAATGTTCATCTTGCCCTTACTAACTAAGTGTAATATGAAGGGGCTGAAAATTCTCTTAGTATATTAGAAATAACTAGTTAGTATTATTGTTTCATATAAATAATACTAGCTTAGTTCATTTATATTTTAAGTTACGTTTATCTTTAACTTGTAAATCTTGAGATAAACCTTGATATGATTGTAACATGTATATAAGGGTCAAAAAAGTAATTATGTCTTGGAATGTGGATTAATATGGGAATTATATATCTTGACCTTGCCAAATTAGTTGAAGGATGATTGGGAAAATCATGTGTTGTTAAGGTTTACATTATATAACTTTATTTGAATCAATTATAAGAATACCTTATTCAAGTAGTATGATGAACTCTGCTTTGTAATGGAAACATTATTATGTCAATATGAAAATGGTTTTAACTCTATACCATTTTAAGGAAGATTAGAAGTTTTCTTACTCTTTATATTGGATAACACAATACAAGGAAAAACACACAAACTTAATATTTTAACACTACGCATGGTGTGTTACACAAAAATTATATCAATGAAAGGATAACCACACATAAAAATTTCCATGGTGTGTTTCATATCCTCCATATAGATCATGATAAAGTCTCTGATGCATACAATACATGTTTTCATTAACTAAGACTCCTATCAGTTCCATCCTATATTTGCTACCATTCCATGGTGCATACAACTATGTTATATACTAGAGATAATAAATTGCATTGACTTAGTTTTTTTTAAATCAAATATTAAGTTACCCCATGCCTTTTACTTGTTATATGCCACATGGCATGTGCCATATACAAGTACTACATGTGTATGACTCATAATGAAATGTAATGGGGCTTCATTCATTATGCCATGTGATAATTACTTATTATAGTCATATTCAAAGGTTGAGTATGCAAGTCATCATGAAAATGCATTATTATAAAATGGAATAATAATAAGAAAGTGATCATGATAGACACCCCTCTGCTTCTTCCATAAGACATCATTCAGATTTTCTCATTTCAACATTTACTCTAGGTATAGAGTCACACTTTAACTTGATACAATACCATCATAAAATTTGAAAGGATGTTTATCCACTTTCTTAAAGGTAAGGGAAAAATCATAGTGTTTACATTCTTTATAATGGTATACATAGATCAAATATATATATTCCCTACTTGTATAACACCATTTATTATAGTCTATATAATGACCTACATCTTACTTGTATGTATAATACCCTTTAATTTTTTTGTAATGATATACTATTGCCCATCTTAATACATAAAGGAAAGGATCTAATGAACCATCTATTTGTATAATGGTCTATTGTTGGCCATCTTATTATAGCTTGCATAATTCCCTACATCTTGGTTGTTTATATAATACCCTTTAAATTATGTGTAATGGTTTAATATTATCCATCTTGATATATAAAGTAAAGGAACCAATGAACCATCAATATGTTAATGGTGTATTGTTATCTATCTTATTCTAGACTATATAAATCCCTACTTCTTACTTGTCTACATAATACCCTTCACATTCTACATAATGGTTTAGTATTTTCCATTTTGCTACAAAAATTTTAGGAACTAATGAAGCTTCATGTCATTATATTATAATGTTTTTGTTTGTTCTGTAATGGACATAAATAAATATAAAACGAAATTAACCAATGAATTTATCAAGAGGAAATTGATTGAAATTTTGAGTGAAGTTTGAGATCCCAATAATCATACTTCAAGTGACATTCATTCATAGGATTAGATGTATGTTAGTATCATATACTTACTAAATGTTCATGGTTTTGCTTCTATGTAGTTTCCAAGAAGCATAATACCACTCCCCCAAACAATTTTGTGGACTATTCTAAAAGTCTTTAACAAATGAATGCAAAGGTGGATGATGACCTTAGAGAATGCAAACTAAGGCATTTGAAGACCAGGTTGGATGTACGGGATAAATGGGAAAAGGTTAAAAAATAAAGGGAGGAAAACTTGAAAGAAAGCATTGCAAGAATGAATATAACCATAACATCTTTTAGAAATGAGAATAAGGAGTTGAATATTTGTATTGAAGGTGTAAGGAACTAAAAACTACAACCTCAAATGTGGCTCAAGGGTCAAATTGCATCATTGAGAGTATATGAAGTTTTGGTAAGTGCAAGGGGTATTGCTTTGGAAGCAGAGCATTATATGAATGTAATAAAAAAAAAAACTCTATCAAGAAGAGATCAAGGTGTTGACAAACTTTTCAATCCATCTTATGACTTACCTTACAACAACTCCCACCACATTCATGATTCCTAACTCTAATGTTGTAACAATGATCATAATTAATGTGTTCTTTTACTATGGTTTATTCACTATAGTTGTTTAATTTTTCATATATATGGTTCATTTCACATTAGTTGTTAGCTTTGTAGTTATTCTAATTTATGAAAATTTTAAAATATGAATATACATGCCTCACAGGAATGTGAAATTTGAAAAAATTCTAACACCATGTGTGTGGAATTGGCTAAATCAAGTATCGATGATTTACTTGCACATGCAATATTTAACATGGGTGATTCACTTACAAAGTTATCTTTCATTTATGTTGTCAATTTTTTGTCGATGGTAATATAAAATCTATAAAAAAAAATTAAATCATATTATAGCTTTTTGGCACTCTTAATGGGTTTGACAATAACAGAATGAATCCTTAATTTGAGATTTTAAAAAATGTGAAAAATGATACAAGATTTATGTATTAAGTGATTGCATCCTTGATATAAGGCCCATCCTTATTAACTTAACATGAATAAATTGCTTACTGATGGAAACACTTGGTGATGATGTAATCATTATCATCAATTGAGATTTTCAACCATTATTATCTTAACCACATGTAATAAGACATATTAATATCACTTGTAACATTTAAGTATAATAAAAATAACTTTGAAGATCATAACAAAACTTTCATTCGTTTACAATACTGAATAAAATGTGACATGATAAGTACTCTCTACCAATAGAGAACCCTCAATTCATGACTTCTACATACATTTTTATCATCTTCCTACTCCCCAATAAATACACAACACATATAATGTAAATACCATAAATAAAGAAAATTAGTTGTCATAAACTAACAATTATTCCCTCCTAAGTCACATTAATTTTTACAATATATTTTCATGTTGGGCATATCACAATATCTGATATGGCATCATTAGCAACATGTCAGGGTCATAGTAGCAATGATGGTGTATGTTGTTCATCATTTGTATTGAAATTTAACTCAGAAAGTGGCAAAAAAGGCTCACTAACAATGTCTTGTATCTACATAAGTGGTGAAACTACACTAGTACCACTAGATGAAGCACCACCACTACTTGATCTACCACACCTTGTCATTACTTTCACATCCTCAACATCTTGTACATATTTAATATTCACATAAAAAAACTACTGCATAATTGACTTTGTCTATCTATGAAGTGTGGCCAACTTCTCATCTCTCACATAGATCTTACTATACATTTGGTCACACATTAATTTATAATTTATTTCAACAACCACATTCTCTACATTCTGATTATGAAGAGTCATAAGACCATGAAGAACAACTACATAGTATGAACTATTTAATTTCCTACCATCAATAATTAGAGAAAAATTAAAGGTAATTGATTTTTTCCTTAAACCATAAAAAATATACGTGTATATGAAACATGCATTGCTTGTATCATAGCAAACAACAATACACAAGACATGGATGGTAAAAAATTGAGCAAACATAAGCATATTTAATATTCATATAATCATCTGATGTTGATGAAAATAAGTTGGCACACCCTAACCTAAACATTTTCATAGGGTTATTTTTATAGAATACAAGCAAATAAAAAACTAACAAAGTGCATCTTTACCATACATTGCATTAACGTATTGCATATAAGGCTACAAATGAATACTTTTAAATTCTAACTAATACTATAGTATGTCTCTCTTTCCATTAACAACAAAAAATCAAACATTAAAAACATCTATTCATATCACCATTTAAGGCAATAGGTATAACAACCCTTAGTGTGAGATAAGTCATAAAAGATAGATGCAAGTTTAAAAATAGAACAATGTAAGACCCTAAAATGACTCCTAAATAAAAATACCATCAGGTTCAAGTAGTCATAAATATAGTCAATGGGTTTCCATGATCCTTCTATTATTAACTTGATATAATTATGAACAAAAGGAACATAATAAGTGTTTTGCAATCCCATAAAAAACACTAATACTGAGTACTAAGTTAAGAAAAACATAACATTGAGAGAAACACATTAGTAAGTTATCCACCACTTATGTCATTATTTCCATTAGAAATAGGAAATCAAACATTAGAAACATCTATTCATATCACCATTTAAGGGAATAATTATAACCACCCTCAACATTTGATGAGTTATAAAAGATAAATATAGGTTTAAAGACAAAACATGTTAAGATCCTAAAATCATTCCCAAATAAGTATACCATTATGTTCAAGCAGTCATGAATAAGACCAATGGGTTTCCATGATCCTTCTATTAATAACTTTATAGAGTTATGAACAAAAAGTAACACAATAAGTGTTTTTCAAGCTCATAAGAAATACTAATATTATGTACTAATTTAAGATAAACATAACATTGAGAGAAACATAGTAGTAAGTTATCCACCACCTATGTCATTCTTTTCATTTACAACAGAAAATCAAACATTAGAATCATCCATTCATATCACCATTTAAGGGAATAGTTATAACCACCCTCAACATGAGTTGAGTTATAAAAGATAGATGCAAGTTTAAAGACAAAATAGGGCAAGATCCTAAAATGATTCCCAAATAAGCATACCATTAGGTTCAATCAGTCATGAATATAGTCAATGGGTTTCCATGATCACGTTATTATTAACTTGATAGAGTTATGAACAAAAAGGAATATAATAAGTGTTTTTAATCCCACAAGAAACACTAATATTGCATAATAATTTAAGATAAGTGGTGGAAAACTTACTACAATGTTTCTCTCAATGTTATGTTTCTTTTGACTAAGTATCTAGTATTAATGTTTATTGTGGGATTGTAGAACATTTGTCAAGTTTATAATAGAAACATAACATTGAGAGAAACATGGGAATAAGTTTTCCACCACCTATGTCACTCTTTCCATTAACAACATGAAATTAAACATTAAAAATATCCATCATATCACCTTTTAAGGGAATAACCGATTCATAAAAGATAGATATAAGTTTAAAAATAAAATATGATAAGATTTTAAAATGATTCCCAAATAAGCATACCATCAAGTTTAAGCAATCAATAATCAGTCAATGGATTTCCATGAGCCTTCTATTATTAACTTGATTGAGTTATCAAGAAAAATAAACATAATAAGTATTTTTCAAGCCCACAATAAACATTTATACATGCATATCCTTCACATTAGCATAATTATCATTGAATAACTAAGGAGTATTATGTTGATTTCTTGAAGGAATTATGGATTAATTACAAAATAATCATTCATTCAATGTAGAATTTATTAAATAGTTTATGTAATTAGGATATGTTACATATAATTCATTGATTGCATAATTCATTCAATTCCAATTACTACTTCAAACAAAACTCACATTATTATACTTTGCCTCACACGATAGGGCATTGAATGTATTACTAACTATTTGAACCCATAATGATATGCTTATCTGTGAATGATTTTAGGATCTTAACTTGTTCTATGCTTAAATGTGCATCTATAATATTTTACTGAGCTCATGCTGATAGTGGTTATAACTATAATTGACTATATGCACACAACAAGGGTCAAATATCCAAATATTCAAATTCCTTTACCTTATAAAGCTAGAATACAAAGGTATAGAGTTCAAATTCCTTTATATGTACCATATACAACAATGGTTATGCATTGAATTCATATGTGTTCACTGAATTATATATATCATATCCTAATTACACAAACTACTCAATAACCTATGAATTGCATGAATGATTATACCCTAACTAATCTAAATGTATTATGCAATCTAAATCGATATGCCCTTCTGAGATGTTGAATTGATATCATGTTTAAGGGTCAGAGATTCAATAATGCAATTCATTTTAGCTAGCTAGCTTGTATAATAAAATGCCTCCTTGAGGATGCTCCTACAGTTTGTGCTTCTATAATTAGGTAATGGAGAATGGGCTCCTACATACGTAGAAAAGGTAATGACAAAATAGAACTGGTATACTCTTTAAAAAAGGGAAAGACACACAAGTAACAAGTTAGCTTTTAATAGATATTAACATTTTATTTTTGAACTACTATTTGGCTTAACCCCTAACATTTGCTTTAACCGCTATCATTTACCATAACCCCTATCTTTTATCTTAACCATTATTATTTTCCTTAATCATTATTGTTTACCTTAACATGTTTTCAATGGATGTCAACCAAACCATAAACGCTAGACTTTGACTGATTTGGTGGATGCCACAAACACATCAACCCGAAATAGGAATGCTCCTACTAATTAAGGTGCTCCATTAAAAATTACGTAAATACTAATTAACATATATTATCTAAACACATGAATTTATAACCAAAAGTAATAATTTAAACCATATAAAATAAAAACAAATATATATAGCTTTAAGACTTTTTAAGAAACTATATAATAAAACAACAATAATTTTAAAACTATATTATAAATTTTGATCAAAACCATACCCAAATGATGGCGTGGGACTATCCATATGTCAGTTCTGGTAGGGTGAATGTGATTTTAGGTGGATGAGAGATCATAGACTACACTATCAATCCATGCATGACATCGAAAGAAATGGTATACGATAGCAATAAGTGTATAATGATAGCAAGCGTCAGGGAATGACTACTACTAACATGAATGGATGATGATGGCACTGATAGGATGATCATCAAGTGTAAACTAGAGTAATAAAGAGTATAGATTAATTGAACATTATTAATAGGTTGATTATTGAGCCTCACAGAAATGGTAGTGTGGGTGCCAATCTAGTCGTTATTTTTCATTAAAATTGAATGACCTAAATTTTTATTCATTCTCATATATGTAAGTGAAGTGTCTTTCATCATCCTTCAGTTGGTTGATTTTCACAACATATTTTTGACTAATTTTAAGCATTGTCATTTGATATGAAAGGTTGGAGGCACATTTGCAATTTTTTATTATTGAAATTTGAAGGTGTTCTTATTTGTTTTCATGTTTGTAACTGCATTTCTCTATTTATTTTTTACATTATTTTTTATAAGGCAAGGGAAATGCAAAACCTGATTGACACTTGTGATTAAATAGATCGCTATTTATTTCTTTTAACTTCTTTGTTTTAGGGTATTAACTCTCAATTTCACTTACTACAACATAAATTTAACCATGTTATTCCCTTACTCTTTTACTTGACTGGACTGGAGATCAAAGGGAACAAATCAAGTGAGGATATGTTTTCAATAGTTGTTTAGGCTATGAACCTTTTCTCTCTACACAATCATTTATTTTTTACTCTCTTTTTTTAATGTATCTATCAAATTACAGTGTTTCACACATATTAAACAACTATACACAATGGTTCTAAGAGGAGTTGATAATTCTTTATGTTTGTTACTGGTAATGAAGATTAACTGATATTTAAGTTTTATGCCCTATGATTTGATAGAATTCCATTACAAGCTAATTCATATTATAAATATAAAATATTCTTCTATGACCTTAGAAACTAAAAAAAATGTTTTTAAGTTTTTAAATTGTCATTTTCCATCATACGATGTGATCAGTGAACAATATAAAATCTTTTGAAAAAAAATTATGTCCAAGAGTTAAACTAAATGGACAACCTCCTTCTTGTTTGATTTTTTTTCATTTTATGGTGATACCAATATACCATTGTGTTAATAGGAATGCCACTTCATTTGTTCTAGCATTCATTTCTTCATCCTCAATTTGAGAGAGGTAAACAAATCCACTATTTTAATTGATAGTTAGATGTTGATAGTGAAAAATTTCAACAACTTGTCTATTATATGTTATGTTTTATGGAATTTATTTATTTTATGTGCTTATTTAAAATGTACTTTAACTATTAACCTGTTATGGTTACTATTTAATATTAATAATATATTTTACACTGGAAGCATCTTCATTCATAGTGGTTTGCCTCTATTTTCTCTAATCATATTAAATTAGTAAACTAATGCATCATATTGTGCCACTTCCCCATCAGAGATACATAGATATTTAAGGAGTACATCCAATAAATCATAATAAATATCAAAATATTAATGTCAGATAATAACAAGGCATGCTCACATTATTAAGCAAGATAAAGTGGCAGTTGGTGTTTAAACAAAAGAGTGATAGTGGTCTACCAATAAACAAGCCTCTGATATAAATAAATATTTGAATTTAATGTTGATCACACCATAAATTTTATGGGTAGGCATTGATTTGGGTGGCAAGTGTTATGAAGAGACAAGCGCAGTTTCTTGAACAATCTTTAATTTGTGAAAAAATTTAGCAATTAGCAATTTCTTTCAACCTGACATGGTCATTGTGGAATAAAATAAAAATTAAGAGGAGCTCCAAAATAAAAATAAAAATTAAGAATTAAATTTATATGATAACATCTAACTTTTCTATAGCTAATATTTTTTTATTATTTCATTTGTGTATGTATTATATAATTTAAAATGTCTTAAAATAAAATAAAATATGATTGCATTTATATCAATAATCTCTTTATTATTTTATTATATAAAAATTATTTTTTAATATTTATATGAAAAATATGAAAATAAAAAATGAGAAATGAACATCATGTGCTAAGTGACATTTACTTAAAAACCATCACATAAAAATTTCTTAACAAATAAGAATGACCATCAAATTTAACCCATGTCAAGTTCTTAATACCTAATCCTTGCACTATGCTCTTCATACAACCACCATTATTTCCTTGATTTTCACATCTCATAAGTCTAAACTTTTCTTGATTTATGAGCCACTTTTAATAGTCCCACACTCAACCTTGCATTTATGGTGTATCTTGATGTTGGATCTCGATCTACAAAACATAATTCCATACAGATTATGGTGCTTATGCTATTACTACAATTAAATCAAACTCTCACAGCGTAATCATTCACACATTGATTCTAATTACACAAAAAAATAACCAATTAAACTTATACTCAAGAAAATTTCCATCATACAAGTATTTTGAAAAATCCCCTTCACAATTCAAAGCACCATTTGCACAGAGTCATATATATGTTCTCAACTTGTTCCTATTTTTATATCCCACTTCAGGACTTAAGCAAACAATGATACAGAATTCAATTTGAGTTAGGTGTTCAAATTTATTATGACATATACCATAGCTACTCAATGGGCCAGTACAATATGGGAAACATCTTTTCCACCCATTGAGAAAAAGTATTTCTCGATGTAATGTGTAATATCATTATCTTCATATCCAGTTTGTTTATATACCTATGTATCTAGATCTCATATGTCTCACATAACATTTTTGAATCACAAAAAATTTAAATTATTTGTTTATAAATATTAATGGATCCTTCATAAATTAAATCTCTAGACAAGATTTATTCCTATTTAAAAGATCCCTTTCATTAAAAATATACAAAAGGTATTATTTATTTTATTGTCAATATATTTTGTCTAAAATGACAATGTAATGAGAGGAGCTAATTCAATCAAATAATATGAAACATTGATTTCTCCTAGATGGATAAAATATTTCATATCATAATCCATATGATTGCCTAGTATGGTAATTGAGATATTTTTCATTCTACAAAACGTCTTGTAATTTTCAATCAATTTTATACTTTGATATAATTACTTGGATCAAACATCACAAAATGCTACTTTGATACCAATTTCATTAAATACCCAATTATTTTACTAAACATAATGAAGCTTACATATAGGCAAATGATCTCCTATAAATAAGGATTATGCCTTATGATACACAACTACACAATCCCTATTTTATAAGGATGAGTTGTTATCACAACTTACTATATATTTACACACATACCAAATAATATGTCTTGTACTAATAATCGTAATAGTTTATGGACCATTTCTTGGGCCCATTTTAGGATCCCCATCTATGTTGGTATGGTGGATATCTCTTATCTCACTCACCACTATCTTATGTGACATGTGTGTGGGTTCAGATGAGTTCTTTTTTATAATTTTATATGTTAATCACATGTACTCAATAGTCATAAAAAATAAAAGGTATATCCAACACACACACACACACACACACACACACACACACACACACACACACACACACACACACACACACACACACACACACACACACACACACACACACACACACACACACACACACACACACACACACACACACACACACACACACACACACACACACACAATTTAATTTATTTAGGTACATCATATGGATTCATGAGAGTTTGGGTGTGTATGCCCCAAAAGTGTCAAAAACATGGATAGATACAAAAAACTTAGGTTAACCTTTGACATGGTCCCCTATCTATTCATCCTCTAAATAATCAAACACCTCCCTGAGATGATGACCTTGATCTCTCCCTCTATAGTGTTGGTTATTTCCTCTACTCTAGGGCATCAATCCTTGCCAAAATATTTTTTAGGTATTCCTACCTAATTGGGGATCCTTATTGCTATGCCTTTAGCTAATGGGTATCCCACTATAGTGATGTCACCCAAATGTATAGTTTCCCTATCTCTACTACTTGGGTAGTAATCACACAATGTCTAGTATATGGGTGTGTCAGGGAACTACTCACTTGGCCATGTTATGTGAGACTCATAAAATAATTCATGTAACATTTTCTCTCCATATTGTCCCATTAAACTTAGGACTACACATATACACATTCACAAAGTGAAATATGTTAGTCAAACATATAAACTCTTAGTATCATTAAAAGGAAGGTACAATTATAATTAAATTAAACTTGTTTCTTACCTACTAAAAATGGAGAGAAAGTTCCAAATGGAACACTAAGGATAGTGATACTTGTCATCTCTCTAGTGATGGCATGTTGGTACTAGATTTGGATCACCTCTCCACTAACCCAAGCTCTCCACTTGTCATTGGTGATGTTGTTTTTGGTGTTATGACTACTAGCATTGCAGCAAATACTACCCTTCCTCTTGGCTAGCCCTTGTCTCCTCTTTGAGCTAGGGCATGCTACCTTGGGTACATGTATGGACTATCTAGATGATATAACTCAATTTCCCTTATCTATACCTCTAATTTTGTGTCCTCTACTAATATTTTCATAACGTGTCTCTTATGTATTATATCCACACATCATCCTCAAACTTGTGGTACTGGGAATGCACCCTCTCCTAATAATATGACACCCAGGAAATATTTGATAGTAGGTTTAGATATTATACTACCCCACGAGATGCTATTAGGTATAATAAAATGGGTATCTCATAGGCCCAAATTAAGATGAACATTATGCATGTGAGTCCTCCACTATCCTATTAGCAGATCTAAACTAGCTGGTAGTATATTCCATCTAGGATGTACTACTCCCATGCATAGCTCTGTCATCTCTCTACACTTTGTCAATCCACTATAGTTGGGGTATATTTTAGGCCCAAACTAAGATGAGCATTATGCATGTGATACCTCCACTATCTTATAAGTAGATCCAAACTAGTTGGTAGTATATCCCACCTAGGATGTACTATTCCCATGTGTAGCTTTGTCATCTCTCTACACTTTGTATTATGTTAATCCATTGTAGTTGGTGGGAATTATTATTTTATCCATAGTAAACCCTACCCAAAATAAAACTTGTTATCATTAACTTTAGCCATGACACTCCCATAGATCCTCTCTCAATTACCACCTTGTGGGTTTTGTTCTTGTCCTCTAGCCCTCATAAGTATGTGCAGGCCACTAGTATGTCTTCAATAACATGTGTTTGCACTACTCTACATGTCATCACTACTCCATACAACACGTATATGTAGTCTATGATAATGACTTCCTTGAGATTAGGTATTAGCTACTACATGTGTTTGTCATGATCCCACACTAGGACTAGTGTCTTCAGCAACACTTTGTTGTGTTGCATTGAGACTATGTGTGATAGTATTCATATGCCTAATGCTCTATGTGTGGCCTAATTAACCAGTGGTAATGCATCTTCCTATACTTCAATCCATGGGATAACCCTCTCTTATTTCCCCATATCATGGTGGTTTAACAAATTTGATTATGTTATAGGTGTAGGATGTGTCAATCACCATCCTACACCTCCTCTCTAATCCATTTCTATTTATATCTACTTCAAAACAACATAAGGAAGGTGAATTATCCTCAAAAAAAGGGAATGTATTGAAAATATTTAGTTTTTTATACCTCTCTATTCTTTTCCCATCACTTTCTTTCCCTACCTGTTTGTGGCTAGGGTGCACATTTTACCTAAAAACCTGTGGTGCCACCACAGGTTGATAAAAAATGACCTAGGGCATTGGTTTTTGACATCCTTAGGCCACAACCTCATGAATGTTCATGATAGAAATGTCCATATCAATGCAATTAATGTTTTGACACTAGTTGTATCCGATTCTAACTATGTAATTAGATGAAATGTCTAAAACATTCCTTGACGACCCCCTAGCTATGAAAAATAAGAAATCTTTAGGGTTTTATCTTCTTGGAGGTAATGTGGACCATCATGGTCATTTTATGTTTATTACAAGATATCTTATAGCTCTCTTTGTTGCTTATTGGGATATTTGGTTGGTGGTTTGTCAAGTAAAAACGTGAAAATGAATTCAAAATTAACCTTTTCTTTATATTTAACTGTTTACTTGCCCCTTTTATTTTAGTGGTTCCCCACTTGTTTCAACTTTGTTACTCATCTAATGACAACCAAAAATATTGTCTAGGGGTTTTATCCCATTTTGGATGTAATAGTGCAGCCAATTTTACCTTTTGAGGCTTGTTAATTATTTTTATACCTATTGTCACCTATCAGGAGCTGAGTTACAGTCCATTTGATGATCTTTTCAAGTGATGTAACTCTTCCACCTATGAGTTTATCTCATTTAAATTCAACTTGGTTTATGGTTGGTATCCCAACCTTGACCCCAACACTATTTTATGTGTTAGTGCTTTAGGTTGCCTACTTTGGGTTACTTTGAGAATTTTATCCATATTTGGACTTGAGGTTTATCTCATTTGTTATATTCGTATTTTATAAATTTGCCTTGAATTCCTTGGATTTTTTGGGTTTGTGTCTCCCTTAGTGTTACCTATTGACCAAATTTGACCCTGCAGGTCAAATTGGGACCCTTATAGGTAAAAAACTGAGTTTAGGTGTTTTATGGGTCTAACATATATGTCTTAATGTGTATCATAGGTCATTTTATGTTATTTAATGTCATATTAGCCTTGGTTATTAGTCTTTTAGTCCATATATCATTTTGAGTCATTTAGGGGTCATCATAGAGCATTTAATAAGTTGTACAACCTCCTTGGTAAATGTGAATATTATAAAATATTATGTCACATACCATGTGTCCCAATAGGTCTTAATTACATGTCATAACTAAAAAGTGGTAGCTTCTTTAGAAGAAAGCACAATTTTCTTAAGAACAAAGGAGAGTTTGACACTTGTGCGACCCATGGAGAAGTGTGAAACATGGGAGAATGTAATGGAATGAATATTAAGATCACTTATATACATATTATTTATTTACATTATTTTTAAGTTATAAAAAAATCTCAAAACGGTTCTATTCTTTTTTCACCCTTCTAGGCACATAGAACTAGTCTTGAGGTTTGTACTTGGTACAGACAGTTGGAGAACTTTCAGGTAAAATGCCTTTGGGAGGTGAAACTAAACTTAGAGATATTTTTTTAAATAATAATATTTTGAATAATTATGGCCTGTGCTTTATGAACCATCCTCATGAAGTTGACTATGTTTTTTTTTCTTATTGTTTCATGCACCCTATAGGTTTTGCTCCATTTTAGGTAAGTCCATATGAACCAATTATTGATGTTGACTTCAGAGGATGTGGTATCTATTATAATATTATATACATGTTCATTTTCACATTTAATGGTGTTTTTATGATCAATTTATCTCATGTTGTAGGAAGGTGTCACCATGTGCAGTCTCATTCAGTTTTCCATGTTTGCAAAATGTTTGGTTCTCAAAATAGGTCTCATAAGAATGTGATGTGATTTTTCCAATGTATCAATTATATATTTATCATATTAACTTCATGTTTAATCTCATAACATCATTCTTGGACCAAATTATTTAGTCTTGCCTTTCTCATAGTCTACTCCTTGCTCATTCTTATTTGCATCCATGTTGATCACTTATGTAGAACATGTTTAGTATGTTATTGGAACTGTATTGGAAGTATAAATAGGTTTATATGTGTTTATAATCATGAAAAAATAGGATAAACCCAATTTACACCATAGGAAGCATGAGAAGACAATCAATACAACACTTCTATAGTCACCTACCATTAATGCACCTACAGGGGCCTTCATGGAGACCAACCACATTGAAAGGGAAGTATATGAGATAATCAATGTTTTGATGGTAATAAGAGTCTACTTGAAACATTTGGAAAAGGATCAAACTTCATTAAATCTCATCACTTTGTATACTATTAGAAGCTTCCTCACTACCTGTACATGAAATCCCCACCTACAAGTAGCATCAATAGAGATATGAGGATCTTTGTACAGAGAGGATTAGAAAGGTTTGAACCCATTTTGGAATCCTAGTAGGTTGAAAATAACATATAAAACTAATTTTATGTGTTAAATTAACAAATAGAGGTTGGAGACATGATCTAAGGTTAAATGACAGTGTTTAGGCACCTTTTCCCTAAAATGAAAAAATAGAGTTCCTAGGGGTTTTGTTGATATCATATAACATGGTTGAAATGACATTTGAAGAATATAAATGAGTATACCTTGTAGAATATATTAAGGATAAGAGATTTGAAAAGTTTTGAGGACATAGGGTTAGTGGAGGATGGTGATTGAGAGGCCTAAAGTTATCTATAAAGACACTAAACCTAGGTAGTGTTCACTTACAAGTTTGAACTCAAAGAAACCTTCTTTCACCCAAAATTGTATAACTAGACCATGCCATAAAGTGAATAGTTATAAATAGTGAAAATGTCATTCATGATCAAAATAATCATTGGTATAGGTGGATATGAACTATTCAAGGACTTAATCTATACCTATAGGTGTCTATTTCTTGAACTATGCACCTACAACCAGCGGTCAAAATCCATATCATCCTTTGAAGTGTACTTAAGCATGAGATATCAACTTAGTCCAATGGAATATGAGTTAAAAATAATCTTAAAGGTCCTCTAGGGATCATGATACATATTTCAAGATGAAATTACACCTATAGGTTTCCATTTGTATCAGTACAATCCATTGTAAGTGATTGTATAAGGCAGTGAATAAAAAGGTGATGGTTATTAGTTTTGATGTAGCCCAAACATGAAAGGTGAGTCCAAAAAACATAAAATAAATATAATTAAGGAAAAGGAGGGTTATTTTACTTGTTTTCAAGGCCTAGGTCATATGAAAGACACCTACTAGATCCTTTGACCAATAATTGACTATGACTATTTTTTGACAAATAGTAAGCAAATTTGAGGTCTAAGTGATGGCCTCGAATCTATAAAGTGAAAAATTAGATAAAAATAAATTTAAAGTTACCCTAATAAAATATAATGGGATAAAAAAACATTAATTTCAATCTCAAATTAGATATCTACACTTATAGGTTTCCCCCCTAAGTCAAAAACATAGTCAAGGAAGTGACACTTAGTCTTGACTAGAAAGAATGTATGGAAAGGAACATGGAGGTTCGGAGTGATAATAGAAAATTTAAAAACCTCCATAATGGTAAAAATAGTCTCATGAAACCCTTATGAGTTTTAAATAGGTAGAGAGAGGGCTCCAATCATACATACTCAGTCCACATATGAAATTCCTGGACACAGTCCATTTTGGACAAGCATATCTTGGGTTTTTTTAAGGTTGGGGGGTCTATGCATAAGGTCAAGGGATAAAATTTTGTGAAGATAATACTCAAAACTTTAATAATAATTTACAATACCTATTTGGTCTATAAATAGGGGAAGTTCCCTGTATTTTGTCTTAGATAGAGGGCACTTTCCCCATGCATAAACCTTGTAGTTTGGAGATTAGGGATGAAAGGTGAGCCAAGGAGCTGATTAAAAAATTTTAAAAAGGTTTGGGAATATGTATATAACTTATTTAAACATGATAAAAACCTCACATAATTAGGTAACTAAATAGGGAGGTATAAAATGCTAAGGTTGCAGTCGGACCCAATAGGCAGAATTAAGGCCTAAAAGCCAAATAGTAGGCCACTTTTACTTCTATATCTTAATGATCATTTTGAATTATTGGAACATGCTTGTAAGATGGAGATAAAGGTGAAAAATCTTGTGGAATGAAAAAAGGTTTTATGGGAATCCATTTTTGGGCTCAAGATAACTTGAAGCCTGGAGGAATGGTAAAGAGAGATCAAGTAAGCAACTTGAGATGCTCACATCTCACTTAAGGTTATGAATGAGAATCTATGGAGTTTTTGGAGGTTAATAGGGTCATTTAACATCATTTTTGTGAGATTTTTTGGTAGTTTCAACATCATAGTTTTATGAACAAACCTTAAGAGCCTAAAGCACTCAAAACCCTTGTAAACCCTTGTTAGTGATCCAACTAGAGAAATGGAGTTGCATAGCTGATCTAATGGAATATTTTATCCAAAATAGTGATTGGAACTTGCATAAGACTCTCTCAGACTCTTCCCCACCCTTTTGAGTTATATATAATTATATGAACAAGGTACAAAATAGGGTACTTTTAACTATTTTATGTGTTTTGTAGGTTCTATAAGGAGTCTGAAGATGAAATAAAGTTTAGAAGAAATATTAGGACTTTTAATAACTCATTATGGTAATTTAATTTCTTGGAAAAACTCCTAAGTTCCTCAAATAGATAGATGCTTCATCATAGCCAGTCAAAACTAGCATAATGACCAAGCTAGTGAGAAGTGTGAAAACTCTAAGTAAAAGTGATTTTAAAGTGTGTCTAATGATTATAAGACCATGGAGGGTATTTAAAAATGTCATACACTCCCACCCATGGATTTCCATGGAAAAATAATGCCTTTTTTTAGGACAAGTGTGCAAGTTGCATGAAAAAAGAGTTTTTTTAGATTGCAAATGATGATGGCTCATTCCTAGAAGATTTTAGAGGACCAGGACTGCAACCAATGCATGGATAGGCATATATGAAATAATTAAATTTTATTACACTCATAATACCTATCAATAGTTAGTTTTGGGATGTTCAAATGGGTCCAAATCATGAAGATAGTTTTTTGAGCTAGAACAAGGAGTTTCATGCTACTTTTCATAAGTTTCATGCCTTTTATGGCCACTTGTCTCTTTTAACCTTACATGTTTCATCCATATACTATTATCATGCACAAGTAACTCTTTTTATTATCTTGACAAGTGTATTTGTGACCCTTAGATTTCTCTCTTCTCTTCTCTCTCTCAAGTTCTATAAGAACTAGCCATTTTGGCCATTGTAACTTATGCTCCACCTGAGTATGGTGAAGCCCCGCTCATTTGCATACCATTTGATCAATAGGAATACTTATGTTTACCTCTTAATAATTTTTCATAGTGTGTTTTACTTGGATGATTAATCTTGATTAATGATATCTATGATTTCCTTAGCATGTTGTCTCATTCTTTCATCCTATTTGTAGTTAGAAAGTTTCTTCTTGCAGGGCATGCGAAGTGTTCTAGGAAGTGTCAAGGTTGAGTGAGTTAGTCTATTCACTAGTGCCATTAAATTTCTCTTGTCTATTCCTCCTAGCCTAAGCATTTATCCATAACCTCATAATGTAATATTGATGTGAGAAGATGCAGATTGGAGAAGTGTATGTTTGGTTAGTCTCTTAATTCATGTGTAACATGCAGATGGTTAGAATTCATCAACTTATTTAGTATATCATCTCCCTTAAGATAATTTTATTTTAGTTTTCTCTCTCCTTTTTCCCTCAAAAAAATGCTTAGGTGTAGTTGTGATCCAAAGTGGTAAATCAAGGGAGATAACCCTACCTAGAGATTCACCTCATCCTTAGGCTACCCACAAGCCTAGAGGTGTTTCAATTGCGCCACTTAGATTAGGAGAGTTGAGACATCTCCTAAAAGGGTGAAAATCCAAGTGACAATATTTTTTAGCATGCCCAATGGGACTCTTATTCTAAGATGTTAAAATATTTTTGGTATTATCTTTCAACAATCAACCTTTGAAGGCATCTATCAAAGCATCAATGACAACTCCAAAGATACATCAAATAGTCAAGCAGCCCAAGTTTCATTTTTAATATTGTTGGTAATATATTTATTTTTGTTATTTATTTCAATAAGGTATCATGGCTAATTTTGGTGTTGAGTACTATTTTACACAAGTTGGTGAGGTATATCTAGCTTATGGTACTCCCTATCAACCTTGGTGTGACCCTTACTAGTCTTGTCATGAAGAATACTAGCTCAAACATGAATTTTATCAGCCTATTCATGAAGTTTATCAGTCATATAGCTATCCTTCTAAATGTCTTTCTCCTTTTAGTCAACCTATCCGCTTCTCAAGTCAATCTGTTTCCACCTTCAAGCAAACACTTTTGGGTTATGAGAATTACATGTTGGATCTTGAAACATAGAGGGGATATGGTCTATAAATTCCTATCCATTTCATTAATAAGGTGAGAGATGAATTATATCTGGTCAAAAAAGAGTGGGCACCTATTGGGAGAGCCAATTGACAAAGGCTCACAAGTGAGATGCTAGATGTGAGTGGCCTAGTTTCATCCTTAGAGGATAGGCTAAAAATTCATGAAATGTAGCCTCACCAAACCTATCAGCATTCATATCCACTTCCTCAAGATTTATATCACTCCTATTTTAACCCTACTCATGAGCCTAATCAATCTTATCAAAGTCATCCTTTTCTTAATCAGTTGGAGGAGAGAGTTGAAAAGAGAAACCTTATTTTTAAAGCAAATATTGATAGGCAAATTGAGTTGGATAATATGAATATGTAGTAGTTCATGTCATCAAAAAAATAAGTGGAATATAAGACCTCATTTCCCTCTCCAATTACACCCCCACCTCAAGAAGTAACCTCTAGATATGATATTCCAAGTTGGAGACAAGGTGGAGAATCCAAGCCTAATGAGAGCCCAAATTTATTGAAAACTTCATCCACTACTCAAAATGCATCACTACCTCAAGAAAAGAATCTTAATCCCAATATCTTGATATTGAATAAGATATTGGAGTCAAGGGGAAAGAAAGAGGAGAAAAGTCTTGATAAAGAGTGTGAAGTTGAGAAGGAGATTGATCCTATTCAAACCCCTCCCACCCTTCCTCAAGAAACATCTTATCCTCCATGTCAACCCTCTTGTGCTCCTCATACTCATGAATATTAATTTGATCTTCAAGAAAAAAAAATTCAAGAGAACCTAGCCAAGTAAATTGAAGAGTTAGATTCAAAGATGAGATTGCTAAGTCAAGGTGTGATAGAAGTTTTAGACCCAAAAGAAGATCCTATACCTAAACACACTCCATATAACCTCCCTAAAGAGAGTGATCAAGATAAATAAAACTTGAATAAAGTGGTTGTAAAATGAAAGAAAGAAAACCAAGTCATTTTATCCCAAGGTCTGCCTCCCCTTCCTCAAGAGCTTCCAAAAGAATCCTCTACATTTCACTCTCAATCTGATTTTGAGTTCTATATGTTACCTCCACCAACTAGTTCATCTTGTCCTCACCCCATCACCATTTATCTTGATGGAAATATGGTATTGGAACATAAATATGATTCATTGGTTGACAAAAACTTAGAACTCTTGCTTGAAGAAGACATAGCTCCTTGGCAGTTTCATTGGACTAAGTCACATGATTTCAAGATGCATAGTCTTGGAATCACCAAAAAGGAGAAGGAAATGGAGGATCTTGCAGCCCTTGAGAACCAAAGTCATGATATGTAGATGAGGTATAATTTGAGATCCCTCAAGAGGTCCTAAGTTATGATGAAGAGGTGGTCTCTTGTGTGAAAACTTTTGATTGGGTTGATATGGAAGAATGTTTTCCTTTTGCCAAAGAGGAAGAAATGATCATTGGCTCTTCCATCACTATCCAAGATATCATGTATGGGTAGGAACAAGTTACAAATCAGCCTTAGGATGAATTGTTTATAGTTATTAGAGTATTTTATACTCCTCTTCAAGGAGGCTATGATCAAGTCAAAGATGGAGAAGGCAACCTTGACACTCAAGTGAGTATGCAAAGGAAAAACACCTTTTCAAATATGCCCTTTCAAGAGGCATGTGCATATCATGATGACATGTTTGAAATAATAAAGATAGGCTATCATCCTCTCAACCATTTTGGAGAAACACATCAGCTCTTGAAGGATGGAACAAGCTCCTATTAGCCTCAATCTTATAAGGAATAAGAAACCAATCCTCTTGAAGCCATGCCTATAGAGAAGATGTAAGTTGATCATGAGATGAAGAGTGAGTAGAATTATAAGGTATGTGTACAATTACAAGAGGAATATATCTACATTGGGGACCTATTTGAAGATGGTATACTTGAGATCATAGCAAGTAAAGTGCCAAGAAGTAGGTCTGATCTACAAAGAATCTAATCCAAGGAGAAACATGCTTGACACTATTATTCATCTCATGAAGAATGAGATTCAAGAAACTTTCCTTTTGATCCTAGAAAGGAGGTATGATTAGTTACTATTTGTTTATAGTAGTTTGTTTTCTGATTCCCCTAAGTTCCTTGAGCACATGTGTGTGTGTGTGTGTGTGTGTGTGTGTGTGTGTGTGTGTGTGTGTGTGTGTGTGTGTGTGTGTGTGTGTGTGTGTGTGTGTGTGTGTGTGTGTGTGTGTGTGTGTGTGTGTGTGTGTTTGTCTTGTTAGTTTGTTTACTTTATTTTGTGTGTGTCCTTTTCTTTGTGTGGTTAAGGTAGTACATTAGTCTTGTCTTGATCAAAACTTGTGTTCAATGGTCAAAGGTCTTATTATTGTGTTTTAGACTTTAGATGACTCTCTAAATATAATAGACTCATAAGGCTACTATTCTAGTTAGTATGAGAGGCATACTACCCCTATGAGTCACCAATTTGTTGACCAAATTTAACCCTATAGGTCAAATTAGGACCCCTATAAGTAAAAAATTGAGTTTAGGTGTTTTAAGGGTCTAATATATATGTATTAAGGTGTATCATAGGTCATTTGATGTTATTTAATGTCATATTAGCCTTAGTTATTAGTCTTTTAGTCCATATATCATTTTGAGTCATTTAGGGATCATAAATAGAGCATTTAATAGGTTGCACAACCTCCTTGGTAAGTGTGTATATTCCATAAGATGATGTCACATCCCATGTGTCCTAAGAGGTATTAATCAATATCATAAATGAAAATTGGTAGGTTTTTCAAAAGAAAGGATAATTTTCTTGAGAAAAAAGAGAGTTTGGCACTTGTAAAACCCATAGAGAAGTGTGCCATGTGGGAGAAGGTCATGTAATGTATATTAATATTCCTTATATCCATATTGGTGCTTGAGACACTTTAGAAGTGCTAAAAAAGGCCCAAAACCTTTATGCTCCTTTTTCACCCTTCTAGGCACACAAAACCAATCTTCAAGTTTATACTTGGTACAGATAGTTTGAGAAATTCTAAGTCAAACACCTTGGAAGGTGAAATTAAAGTAAAAGATATTAATTTACATAACAATATTTTGAAGAATGGTGGATTGTGCTTTATGAACCATCCTCATGAATTTGACTGTGTTTTTATGTCATCTATTTCATGCACCCTATAGGTTTTGATCTATTTTGGGCAAATCCATACGAACCAATTAGTTATATTGGCTCCAAAATATGTGTTATCTCTTATTATATTCTCTCCATGTTTAGTTTCACATTTCATGGTGTTTTGATGGGCAATTTATCTCATGTTGTAGGAAGGTCTCACCATATGCAGTTTCAGTCAGTTTTCCTTATTTTCAAAATGTTTGGTTCTTAGAAGAGGTCTCATATGAATGTGATGTAATATTTCCCATACATAAATTCCATATTTATCATCTTAACTTCATGTTTAATCTAATAACATCATGTTTGGACCAAATTATTTAGTCTTGCCTTTTTCATAGTCTACTCCTTGCTCAATCTTATTTGCAGCCATGTTGATCACTTATGTAGAACATGTTTAGTGTGTTCTTGGAACTCTATTAGAGGTATAAATAGGTTTATATGTGTTTATAATCATGAAAAAATATGATAAACCCAAGTGACACCATAGGAATCATGAGATGATAGTCAATACAACACTTCTACAGTCACCTACCATTAATGCACCTATAGGTGCCTTCATGGAGACCAACCACATTGAAAGGGGAGTATTTGAGCTAATCAATGTTTTAATGGTAAGAGGAGTCTACTTGAAACCTTTTTAAAATGATAAAAATTCATTAAAGCTCATAAACCTTGTATACTGCTAGAAGCTTCCTCACTGCCTGTACATGAAATCTCCACCTATAGGTGGCATTTACAGAGATATGAGGATCTTTGTACAGAGAAGATTAGAAAGGTTTGAACCCATTTTGGAATCCTAGTAGGTTTAAAAGACCATATCAAACTCATTAAGGTGTTAAATTGACAAATAGAGGTTGAAAACATGCTCTAGGGTCAAATGACAGTGTATAGGGACCTTTTCCCTAAAATGAGAAAATAGAGTTCCTAGGGGTTTTGTTGATATCATATAACATGGTTGAAATGACCTTTGAAGTAGTTAGATGAGTATACCTTGTATCCTCTAGTAAGGACAAGAGATTTTGAAATTTTGGGGGACAAAGGGTTAGTGGAGGATGGTGATTGAGAGGCCTAAAGTTTCCTATAAAGACATTAAACTTAGGTAGTGTTCACTTACAGGTTTGAACTCAAAGAAACCTTCTTTCACCCAAAACTATAAAACTAGACCATGCCATTAAGTGAATAGTTATAAATAGTTAAAATGGAATTCATGATGAAAATCATTAGTAGAGGTGGATATGAATTGTTCAAGGACCTAATCTATACCTACAGGTGTCTATTTCTTGAACTATGCACCTACAACTAGGGGTCAAAATCCATATCATCCTTTGAAGTGGACTTAAGCATGATATATAAACTTAGGCCAATATAAGATGAATTAAAAAGTATATAAAAGGTCATATATGGAGCATGATACATATCTCAAGATGAAATTACACCTATTAGTTTCCATTTGTATCAGTACAGTCTAATGTAAGTGACTGTATAAGGCAGTGAATAAAAAGGTGATGGTTATTGGTGTTGATGTAGCCCAAACATGAAAGGTGAGTCCAAAAAACATAAAATAAATCTAAGGGAGGTAAAGGAGGTTTGTGTTCATTGTTTTCAAGTCTTGGGTCATATGAAAGACACCTACAGGATCCTTTGACCAAAAATTGATTGTGACTATTTTTTGACAAATAGTAAGCAAATTTGAGCTTTAAGTGATGGCCTAGAATGTGTAAAGTGAAAATGTAGATCTAAATAAATGTAAATTTGCCCTAATAAACTATAATGGGATCAAAATCATTACTTTAAATCTTAAATGAGACATATACACCTACAAGTGTTCCCCAAGGCAAAAACACAGTCAAAGAAGTTAAACTTGGTCCTAACCAGGCAAAATGTATGGAAAGGAACATGGAGGTTTGGAGTGATAAGAGACAATTAAAACACATAAATAATGGTAAAAATATACTCATGTAACCCTCATGAGTTGTAAATAGGTAGAGAGAGGGCTCCAATCATGTATACTCAATCCACATATGAAATTCCTACACACAATCCATTTTGCACAAGCTTGTCTTGGGTTTTGTTAAGGTTGGGGGGTCTATACATAAGTTAAAGGGATAAAATTTTATGTAGAGGATCCTTAACACTTTAATAATAATCTTAAATACCTATTTGGTTTTTAAAAATATGGTAAACTCCCTCTATTTTGTCTCAGACAGAGGGCACTTTCCCCATGCATAAACCCTATAGTTTAGAGATTAGGGATGAAATGTGAGCCAAGGATCTGATTGAAAACTTAAAAAAATGTTTTTAAAACTATATAAAAATTATTAAAACATTATAAAAACCTCACATAAGGAGGTAATTAAATAGGTAGGTATAAAATGCTAAGGTTGCAGTCAGACCTACTAGGCAGAATTAAGGCCTAAAAGCCAAATGGTAGGCCACTTTTACTTATAGATATTAGTGAGCCTTAATAATTATTGGAACATGTTTATATGATGGAGACATAAGTTATAAATCTTATGGAAGGCAAAAAAATTGTAGGGTAATCCATTTTTGGGCTCAAGATAACTTCAAGCCTACATGAATGGTAAAGAGAGATTGAGTAAGCAACTTGAGATGCTCACATCTCACTTGAGGTTATGAATGAGAATATATGTAGTTAATGGATGTTAATAGGGACCTTGAACATAATTTTTTTGAGATTTTTTGGCAATTCCAATGTTATATTTTTATGAACAAACTTTAAGAGCCTAAAGCACTCAAAACCCTTGCAAACCCTTGCTAGTGACTCGATTGGAGAAATGGAGTTGGATAGATGATATAATGGCATAGTTTGTAAATAATAGTGATTATAAATTTAATAATACTATCTAAATATCCTCCCTACCCTTTTTAGTTGTACACAATTATATGAACATGGTATAAAATAGGTTACTTTTGACTATTTTATGTGTTTTTCAAGTTCTAGAAGAAGTCTAAAGATGAAATAAAGTTTAGGGGAAATATTAAGAATTTTAATAACTCAATATGGTCATTTAATTCCTTTTAAAAAAATTCTTCAACCAAATGCTTCCTCTCAGCCAGTCAAAATTTGCATAGTGACCAAGCTAGTGAGAAGTGTGAAAACTCCAAGTAAAAGCGATTTTAAAGTGTGCCTAATGATTATAAGAACATGCAGGGTCTTAAAACATGTCATAAACTCCCTCCCATGTATTTTAATTTAAAAATTATTCCTTTTTTGATGCCAAGTGTGCAGGGTGCATGAAAGAAGAGTTTTTTAGACTGTTGATGATGATGACTCATTCCTAGAAGATTCTAGAGGACTAGGATTAAAACCAATGCATGGAGAGGCATATATCCTTACCTATCATTAAAATAATAATACCTATCCCTAGTTATTTTTGTGATGTTTAAACATGTCCAAATCATGAAGGTAGTTTTTTGAGCCAAAACAAGGAGTTTCATGCCACTTTTCATAAGTTTTATGCCTTGTATGGCCACTTTTCTATTATGACCTTCCATGGTTCATCCATATCCTCTTATAATGAAAAATTAACTCCTTTTATCATATTTAAAAGTGTCTTTGTGACCCTTGGAATTTTATCTTCTCCTCTTTCTCTCAAGTTCTATAAGAACTAGCTATTTTGGCCATTATAACTTATGCTCCACCTGAGTATGGCAAAGCCCTGCTCATTTTCATACCATTTGATCCATAAGACTACTAATTTTTACCTCTTCATGAATATTAATAGTTTGTTGTAATTGTATGATTGATCTTACTTAGTGATAACTATGATTTCCTTAGCATGTTGTCTCATTCTTTCTTCCTATTTATAGTTGGAAAGTTTCTTCTTATAGGGCATGTGAAGTGTTCTAAGAAGTGTTAAGGTAAAGTGAGTTAGTATATTCACTAGTATCATTCAAGGCCTCTTGTCTATTCCTCCTAGCCTAAACATTCATCCCTAACCTCATAATGTAATATTGATGTGAGAAGATGCAGATTGGAGAAGTGTATATTTGGTTAGTCTCTTGGTTTCATGTGTAACATGCAGCTAGTTGGAAGTCATCAACTTATTTTGTGTATCACCTCCCTTAAGATAGTTTTATTTCATTTTTATCTCTCCCTTCCCCCCAAAAAAATGTTTAGGTGTAGTTATGATCCAAAGTGGTACATCAAGAGAGCTAGCCCTACCTAGAGATTCATCTCATCCTTAGGCTACCCACAATCCTAGAGGTGTTTCAATTGTGCCACTTAGATGAGGAGAGCTAAGACATCTCCTCAAAGGGTACAAATCTAAGTGACAACATTACCTTGGGGTAGGAGTGGCTTATCTACCTCTTTTCATTAGTAGTTTTACTATTTTACTATAGTTGATCTATCATGATATTTTACTAACCCCTTATTTACCTATGCTATTGTAGGTCAATACATGGTGTTTTTCTATTATTTGGATCTTGGTACTTCCTTTCTCAATTGAAATTGGTTTCATATTTTCCTACACCCCCTTTGTGACATTTTGTTGGGCCACTTCAACATTAGTTGTCCTCTTTTAATTACAAATTTTCCTTGTTATTAGTTTCCCTCTATGTAGGTTCCTCACTATCCCCACTATTGAAATAATATTCCATTGACTGCCTCCTATGTCATTGACTCTCATCATGTTTCATCACTATTTGGTGATTCACACTAATGGTGGTAGTCAAGGCAACTGGCTAATTACTACTGTTGATTAGACTATTGATGACTCTTAGGACCATGAGATTATAATGGTTGATTTCATTTTGAGTAGTGATAATACCAACATAGTTAAGTATCAGGCATTCATTATACCTTTGATATAATGTTTGTGGGTTAGGTGTGTCTAATGTGTAATTATTCTCTGACTCACTCTTGTCCATTTCCTAACTTAACAAGGTTTATAATGTCCTTAACATTGAGTTTCTCCTCCTCTTCAAGGTGACACATGATTTTATTTCTCTTTTTAGGACTTCTAGGTTACCAATATATATTGAGTGGATAATAATAGAGACTCTGCTATGGTGAATGTTATTTTGGACCATCTCAGACCATGAGCTCATTTTTTGTCCCCTTGTAGGTGTTGGAGCAAGAACTTATAGTTGTACATTTTAGATTATGATGAATGATTCCTTTTCCATTATTATTCATCACAACTACACGTAGGTATGATTTGTTATTCTTCTCGTATCATATATGGTTTTTAGGTAGTTTTAAACCTTGTGTTCTCATGAAGACCAACATCTCTTACCTCGGGGGCATATGTAATGTGTTGACCATTTTTGGTCCAACAGGCCAAAAATCAATCCCCTTTTTCCCTTGCTGTTCTGAGCCAGTACATTTCTAATTTTGCATAAGTCTTGGAGATTTCTATAGACTCTAAAAATTTCTATGGACTCTGTAGGCATTTCTATGGACTCTGCAGGTCCATTTCTACGGACTCTGCAGGAGGAAAATCTATGGACTTTGCAAAGAAGTTTTCTATGAACTCTGCAAGTAGAGACGAGTTCCTGACACTTATGCACAAAATAGACCATTTCAAGATCCCTTGCAGAGGGAAGTTCAGGACTCAAGAGCCCTTGCGGAGGGCAGTGAATGCTTTTGAGAAGAGCCATAGAGGAAAGCCAAAAAGGTAAGATTCTTTTAGAAATTTATTTAAGGCAAAGGAAGTTCCCTTCGAAAGGGACGTTTCCAATTTTCTTGAAGGACACTTTTTTAAGGAAATCAAAGGAAAAGGCAAGGAAATAATTCCTTCAGACTTTTTGTCTGAAGGAATTCCTTCAGACAAAAAGTCTGAAGAAATTTGGAAGGGCTTCGAACAAAATCTCAGAAGTAAAAAGACTAAGGCAAAGGCGGACATAATTCCTTCAGACTTTTTGTTGGAAGGAACTCCTTTGGACAAAAAGTCTAAAGAAATTCAGGGAAGCTGCAGGACAAAAATCCTGAAAGGAAATTCCAAAGGCCAAAGGCAAAGTGGTCGAAGCAATTTTTGTGGACTTTTGTCTGCAGGAAAAGTGTCCATGGGAAAAGTCTATGAGAAACGCGGTTGGGTAAAATGTTTGTGGGAAAGTGTCCACAGGAAAATAGCTAAAGGGTCACCTTCCCTTTGGGAGGGAAGCAACAAGAAGTTTGAAGGAAAGGAAGAAACAAGAAGCTGAAAGAAAGAGAAAGGCCGAAGAAAGTCCAAGGGGTGACGGGCCCGAAGATGTCAAAATCAAGCACGGTGAACTAGCCGTTGGAAGTTCAAACGCAGTGACGGGCGTGTAGACATCAAATTTAAGGCTCATGAAATAATCATTGATTTTGAAAAGCCCAAAGAAGAGCCCAAGAAATGCAATGACCCACCAAAAAGATAGCCCTGAGGGCTGAAGGAGCTAGAAAGAGACAAAACCAAGAAGAAGAAGAAGTGTAGAAGCAGACAAATAGTCTAGGTGGCAAAGAGGTGTCAAATCAGGGATTTATTCCTATAGTTGAAATAGTGCTTGCCAAGTGGTCATCAAACAGTGTGAATAGTAAGCAACGTGACATGTTTTATCCATTTTACATTTATAAGCAGACAAACTGTGTGAATATCTAGAAGGAGCAGTCTTGTCTACAAAAAAGAGGCATGACCCGTGCTTTCACATTAATGTTTGAATGCCAAATTCAAGACTAATGATTACACAACATAGTTCTAGCAGGGCTCTTCTAGAAGAATGACATCAGCAACAGTGACTTCCTCTTCTCGATGCTCTCAACGCACATGGGCCAACTTGTCAAAGAGTTCCAAAGTCTTTTTCAAAGCGGCACCTTCACTTCTTCTCCTTTTTCTCTATATTATAAACTTCTCATTTGGAGAAGGATTCATCTCTTAGCCCTTAAGGCAAAGCTCTGCCCAAAAATCTCTCAGGCTTGTAAGGCAGAACTTTGCCAAATTTTACCTTGAATCAGGACTTAGCATTTTTACCTCTATTTGAGCTTGCACTCATGCATATGTCTATGTTTTCTTTCTGTGTTAAGTCATTTTATTTTATGCTTTTCACAAATGATTCCAGCATGTCTAGTGCATTGTGAAGTCTCTTCTTATGCAGGTCTGCCAGAAGTGTCTACAACAGGAATATAGGCACATGTGAATAGGCTACCAAAGTGTGTCTCAGAACACCTTTGATAGTTCCTTCCTCCCTATATCTCTACAGACCCCTGACTCACTAATACAGAAGAGTTTCCCACATCAATGAAGTGTATGGGATCTTCTTCTTGGTGAAAAGTGTATGTTCGGGTTGGGTGGGTCATCTTTTTTAGTGTATCACCCTTTTTAGTTTAGGTTTAGGTTCTATTTCAACATCCTTCTCCCTCTTCATCCCCACCCTTTTTTCATTTTATTTATTAGCAGTAGGGAATCCAAGGCCTAAAAGATACATCAGAGGGAGCTAGCCCTTATCTAGAGACTCTCCCCCTAGCTTCACCAGTCCCACAGGTGAGGGGAGTTTCCATTATTGCGTGTGGAAGGTAAGAGCTTGGCCTCCTACCCAGGGTGCAATCCACTATGTCAATAGTTTTTGGCATGCTCGGTGGGACCAACTAGGACAAGTTGTGTCTAAAGAGTTGAAGAATTTTTGGTGTGTTCTTCAACCAACCAGCTTTTGGAGGCTTTTTCATCAACACCAATGGTGACTCTGAGTTGAATCAACTAGTTAAGCAGTCCAAGTACCATCAAGAAATCACATTTTTTGTATGTATAATTCCATTGATAAGAATCATGGACTTTGTTTTCCTTCATATGACTTCGATCAAACTCGAAATTTTCATGTAATCACCTCAAGTAGATCTCCTAGTTGCCCTTCAATAATAAGGGAAGTGGCACTGGAGTTTGAAAAGCAAGTAATGGAAATTGACAGATTGGATGAGTAGTATAGATATTAGCAGGAGCTAATGTATAAAGAGGAGTGTTTGTTCAAGAAAGCTCAAGTTTTGCAATCCATGGAGGAAGAGGTAGCAAAATGGAGGAATCCATTCATGCAAGGTAGTCAGCCCTATGCACCCCCTCCTATTCTAAAGAAAGCCCCCTCTTGTGCACCAAATCCTTTCTATCAAATGGCACTTGCTCATTCTAGCTCATCTGATACATCAATCGATCCTGCTCTTGATCCCATGTGCCTAGCTTTCCAGCATGCCTCTTTTTAGACAGCTCTTCCTATGCATGAGCAGACCCTCCCAAATCTTCCCCAACCTCAAGTCTTTCAACATGATCTCCAAATTCCAAGTTGGAAGAAGGAAAGTCATGAACCAGCCCAGGACCTTGGAGATTCCAATCCCAAGATCACAAGCTAGAAGCAAACAGTAGAATCATGGGGAAAAAAGGAAGAGGAGGAGGAAGGTTTTGCTCAAAACCTTAAAGAAGATGAGGCTACTCCTACTCTTGATGATGATTGTGACCTCCAAGAAAGGCTCTTCCAAGAAGATCTAGCCAGGAGAATTACAGAGTTGGAATCTACAACGAGATTCCTCAGCCAACATGTGATGGACATGTTTGAATAGAACCCATCTACACCCCTCTAAGAGAGCTATCAAGACACACTTGATATAGATGAAGTGCTGGCCAAATGGAAGGAGGAGAATCATTTGATTCTAGATCAAGGACTGCCTCCTCTTCCACACGGTTTTTTCACTTCACCCCTTCTCAAGGAGGAACCTATTTTGTAGGAGGTGAGTGAGGAGCAGAAGATCTAATCTATAGTTTCCCAGGAGGCTATCATGAGTGTCAAAGAAGATGAAATCATCATGGAGGCTTCTTTTGAAGACTTCATTAGCAATGGAGAAGACATAGGGCATGCATACATGCAAATGTTCCAGCAATACGAGGAGGAACGTAAGTGTGGTGAGCTCTCTTCCCCTTTGTTTGATGAACTTCCTTGTTACTTTGATGAGGAGGATGACTATGCTGAGGAGCCTAAGTTAGAGGAGGATCAGACAGATGTCTTTGAAAAACTAGAGACTCTGATCCTTGAGTAGGAAAAGGAGAGGCTGGTCTCTCTTGAGGAAAATCTTGAAGAAGAGAGTTTTGAACAAAGAGGTGATGTTCTGTGGGATGAGAAATCAATTTGTGATTCTATTTCAGACATCACAATAGTCACTCTTCTTCAAAAAATCCTTGAGGGAGCAGAGGATGAGTTTGTAAGGTTTTCAATGAAGTAAAAGGAAATGGGTCAAACCATGATGCATTGCAGAAGGACTGTGCAGATCAAGGGGCTTATGGTGATGAGCCAACAACCACATATTTCTTGGTGAAATGCACCAACATGAAGAGCCAACATTCAACAAGCTTCCAAGAATAAGAAGAGTATGTATATGTTGGAAGCATGTTTGATTTTGATCCACTCGAATGTAGGCCAATTGAGGTGACAAGCAAGAGGAGCAGGTCACCAAGTCTCCATTCCATTCAGCCGCTTGTCTGGCACCATAAGTTTCCTAGCCAAGGAGGGGACTTAAAAAGTTTTCCCTTTGATCCAAGAGGGAAGAAAATATACCTAGTTAGTTGTATATAGTAAGTTGCTTTCAGTTTTCTTTCCCTATTTTCCCTAAGTGTTGTTTGCACAAGTAGTGTTTTTAGCCTTGTGTGTGTTTTCCTTTGTGTGTGGGGTAAAAGGATTCATGATTGATTCTTAGATCTCTCAAGGCTGTTTTTAACCTTTCTTCAAAGCTACATTCTGACTCCATGCCCAATGAACTTCAAGTCAACTGGTCTCTAAGCATAGCAGGCATGCTTCCCCTGGGAGTCACCAATTTGTTGACCATTTTTGGTCCAACATGACAAAAATCGGTCCCCTTTTTCCCCTGCTATTCTAAGCCAGTATATTTCTAATTTTGCACAAGTCTTGGAGATTTCTACAAACTCTACAAATTTCTACAAACTCTGCAGGAATTTCTATGGACTCTACAGGTCCATTTCTACAAACTCTGCAGGAGGAAAATCTATGGACTCTGCAAAGAAATTTTCTATAGACTCTATAGGTAAAGACAAGTTCCCGACACTTAGGCACAAAATGGACCATTTCAAGTGCCCTTGCGAAGGGTAGTTTGGGACTCAAGAGCCCTTGCAGAGGGCAGGGAATGCTTTTGTGAAGAAGCCACAGAGGAAAGCTGAAAAGGTAAGCTTCTTTTAGAAATTTGTTTAAGGCAAAGGAAGTGCCCTTCAAAAGAGACGTTTCCAATTTTCCTGAAGGGCACTTTTTGAAGGAAATCAAAGGAAAAGGCAAGGAAATAATTCCTTCAGACTTTTTGTTGGAAGGAATTCCTTCGAACAAAAAGTCCAAAGAAATTTGGAAGGGCTTCGAACAAAATCTCGCAAGTAAAAAGACTAAGGCAAAGGTGGACATAATTCCTTCAAAATCTTTGTCCGAAGGGATTCCTTCGAACAAAAAGTTTGAAGAATTTCAGGGAAGCTGCAGGACAAAAAGCTTGAAAGGAAATTCTAAAGGCCAAAGGCAAAGTGGTCGAAGCAATTTTTGTGGACTTTTGTCTGTGGGAAAAGTGTTTGTGGGAAAAGTGGTCGGGGAAAATGTCCACGATAAAGTGTCCTCTGGAAAATAGCTAAAGGGTCACCTTCCCTTTGGGAGGGAAGCAACAAGAAGTCTGAAGGAAAGGAAGAAACAAGAAGCCAAAAGAAAGAGAAAGGCTGAAGAAAGTCCAAGGGGTGACAGGCCCGAAGACGTCAAAATCAAGCACGGTGAACTAGCCATTGGAAGTTTAAACATAGTGACGGGTGCGCAGACATCAAATTTAAGTCTCATGAAATAACTATTGATTTTGAAAAGCCCAAAGAAGAGCCCAAGAAATGTAGTAACCTGCCAAAAAGATAGCCCTGAGGGCTGAAGGAGCCAGAAAGAGACAAAACTAGGAAGAAGATGAAGTGCAAAAGCAAACAAATAGTCCAGGTGGCAAAGAGAGGTGTCAAATCAAGGATTTATTCCTACAGTTGGAATAGTGCTTGCCAAGTGGTCATCAAATGGTGTGAATAGTAAGCGGCATGGCCTATTTTCTCCATTTTGCATTTATAAGTAGACAAATTGCGTGAATATCTGGAAGGAGCAGTCTTGTCTACAAAAAAGAGGCATGGCCCATGCTTTCACATTAATGTTTGAATGCCAAAGTCAAGACCGGTGATTACAAAACATAGTTCCAGCAGGCCTCTTCTAGAAGAATGACATCAGCAATAGTGACTTCCTCTTCTCGATGCTCTCAATGCACATGGGCCAACTTGTCAAAGAGTGCCAAAGTCTTTTTCAAAGTGGTGCCTTCACTTCTTCTCCTTTTTATATATATTGTAAACTTCTCATTTGGAGAAGGATCCATCTCTTAGACCGTAAGGCAAAGCTTTGCCCAAAATTCTCTTAGGCTTGTAAGGCAGAACTCTGGCAGATTTTACCTTGAATCAAGACTTAGCATTTTTACCTCTATTTGAGCTTGCACTCATGCATATGTCTATGTTTTCTTTCTATGTTAAGTCATTTTCTTTTATGCTTTTCATAGAATGATTCCAGCATGTCTAGTGCATTGTGAAGTCTCTTCTTCTGTAGGTCTGCCAGAAGTGTCTACAGCAGGAGTATAGGTGCATGTGAATAGGCTACCAAAGTGTGTCTCAGAACACCTTTGATAGTTCCTTCCTTTTTATATCTCTACAGACCACTGAATCACTGATACAGAAGAATTTCCCACATCAGATGAAGTGTATGGGAGCTTCTTCTTGGTGAAAAGTGTATGTTCAGGCTGGGCGGGTCATCTTTTTTGGTGTATCACCCTTTTTAGTTTAGGTTTAGGTTTTGTTTCAGCATCCTTCTTCCTTTTCATCCCCCCCTTTTTTCATTTTAGTTGTTAGCAGTAGGGAATCTAGGGCCTAAAAGATACATCAGAGGGAGCTAGCCCTTATCTAGATACTCTCCCCCTAGCTTTGCCAGTCCCACAAGTGAGAGGTGATTTTCCATTGTTGCGTGTGGAAGGCAGAAGCTCGGCCTCCTGCCTAGGGTGCAATCCACTGTGTCAACATAATGCTCATTTTAACATATTCCTCCTTATGATTACATTTTATCTCCCTAAGCCATCTACTTGACTTACCAATGATAAGTACATCCTAGAAGGACCCTTTTAGAGAGAACACCATCCCTTTATCCCTATGCATTTTATTTTATGACTATGCCATAAAAATTATAAGTAAATGTGTGGCCCAATGATCCATTTCTATATAAACTCATGACTTGGCCACAACTTAGTAGTTTATGTTCATTGGAAGCCTATAGGTGGTTTAAATGGTCATAAACTAGTCTTTTGGCCATTTGTAATCTATATTTAGTCCTATGCACTTGACCACTTGATCTCCATCCACAATTCTTGATCATTCTCTCACACATTGGCTATTAAACAATAATTTGATCACACCATTGCTACATTTTCATGTTGTTAGTATTCGAATTGTTGGCCCTAATTTGTACACTTGTTATTTTTTATCTCTTGATTAACAATGTTCACCATTCTTTGGTTAGTTTTTGTTATCTCTTTATAGGTTATTATTCATGTCAGTTTGGAGAGATATTTCATTAAGAAGTTGCATGTTTACCTACTTTTGGGTTGTAGACCCTTAATTATCTCCTCCTTGACTGGACAAACTTTGATCATAGTTTGGTAGACTTATTAACATTATTAGGAGTAGTGATAAAGGGCACCTTGCTAAAAAGGTGAAAACATCCATTCTTAAGTTTTGATATACTTTCTAAGGATACATTTTTATACTAGGCTAGTTTTCCTTTTCAAATTTCAAAGTCATTTTGAAAAAAATATGTAATTTATAAATCATTTGTTTGTTTAAAAATAACATGCTTGTAGCTTTGAATAGTCATTTCATTATTTAAATTATAATTTTATTTGTAAATGGAATTTATTCCATTGAAAACAAAAATAATTTAATTTTTAAATTTCATTTCCATTCAACATCTTACTTTTAGTAATGTAGTTAGAACACTAACTATATATACTTCATTTTTTAATGTAGATTACGCATTTACTTCTATCCCCAACTTGGTTCTTGTGAAGTCTATCCTTAAGTTATTGTAAGCCTTAAAATTGGATAACAGCTCTAGGCTTCTTTCTCTTTATATCCCAAATCAAAATTGTTTTTATTTCTTACCCTTTGTCAAACCTTATGGTTTATTTGGATGGTTAGAGCTACACTATCATGTAGTACTTTATAAATGAATTCAACACTTCTCCACATTCCACTAGTTCTAGATACCTCATAATGGATGGAGTGAATGGGGTATACATTTTATGTTATTTTTTTTTTACTATTTTTCCTATTGCTAAGGACTCCATAAATTATGTTTGTTCTATATGCATGTATGAATCCTTAGAAACCCCTTTCCTTATTTAAATTATGCCTGCACTGCCCCTTTTCTTATTTTAATTATGCCTGCATTGCATGACTTATTTGTAAAAAATATATCTATACTTAGGAATGTTTATCAATTCTACTTGTTGAAGTACTATAAACATATTATGCACATCCAAATTTTGGGTAGAAATGCACACACAAAATTGTGCACAACCAAACTTTGGGTAGAAACACCTCCTTATTAAGCAAAAAAAAAATGTTACAAAAAAAAATGATTTGAAAGGAAATATTTTTGTAGTACATTTTCACTTGTCTTATAATTTTATTTATCATAATCCTTTTAGAGATTATAGGTAGTAGGGTTTTAGCCTACTTCCATTGAAATGCCTAGGAAACATTTCTCCATCCAAAATGTGTAACTTGCATGGACTTGCTTCAAAGATATAATAGATGATATAAGGTCCCATCCATCCAATGTGAATCTTATTGAGGTATTTGGCATACCTATAGTTATATAGAAACAGATACACATCCTTGTGCAAAACCTTCTCCTTGATGTCTTGTCATGCCAAACCTTTTACCTTGTTTTCTCAACCCCTTAGCTCCATATTGTTAGTATCTACGTCTTACCTAAACTTAAAATATTTTTAGTATCTAGTTCTCATATGAAATTCAAACCAAAAAGTGTTAAATAATAAAAATAGGTGATTCGCTGTCCAACTAAAGTCAACAAGTTTGTGAGTGTTGGGTAAACTTGCCTAGTTTACAAAAGCAACAGAAAATGTTGGACATAAAGACATAAAAAAGTATAAATTGCTTGATCACACTACATACTTGGCTACCATTTCAAACCTACAATTAATATTAAGGTGTTCTCGCCAATAAATATAGTAGAAAAAGGAATATGATTAAATAACCCCTATAAATATTCCAATATTTATATGTCAAAGTTTATACTAAACTTTATAATTGTTATAATAATAAATATTTAGAACTCTTTCATTAATCGCAAGAAATATATGCTATTTGAAAAATGATTCCAATAATTGTTGGCTTTGTAAAGATGAAAAAAAAATCTATTTCATTTGTGACAATTGTTTTTCCATATTTATTTGTGACAATTATTTTTCCTTATATTTTCATAAGAAATTCTACCGAATAAAGGTTCCACATTTATAGATGAGAATACCATACACATTAAGAGAACATTTTATTATATGCTCAGCCTTTTTCAACTAAAGTGAAGATAAAATTTTGTTCCTTTTATTGTGTTGCTAAATTACTGGTGGTAGTGGAGGTGGAAGCTCTTAGCTGGTTTGCCGAATATGACCCTTGGATTCGTATCGATTCTCTTGAATTTTATCTTTAGATTTTTCTTTACGTCGACTCAGAATGCATTATTCTTGTATGTCCTCTCTGCTTTCGCAAAATTTATTCGTAATCCGCCAGCCTGCCTTATTTCTAACGCAATGCTTGCTTCTGTGACTTTTAAATTCACAGGCTGTGAGTGCTACGATTGACTGCGAATACTCAGCTGCTGATTCAGAGAAGGGTTTGGTTTGGTTTGGTTGGTTAGATTGAAATTTTATTGTTATACGGATCGGGATTAGGTATACAGAATGTTTGTTGGATTTAATATTTTTTTTTTAAAGTTTGGGAGAAGGAAAAAATTAAAAAAAGTGATGAATTTAATATTGATTCGCAGTTGATTGAGCGAAATAAAGAATGGAAGGCATAAATCTGGTACTGATGGGGCGCACCGGCAATGGCAAGAGCGAGACCGGTAATTCGATCGTCGGAAGAAGCAATGCGTTTACGGCGCGTCGGAGTCAGAAATCTGTTACAAAAGAGTGTAAGTCGGTGCAACGGAAATGGAAAGATGGCCGGACAATAAATGTGATAGACACTCCTGGTAGAGTCTCTCATCTTTTGAAACTTTCATTTCTAAAATATAAAAATTCATTAAAAAAAATTGATTTAGGATTATAATTGATAATATAGATTTAATGTGTTATTTTCATTACAAAATTTGTATTTTAATAAATTTAAAATTTACTGGACACATATTTAGGATATATCTTCTATATCATTTTTAATTTAAATATGTGTTAATGTTATAAATATTAGCTTCTTAACAAATACTTAAATATTATTAAAAAAAATCAAATTAAATTATAATTTTGATTTAATATGTGTTTATTTTTTATAAAACATAATAAATGTTATATATTTATTGTGTATTTATTATTTTTATAAGATAAATAAATAAATTTTATTTTTTTAATGATAAGTTAAAATGTTATATATTTTATTTTTTTGTATTCAAGGGTTTGGTGTATTGATGAGGTAAAGTAGTTTGTATTTATCAATCTAAGTGTCATTCTTATTGAGTACATGAGGATTCTTTCAACAAGTGGTCATGTGGATATTTTGAGGTAGAGGTAACACTTCTTCTTGTGAACCAAGCGGAACATAGTGGGGCGTTTCACATGCAAACTATTCGGTGGATATTAAGGACCCAAGCCCACTCACATGTCCCACTTCTAGAAGGTTCTCCCCCAATTACTCCGGTTCATAGCTCCGGTATATCAAAAGCGTTTATCCTAACATTTAAAACCCTTGTGGCGGTGACCAAACGGTAAGGAAAGTGGGCTTTACCTATGAAGTCATGTGTTTGAGTCTTCAACTTAAAAAAAAATCTAACTAATTACACATAAGTATTTTTATTTTTTTGATTGTATGTCTAAGATATTATATGGAAGCATTAAATTATATAAAATGTAAACACTTTTGTCCATGTTTGGAAAATAAATATATAATAGATTTATAAGACTAAATAAGTATACATCTAAATTAATAAGTTTTTTTGCCTTAACCGTTTGACTCTTTATATTAAGTATTTAGAAGGGTTTGTACCTTAATAGATATATATAAACAACCATTATCCTCATTAGTTGAATTACAACCATTTCAATTAATTTTATATTTTTAAATTTTAATAATTAAAAATTTTAATTTTTAATTGTAAATTTATTTAAAAAATTAAAATAAATGTTTATTTATTATTAATCAATCATTTAAATTTCATAAAATTATTAATAATTTATTTTTATTATATATTATTAATTTTATAAATTTAAATTTATTTAAATATTTAATATATCTTTAATTTTTTATTGTTTATTTTTAAATTAAGATTGAAGAGAAAGAAATTAAAATTAAAGATGGAAGATTGTAAAAATTATATGGACTTTAATGCTTTGAAATAAAAAAATTCGAGTGCCCAACCTTATTTGGTTAAATTTTTTATTTTTTAAAATTTTAATCTATATTTATATAAATTTTAATTTTAATTTATATAAATTAATTTTCAATTTGTACTTATTTTGTAATTTCTTTTTCAATTCACAAAACCTTTAATATGTCTTATGCTTTATAAGTTACATTTATTCTCCAAACGAATGTTTTGTTTATACCATTTATTTTTATTATCATTAAATTATTGGTTTGTTGTTTTGATGAGATTTATATCTATATTAATTAATATTATTTGAAAATATTATATTTATTATTATTTTATTTAATTATTAAAATTATATTTAAATACCCTACCTTCTAGAAATAATAAATTATAAACCTTATTATTATAAATTATGAGATTATATAATATCTACAACTAACACTTTTAGGGAGCATTTTTTCTATATACTCCTACCAGATTCGAAACAATTTCAGGAACATCAATATAAAAAACAAAGGGAAACCAAAAGAGAAATTATAATTTCAATGTAGAGGTCAAATAACCCAAAGTGAGTGAGATAACAAAGAATAATTCTAAGTAGAAAGAAGACATTCACAAAAGCCACGCATACAAGCATACAAATATAGAGTCAAGTAGAGATAAATAAAAACAATCATGCCAACAAAGAAATAATATTTTTTTAAAAATGGAAAAACCATAGTGTTTATTTGTAAGTTTAATTAATTAGTTACATCAAGAAAGTTAATAATATGATTATAATCAATCGAAATCATAATAAATAGTAGAAGACATGTAAGTTCAAGTACGTCTATTATCATTTGATTTAAATCATGTTGTTGGGTATTTATGAGTCTAAGAAAGATAAAATATTATTACCATCATTTTCATCATCGTATTTCATTGATAGTATCATAAATAAATGAATCATTTTTAAGATCTTTTATTTTTTTGAGAGTAATAGGTTGCAATAAACATATTTTTATGGAGATATTATTATGTACTTGAACCTTGCATTCTCTTTTCTTAGATATAAACTTTGGCTCCTCTTTTGGCAATTTATCATGTAATGTCTCTTCTTGAACTTGTTGTTTTGGGTGATACACATCTCTTCTAATTTTATTGACTTATTTTTTATGAACAAATTTTAAACATTAATGTAAATTGGAAATAATTTTATTCATTTTATGTATCCATAGTTTACAAATAAAACCCTCATAAGATAATCCATTATTAGGTATCACATGAAATAAACTTAAAACAGTCTTAATACCAATCATAATAAGAAAGATAGTGCAATCAAATAACTCTATACCAATATCATCATATTCCATATTAATTTTTGGATTATATATAAAAAATCTGTACTATAAAATATTGTTTTACTTATTTTGTGATAAATTTGATCCTTTTTGAATTATATATGCCAGATCTAAATTTGCCATGTGGGAGAAGGTCATGGAATGGATCATATGATCCTTTTTTATTTTTTAAAATTTTAATTTATATTTATATAAATTTTAATTTTAATTTATATTTATATAAATTAATTTCTAATTTGTACTTATTTTGTAATTTTTTTCAATTCATAAAACTTTTAATATGTTTTGTGTTTTATAAGTTACATTTATTCTCACAGGGTTTAGGAGACCAAACAAATGTTTTATTTATACCATTTATTTTTATTATCATTAAATTATTGGTTTGTTATTTTGATGTAGATTTATATATATATTAATTAATATTATTTAAAAATATTATATTTAATTATTAAAATTATATTTAAATACTTACCTTCTAAAAATAATAAATTATAAACCTTATTATTATAAATTTTGAGATTAAATAATATCTACAACTAACACTTTTAGGAAGCATTTTTGCCATATACTCCTACCAGATTCGAAACAATTTTAGGAACATCAATATAAAAAACAAAGGAAAACCTAAAGAGAAAATAGAATTTCAATGCAGAGGTCAAATAACCTAAAGTGAGTGAGATAACAAAGAATATTTTTAAGTAGAAAGAAGACATTCACACAATCCATGCATACAAGCATACAAATGTATAGTCAAGTAGAGATAAATAGAAACAATCATGCCAACAAAGAAATAATAATTTTTAAAAAAATGGAAAAACTATAGTGTTTATTTATAAGTTTAATTAATTAGTTACATCAAGAAAGTTAATAATATGATCATAATAAATAGTAAAAGACATGTAAGTTCAAGTACGTATATTATTATTTGATTTAAATCATGTTGTTGGGTATTTATGAGTCTAAAAAAGATAAAATATTGTTACCATCATTTTTATCATCGTATTTTATAATTATATGATGTTTCTCATTAATAGTATCGTAAATAAATGAATCATTTTTAGTCTTTTATTTTTTTGAGAGTAATAAGTTGCAATAGACATACTCTTATGGAGATATTATTATGTACTTGAACCTTGCATTCTCTTTTCTTAGATATAAACTTTGGCTCCTCTTTTGGCACTTTATTATGTAATATCTCTTCTTGAAATTGTTGTTTTGGGTGATACACATCTCTTCTAATTTTATTGACTTATTTTTCATGGACAAATTTTAAACATTAATGTAAATTAAAAATAATTTTGCTCATTTTATGTATCCATGGTTTCCAAATAAAACCCTCATAAGATAATCCATTATTGGGTATCACATGAAATAAACTTAAAACAATCTTAATACCAACCATAATAGGAAAGATAGTACAACCAAATAGCTCTATACCAATATCATCATATTCCATATTAATTTTTGGATTATATATGCCAAATCCGTACTATAAGATATTGTTTTACTTATTTTGTGATAAATTTGATCCTTTTATAATTATATATTCCATATCTATATTATAAGATCTTGTTTTACCTATTTTGTGATTAATTTGATCTAATGAAATAAAATAATGAATATTCATATTATGTAAAATGGGGTAGTAATAATAAAAATCTAAATGTAAAAAGGTAGATTGATATTGTACTTAAATAATTAGAAATTGAAAAATCACTATGAAAGAGAGGTACTTAATTTTTTCTCATTATGTTCATCAATGTCCCTTACAATGCTATGTAATTTCTCAAATTAGGAAATATGAGCTAAAACCCTATGTGGATGTTGTTGGTAATATTAAGACCCCTATGATGACTGGTACTATCCCTATTGGTGGTGTAGTTTTGTGACACCTCATACCAATGTGCCTATACCTATAGATTCCCTATGTGCATGTGCTTACCTTCAGTACTATGTTTTGATCTCTATTTTATTTGAAACTATAATCTTGACCACAAGATGACATTTGAAAAATGAGTTATTATGTTGGGTTGGATAACCCCATCCACTCTCCATTGAGTGACTAAGTGGTACCTATAATCCAATACTTTTTAGAGGGATCAAACCACATGTATTTATTCCACCTAGGTGTTTGTGTTCACCATCATGATCAATTTAGAATGCCATGCAATGTTTAGATTTAAAAAATTGGCACCATGTAACTTTTACCTACATTTTTATTCAAACTTCACACTAGGGCCACCATTTTTAGGGATATTTAGATATGTATGGGTTTGTGATAGTGTCTCAAGAGAGTTGTAATTGATTTCTCAATTTTGTTAGGACTTTCCAAGGTGGGTATAACCTTAGGATTGATTTGTATTTATAGCTAACTCTTTTATATTTTCTTCAATGACCGACCTATGAAACATGTCTAAGACAACCTAATGGAGACTCTCAAATTTTAAAAATATTGTTTAGTGTTCCTTGACACTACCAATAAAGGTAGACACATGTAGAAAAACTACAAATATCTGACTATTGTATATAATATCATGGGAGTGAAAATCAATGATATGAAATATGGAGATAGGCAAATTCTACCAAATTCAATGTTGTTAAAGTTTCTAATACTAAATTTAGGTGTCTACTAATGCCACCCTTTTAGTATAGTCTGTAAAATGTTATATTAAAAAGGTAAAAGAATAAATTTGGTAATTTTTATTAACTGTACTTAGTTTTGATAGGTATGTCTCAAATGTCCCACAAGTTGCCCCATGAAAAAACCTACAATGAAAAATGTATAGATCAATGTCTATTTATGATAGAAAATATAAAATAATCAGATCATTGAATTATTTGAAATAAAAATTCAATTAATGAATACACTTGATGGTATATGAACCAAGCTACCACTTGTTAAACTCATTTAGATAATTTCATGGGGTGAGTATTCCCCAAGGAAGTGAAACCACTAAAACCATGATTTTATGAGTATAAATGCCTTAACCACAATTGGATAAGGAGAAGTGATAGAAATTTAGTGCCATGAAAACCTCAACTGAATTGCTTTAAATATCACCATAATTCTTTTATTGGAACCTTGAAACTAGGTTTGTATGTAAATATAGAACCCCAAAATAGATTTGCATTTTAAAATGAAACCCTAAAATAGGTTTGTATGTCAAAACAAAACCCAAAAATAGGTTTGTATGTCAAAATGGAACTCTGAATCTACCACTACAGATGAATTATAGATCCAAAGTGATTACATAGTACCATCATTCCCCATCGATCCATAATATATAAAATATAAACGTGTTTACATGAATAAAATTAATGCCTCAAATATGATCCATCTATGCCTCAAATTTATATATAATTCCACCATATATTTTTAATAATGTCATATAATATCTCTTAATTTATCAATTTGATAAATATGATAAATATACTCAATTTGGCCCATATAATCTATCTCAAAATGTAATAGAGTGTTGTAATTATTCTTAATAATCATATATAATGACCCATATATGTCTTACATATTTCCAATCTATCCAATTTTAATCACCTAATTTGACCCAAAGTGTGAACTATCTATCTATTGTGCCCTGAATCTATGAGACAAGCCACTATATACCCCCTTTTTTATATGAGTGTTGAATATTGTGAATGACTCATCTAAAAAAAAGTTATGTGCACCATGAATTATATATAAAAATATAATCATGTAAATTATGTATACAAACATGATAAGATATGTCATCATAGAAAACTTTGATCATTCAATCACATATTAAATGTATAATCCAAGCCAATGGGCATATAAGAGCCATGCCAAGTAAAGATATAATTAGACATGAAATAATAATCATCACAATATATTAATGATATAAATCATGTCATTTCACATAACAAAATTATGTTTGATATAAATCATAGCATAAATCTCAATAATAGTCATAGATGTAACCACACAGACACATAATATCATGATCATGAAGCACACACACACTCAAGAAATGACATGACTCTGAATTGACATGGACACAACATGTCCATGACATGGAATGTAGGATCTTCTGACATAACTAACACATGATGTGACAAAATTAGTGTAAGGGGTTCCTTAAGATCCTATATCCTTCAATTGATTGTCTTGATTTACAACCTTGAAATCTTTCTTCTATGTTTATTAGTTATTTTGCACTATAGTTCACAAATCAAACTTTTGGAATCATCAAAAGGGTATTCACACATTAATTCTCTTGTTATAAAACCAACATGTTCTAAACTCTTTTACAACTTGGTTTCTCAAGAGAAATGGAATTTTTTTTTTAACCTTATTTTAGGCCTATCTACTAGTCTGTAGACCCTAAAACACTAATATCTCTTATTTTAGTTATCTTAATGTTTTGAAACCATGTGAATAATTTAGAGAACAACATTATTATCTTATATGTCAATTTTCAAAGTATTTTGAGGGTTCATTTGAAATATATTTAAAATTTGTAGATGAAACCCTAATCTAGGATTTATCTAACTCTAGGTCAATCGAGAGCCAAAATAGGGAAAAAAACTCAATTTTAATAATTTTCAAAGGTTAATTTTTATTTTTTTAATACCTATATATACTACCCTTTCTCATACATATACTCTTCAGACTTGACAATCCCAAAATTTCATAGAGAATCTTTTTTCATCAAACTATGTCACTCAAAACAGTGTTTTTTAGGTCTCTGCATACTAAGAACCATTATAAAAATATAAAACAAGATAAAATAATTATATAAAAAATATAATAACATTCTTATTAGTTTTATAATGGTGAAAATATCATAATAAATCTCTTTTTTATTCATGGATCTCCAAGTTGATATATAGACCTACAAACTTCTCTCACACACCAATAACAACTTTTATTCTATCATTTTCCTCCTGTCTTTATTACATTTATTGGAATAATTTTTTTATGATTATAACTTTATAAAGTTTTTTTTAGATCTATAATATTAGTTCCTTCTTGTTTCATGAGCCAAATATCTCTCAACAAACTTGAAACTCATCCTAACATGCTTAATTTAGTCATTTTCCTATGTTGCATAAACCTTGATTGGATTTTAGGAAGGTTGAGAGTGATTTTAAGGTTTAAAAACCATTAAAACATATATTTTTACCTTATGACCCATTTAAAAAGGATATATTCCTTCATAATGTGCAAAAACCTTCAATATTCTTACTAATAAATTCAAATTTTTGAAATTCTATTTTTGGTGAGAAACCTACAAACATCAACAAATGACCTATAAATTATAAATAAAACATGTTAAAGGATTATTATTGACAAAATATGACATATTATACCTCATAAAGACCAAAATAATCATAATTGATCTACTTATTTACATGCACTTGCATCAAACTACTAAGGAACAAAATAATTTTTCATGACCTCTTGCTCATGAATTCTTCAACACTATTGCCATGCTTGACTATCTATGAAGGTGTCATATAATTTTCATCCTTAAGTGGATTTTTATTCTATGTGATCAATTATTTAAATTATTCCTTGTCTTTGGTCTTCTTCACCACTTTCTTGTCTAGAATGGCTTCAATATGATTTTATTGTGTTTTTGGTAACTGTTGCTCCTAGTTGATGGTCTGATCATATTTGTTTTTAGGTACCTTATTTGAGTTATACTCTCATTTTAAAGGATAAAGTTATGATACATTAAATATGGGTAAGATTCCAATGTCAAATGGATTCTCTTTTTCATAAGCATTAGTATAAAGTTTTATTAAGACTTTACAAGGTCTAATTTTATTCATCTTTAACTTGCTATATTCCCCCTTATGAAATATTTATTTCCTAAGATTTTCAAGTACTAGATCACCTAACTCAAAATTCACTTCCCTAATTCTCATATATTCACTTCTTTTATACTTACTTGAACTCGATTCTAGCTATTTTTTGACCTACTCATGCAACTCTTGCATAGCTATAACCAAATTCTCACCTTCTACACTATTTTTATCCTACTTGCCTAAGTTACTCAACTCGTAAATGCCTCTTGGATGGATTCCATACATAATTTTTAATGAAATATAACCTATATTTATATTTATAGAATCATTATATGCAAATTTTTCTTGAACTAGTGCTTGATCCCATTGTTTTGGATGGTCACTTACCAAACTCTTGAGTATGTTTTAAGATTCCTATTGACCACTTCAGTTTGACCATCAGTTTGAGAATGGTAATCTAAGATTAATCTTAAAATTTTCCCCAAATTCTTCCAAAGTGTCCTCCAAAAGTGGCCAACAAACTTCATATACCTGTCAAACACAATGCTTCTAGGAAGCCCATGCAATCTCACTACTTCTTTAAAGAATAAGCTTGAAATTGTAGATGTATCACTTGTTTTTTATAAGGTCTAAAGCATGTCATCTTATAAAAAATATACACCAAAAAAAAAAATAGACTCATTACCCTTTTTTGTATTTGTCAGCCCAAGCACAAAGTCCATACTCACTAAATCCCATGGCCTACTAGGAATAGGCAATGGTTGATATAGGCCTAATTTTTGACTTTATCATTTAGCATGCTAACATATTATGCACCTTTATAAAAACCTCTTTACATCATCTTGAATTTCTGGCCAATAATAATGTGCACTCAATTGATCAATTTTTTTTGTTCGCTTAAAGTGTCCTACCAAGCTTCCACTATGTTTCTCCTTTAGTAGATTTTCTCTCATTGACCCTCTTGGTATGCATAGTTGAATACCCTTGAATAAAAATATATTTTTTACAATATATTGCATCCATGGAATCTTTTTTGTATTTAATGTATTCTCACATGCTTCATAATACTCCTTGAATTCATCTTTTATTTATATAAGTCTTTCAATGCATCAAAACACAATATATTCACTTGGAACTCTTGCATAATTACACTTATTCTACTTAATGCTTATGAAACTTTGTTAGATTGTCCACTTTTATGCTTGATAACAAAAGAAAAACTTTGTAAAAATTTAAGCCATTTCATATGCATTTGACTTATTTTATTTTGACTACTAATGAATTATAAGGCATGGTTGTCTGTATAGAGCATTGTTAGAATTGTCTATGTATAAGATGTTCAAGATCAAATACTAGAAGATCAAATACATAACTTGGTTGTAATGCATGAAATCACACAAGGGTAGAATAGAGATATATTGTATTTATTTAATGGATGAGTACAAAGCATGGGGTTCACATAGCTCACAACTCTATCACTCAAAGCTGTCACAACACACTAAGCTAATCAAGTACACTAGCATAATGGATCTATCACCAGAATTCTTACTACGTAAATGGTACAAGGGCCAAGTATTTCCATAATCTTAATTTTTAATCTATAATACTCCACACACTCCACTATGAATGTCTTGGACGAGAGGTCCTTATATAGGAAGAGAAGAGGTATTGAGCCACATCTATTTGGCAATGAGAACACAACTCAGTTGCCAAGTGAATAGTAAACCCATGTGCAATATCCTAAGCCCCACATGTCAACATTGGTTTCCAAATGAATAGTTTAACCATGTTGAATACAAGTAAATATTAATGACTTCATTATTACACTTAAGTGACCTAATTATTCTAGCTAAGAAAGTTTAATATATATGTGTAGGAAAACCATATAATGGATAAAAAACCTACACCAACAAACACCAACTCTTTAGGAAGTAGATAGTGTCTCCATTTCTTCAAGGCTTGGACAATGACATATAACTCTTTGACATGTGTTGAGTACTTATTCTTTGCCTCATTGAGTTTCTCATTGAAGTAGGCAATTGGTTTTACCTCTTAGAAAACATCCCCTAAATCAATTCCACTAGAATCACATTCTACTTGAAAAAGCTTATTAAAATTAGGCAAAGCTAATATTAGTTTATTTGTGATCTTTTTCTTTATAAAATGAAAACTTCTCTTCAGTCTATTGAAATTTATTTTTATTTACATTGATAGTTTCCACTATTGGAGCACAAATTCCACTGAAAATCCTTATAAACTTTCTATAAATGCTAGCCAAGCCATGAAAACTTCTTACCTCAAATAAACTCCTTGGAGTATGCCATTCTAATATAGCTTTGACCTTCTCTTTGAGCATATTCAAACCTTCTTGGGAAATGACAAATCTCAAATAGACTAATTATGTCTTCATGAAAGTGCACTTATTGATATTGATTAGTAACTTCTCTTCTTATAACTTGTTTAATACCATTATAAGTTGTTTAAGATGATCTTCCTTTGACTGAATATTGATCATAATATCATATAGGTAAGCAATAAAAAATTTACCTGTGAAATCCTTGAGCACCTCATTCATGAGCCTCATGAAGGTGATTGGAGTGTTATTCAGCCCAAATGGAATCACAATCCATTCATATAGTCTATCATTGGTCTTAAAAGTTGTCTTCCAGTCATCTCCCTCTGTGATTCTAATCTAATGATAACCACTTTTCAAGTTTATCTTGGAGAAATATTTGCACCACTTAAACAATCCATTAGATCATCAATTCTAGGAAAATGAAATCTATAAATAATTGTAATATTGTTTATGGCTCTTTAATTAGTACACATTCTCAAACCTTCATCCTTTTTGGGATTTAGGACTATTAGAATAACACAAGGACTTAAACTTTCTCTGATTAGTCCTTTGTCCAACAATTCTTGTATTTAATTCTTTATCTCCTCATTATTTTTTGGTTTCATTATGTATCCTATCTTGTTTGATAGAGTGGATCCTATAATGAGGTCAATGTGGTGATTAATGCTTATAATTATAGGTATTTTATTAGGCAATTCATCCACAACAATATCAACAAATGCATTCAATAAATTATATATTTATATGGGTAGATTGATCAATTTTGTGATTGTAACAACTATTCTACGCTTGCCAACTAATGCATAACTTACCTTTTATTTTTTGATTTTTCCAAAAAAAATCTTATTCACTTGTTAGTAACACCTTATTATTATCTTCAACAATTTCATTCTCCTATTTTGATGGTATAAGTGTGTGCTTCCTTCCATATTTCTCAGAATTGTAAGTATTGCTTCTTCCATCATGTATAGCTTTCCTATCAAATTGCCAAGGTATACCCAATAGTACATGGTAGGCATATATGGGAATAACATCACATAACACCTCATTTTTGTAGCTACCTAATTGAAAATCCACTTTATATTTCTCATTTACCAGGACTTGGTCTCTTTTTTTAGCTATGACACCTTATAAGGGGTGGGGTGTGTTGACTTTTTCAAACCTAAATTTTCAGCCATTTTTGAAGATACTAAATTATTAGTATTTCCATGATCTATAATTACTTTTCGACACTTACCTTTGGACTTGAAAGTGGTTCTAAATAATTTCTTTTTTAATGCAAGCTCCTTGATTTCCTTATTTAGATTGAGCAATACCCTCTTCATAAGCAAAGACTCTCCAACTTTAGGTGTATATTCATGAGAAGGTGATCCCACACTCTCCTTATCAGCTTGGATAATTTGAGAACTATCTTGAATTGTAAAAGGATTCTTTGGGCACTCATAAAATTTATGCCCATACTTGTTGCATTTGAAACACCTACCTATAAAGCCTCTTCCTTTGCCTCTTGTGAATGGTATCCTACCTCTGAATGAATAACCACCTCTTATGGTTTGACCTTGAATTTTTGAACTATTAACTTCTACATTATGGATCTATAATTGGCTCCTTCCACCATGTTGTTCTCTACCTCTAAAATATATGCCTCTACCCCTTGAATGTTGAGTCTACTTCCTAGATAATTTATCCTCTACTTTAAGGTCAAATTGGTATGTTTCCTCCACAGATTTTAGTGATAGAATACTAATTTTATCTTGGATATTTATTATTAACCCATTGATATATCTAACTAAATTTTAAACATCTTCTTCTATATGTCCTACCTAGATGGTTACTTTGTAGAACTCCTCTATGTAATATTTTACACTTATTTCCTTTTGCCTTAGGTTTTGAAGATTTTTAAACAAGTTTGTTTGAAAATGCTTTGGCATGAATTTTCCTTTCAATTTTTCTACCATTATGTCCTAACTTATTTGGTTTACCTTTGCTTCTCCTCTCATCTTGAACTCCATCCCACCAAAGGGATGCATGACCTTTCAATTTGGTAATTAAAAACTTCACTTTATTTTATTACGCTATTCCTTTATATTCAAAATAATTGTCTATGGCATTGATCCAATCAACCAAATCCTATACATTCAATATACCTTCATACATAGGTACTTTAGCTTGGGTTTGGAGCTAACTCCCATGACTACCCTAATAAGTCTCTCTTCTGCCCTTTATTCTCCTTCTTATTCTTGTTCTACCTCTTATTCTTAAGCCCTTTCATATTATCTATCACTAACATATCCTATATTAATTCCCCTTGTCTGAGTAAGATCCATGTTTTGCAAATGATCTTGAATATTTACCATTTCCTCTAGTAACATTGTTGTAGTAGGTTGCCTCCTTTGACCTATTCTACCTCTTGCTCAAGCTACCACCTTCACAAGATTCAATTTCATAGTTTGTTCTTGCTACATTTAATGAGATGTTTGAAAATTTTAGACAAACCAATACTAATCTTTGATACCAATATGGTGTAATGGGTTCATTAATATCCTATATCCTTCAATTGATTGTCTTGATTTATAGGCTTGAAACTTTTCTTCTAGGTTTGTTTGTTATTTTGCACTGTAGTTCACAAATAAAACTTTTGAAATCATAAAAAGAGTATTCACACATTAATTATCTTGTTTTTCATGACAAGCAATATTTTATATACTCTTTTACAATTTGGTTTCTCAAGAGAAATGGAAAAAATGTATTTTAACTCTTTTTTAGGCCTATCTACAGGTCTCAAGACCCTAAAACACTAATATATATTATTTTAGTTATATTAAATATTTTAAACCAATTGAATAATTTATAAAACAACCTTATGATATTATTTATAAATTTTCAAATGATTCTAAGGGTTCTTTTGAAAGATATAGAAGTTTTGTAGATGAAACCTTGATCTAGGTTTTGTTTGACTATATGTGACCTGAGAGCTCAAAATTTTTAAAATATCATTTTTTATTGGTTGTAAAAGGTTAATTTTTATTGGTTTAATACCTATATATATTACCCTTTCTCATACATAAACTCTTCAATATTGATAATCCAAAAGTTTCAAAGAAAAACTTCTTTTCATCAGACTGTGTCACTCAAAATAGTGTTCTCAGGTCTCTACAGACTAAGAACCATTATAAAAATATAAAACAAGATCAAAGAATGATATAAAACATATAATCACACATTTATCAGTCTAAAAATGGTGAAAATATCATAACATATCTCTTTTTATTCATGGATCTCCAAACTGATATACATAACTCTAGAGTTCTCTCACACACCAATAACAACAACCTCTATTCTATCATTTTCATCCTATATTTATTACATTTATTGATCTCATTTTTTATGGTTATAAATTTGTAAATTTGTTTTTATATGTATAATATTATTTCCTTCTTGTTTCATGAGCCAAAGATCTCTCAATAAACTTGAAACTCATCCTAACATGCTTAATTTGGTCATTTTCCTACGTTGCATAAACCTTGATTGGGTTTTAGGTAGGTTGAGACTAAGTTGAAGATTTAAAAACCATTAAAAATAAATTTTGACCCTTATTACCCCTTACAAAATTATTTATCCCTTCATAAAATGCCAAAACCTTCAATATTCTTACTAACAAATTCAAATTTTTGAATTTTTAGTTTTGGCAAGAAACTTAGAAACATCAACAAATGACCTATAAATGATAAATAAAACCTAGATAAGGATTATTATTGACCAAAAATGACATATTATACCTTAAAAAGACCAAAATAAACATAATTGAACTATTTATTTTACATGCACTTTCATCAAAAACACAATTTATGCATTTATAGAACATGTACTATAACACACGTTAATGATCACATAGTGTAATAATAATCAACATAAAGCATGAATCGGGTAATAAATTTTAATTGAAAAAATAAATAAATTTCATTATATAATATATCAAAACATTATATCCATAGGAAATAGCTTCTAGATATTATAATCAATAAAAAGTCATGTATTAAGAGTCTACTATGATCAATGGAGTAGTATAGAAAGATATAACCTAAAAAGTGTGAAAATATGCCCCAAGGTATAAATGTATCCTATGGATGTAAAATAATTGCATGCATTTATATGTCCATGTATCATATGTAATGAATATGTCATGCATCCCACTCATTTTACCGTTAAATGCATGTGCATATAAAATGGATACATAATTCACCATGTATATAATAAATTACATCAATAAATCATTTAACCATAAAAACAAGTCATGCATAGGTACTAGTTTGGTTTTTTTTTAAATATAATTTGAGTTATTTAAATCTTCTCAATTTTTTTTAATTTTTTGAATTGTTTGATTTTTACAATCCTAATATCACATCTAATGGATACCTAAATGCAAACCTAAGATCTAGTATAAGAGTGATTATCTTTGGATACATAATCATATAAAATGTCCATAGGACTTTGTCATTAGATTAATCATACCTAATCATGTCTAAAATATTTCCATTTTCTTTATCAAGGTATCTATGTGTAAGCCTTGTATTTTATCAACACTATATGAGGGATCAAGTTTATTTTTAATAAGTAATTCCACTTCACTTGTTCTTGAATCTTTGTTCTCTTGGTTTTTATTCTTTCCATCATGACAAAAAAATTATTATTATTTTTAAACATGAATATAATACACTTATTTTGAACATCAAAGGTAGCTTTCATTTTTTATAACCACTATTTTCCAAGTTTAACACACATATTTTCCATAGTATGCATTAACAATATCAATTTGTTTACAACCTTTTGCCCACAAGTAATCAGTAATGTAATATGGTATATTTATCCTTCATAAAGGATAATGTGTTGTAATTCATATATTTCATGGCCCAATTATTTTATGAATTGAATGCCACATGTATTGGCCCCCTTCTCCTTCATCAACTTAAACTTATTTTTGATAGTCACCCTCGATGAACACTTGAATAGTCAACAGATCCCAACAGATCCATTTGTGGACACTTGTAATGTTATGTGATATTTTTATTGGTTAGTCATTTTTTGAATTCACCACTAGTGTATCCATTTTAGGTGGCTTTACTTGTACTTTTGTGATTGTGATAACACATTGATCCTTAAATTTTTAAATATTTTTTTGTAATGTTTCATAGCTATCTATTCCATGCCTAGTTATTCTATGATAATTAAAATATGATTTCCCTTATTGATGTGATAAAAAATCCATGGATCAATTTATAATCGAAGACAAGGTTATTAAATTCTTGTCAAGTAACATTTGTAATATAGTAATTGGTTTGTTTTATAAACTAGTTACTTAAAATTTTGTATTGCAGTATTTTTAAGGTCCTATTTCTATGAATTTTATGTTTTTGAATGAATTTTTCATGGATATTAGATATTTGTCATTAATACATCATATGGTTTTTAGTGCCTCTTTTAATTGAGTCATACTAGATTTCACAAAATATTGTCTTAATGGATCACTTATTATGAGAGATTATTATTTTAAATTGATGTTGCATCAAACATTTACATTCATATCATCATGGTTTCATGGAAAGGGTTACTTCCCTTTATCTAAATTTGGTTGTGCATGAAGGAGGCCTCATAATTTATTAGTGCTCAGCATGTTTAAATCATCTTAATACTCTCCTAGGCCCATATGTGTAAATTTTAGATGAGATAGATAATCATCTATATTCAAAGGAATTTCATTATCATCATCATCACTATCATCCTCCATAAATATTAGATCGATATATTTTTTATTAACCAAAATCAAAAATCTAGTATGTTCTCCTTTTGTGCTTTAGACATATGCAGTTACTCTTTTACCTTCTCTTGATTAAGTGATTCATTTGAATTCAACTCATTTTCATTAGCTTTGATTGACTCTTTACCTTAATATGTATGTATTATCTGTACATGCCTAACCTATAACAAAGCTGTTATGGAAGAGTGAATAACATAGAATTATGATATACATTTGTCATTAGGTTCAAATAATTTTTAATACTTGACAGATTCATTATCCACATTGCATACATATGCAAACATCCCTCATGTACAAATGCTATGCATCAATGGAGGATGGATGGTACAACTTCCATAACATAAATCCAAGGTCTACCTAAGAGTATATTATAATGCAAATGATTTTGAATTACTTAAAATATAATAGTTAATGTTTCATGCCCCATTGTCACATCCAAAGTAATCATTCCTATCATTTAGTGATGTACATTCTCAAAACCTCTTATATTCTTGTTTGATTTATGAATATAGTCTATATTGATACTAAGTGTTTGAAGAAATGTGATATTTCAAATTTTTAATCCTCATCTATTATCTGTAAGAACATGATTAACCCATTATTTAAGATCCATACTTAAATAAAATGTGGAAATTGTGATCTATAGTATTTTGAATAGGAAAATCTTGATTGTTAAAAGAAACTACCTCTTCACTATCCTTCAATGTATAATAATATTTTGAGGTATATTCAGAATTTTATTACTTTGTGATAGTGTCTCAACTAATTGTTAATTGATTTCTCAATTTTTTCAGAACTTACCAAGATGGGCATAAACCTATGATTGATTTGTATTTATAGTTGAATCTTTAATATTTTTCACTATGATCTACCCATCAAATGTGTTTATGCTAACCTAATGAAGACTTATCAATTTTCAAATAGTCGTTGAGTGTTCCTAGACACTATTATTAAAGGTAGAAACCTACAACAAAAATTCAACTATTAGACTATTGTTGATACCATCATGGGAGTGAAAATAGTGATTTGAGACATGGAGACAATATGTTCAGGATTTTAGAAGGATTTCCCCTAGACTAGGTTGATCCTAAATATGTGTATCAAGTAAATTGGGTTGGATAAGATAATAAGGGGTAGACATATAGGGTAAAGTGTACATAAGAGTCAAATGTGTACATAAATTTCAAGTATGTCATAGTTTGTCAAAGTTGGTGTTGCCAATGTGTCTAATACTAAATTTAGGTGTCTAAAATTCTATTACCATTAATGAATTTCTTAGAATGTGTTGTTGATTTAACCCTTATCAACCATAAATCCATCCTTTTCTTGTTGAAGTTCACCTATGAAATATATTATGAATAAAGGACATAGTATGAGATATTTTTTAAATTGAAAAACACCTATTAATCATAAAAAATAATACATCATTAATCTTACAAAAAAAAGTGATTTGAATGGCATCACACTCTGAACAAAAGACTTCATATTGATCATGCAAATTTAAAAAGGAGTTGAAATCACTATAAATAACTATAATCCTATAAATTAAAATAATTCAAACAAAGGATTTTAAAGTACAAAATTTTTAATAAAAAATTATATAGAGTATAAATCCCCCCATACAAATAAAATACATAATACAAAACCATTATGCAATCATAGAAATCAAATCACATGCCAGCAATAGAGGCTTAATCATCTTGTCACCCTAGACACCACCACTAGGAGGATATATTTTATCACATATTAACTTACACCCATCATTATTGGTTTATTTTTTTTGTTTTATTATTTATCTTCCTTTCTAGATGGAGAGATTACAATGGAAAATGCATGGAACTTTCCTTACTATTGAGTCATCCACCCACTTTTATTATAAATTGTGTGCTCAAACCTATCACCACCTATGCTATTTTGGATAGATGAAGGGTGATGAGAATACAAAAATAAAATTCACTACCTTCTTATTTATTTTCACCTATCATGGCCCCTATGTCTATAGCTTTATAAGGGAGACTAGTTGTGGGGAGAATCTAAAGGAACCCAGTTAATAACGCACGAGCACTTCCAAAATGGTAAAAAAATGGGGTGCAAACATTTCACCTCCAGATTAACTTTATTATCTTGCACTTGTTTATGAAAAATGACATTAGATATGAATAAAAATTTGTTAGGAACTAAAAAATAAACATATGTGGAAACATAGTTAAATATATATCAATATTCCTTTCTTTCCATAACTGAAATATAATTTCAGAGTGAAAATATGCCATATTTTATTGTATTATGTAGTTATCATGGATAAATCCACTAGAATAACCATTTTCCATGAGAAAATACTCTATAATAAATGGTTTAAAAAAGGTGTGAATCAATCTCTTGACTAAATAAGCAACCAAAAAGGTGTTTAAGTGACTATATTTTAGCATGAGGGACATCTAGAATGAGGACTAATAAGTCCATAAGTTAATCTCCAATGGGAAAACCTTGATAAATTATATACCAAATAAAATGATCTTTATTAGGATTAATAAGTAATGCAAAGACATAACCAACTCTGCCTTAACATAGATCCTTCTTAAAGATCAATCATCGAACTCTATCTTCTTTGTTAAGTATGTCTTCTATCAACTCAACCTTAACTTGTCTCTATAAACACAAAACTTATTCTTATACCTCTTTTAACTTTAATATATATCACCTTTATCAATACTTCCTCTTGACACTATCATATCATATACAATCTCACTATTTCACTCTCTTTTTCTTGATTCAACTTTGTATGTTCTCATATTTGACTCTTAAGACTCAAATTCTAGATTTTGGTTACATGGTTCTTTGATTCTATTTGAGGTGTCCTATGATCTTTCACTATGTCCATTTTCTCATTACCATATCCAAATAAATTTCCCAAAAACCCAAACAAGAGCTATTTATGCAATTCACTTTTGTTTGTTTCTTCTTACTAGCCCTATTTTCTCTCATTCTTGAATAATACAGAAAATATGAAATTATTTTAGAAGAACCAAGATCATTTTTAGATACAATTTTTCTTTTTACAATTACTTTCAAAGTTACTTGGTTCAACACCCAAGGTAGCTCCCTGAACTCTTGTCCTTATTGATAAATTAGGCATATTCTAGTAGCCTTCAACACATAAATTTTCTTAATTAGAACAGTCTATAAGGTTTATTTAAAAAATGGAACTTGTTTCAAGTACCCACTATCTTTGCTCAGATTCATAAGAAATTTAATTACACCACTCTCAATTTTGACCACTTAACTCCACCTACTTCTTTGTAAATTAGGTTTCTTAGGCTTAAAATAAACCGATAATGTTGGTTTTAAACTATACGAATGTGGGACCAACTCAAAATCTAGATAATATTATAGAGGGACATGAATAACAATATATTATGAGGTTTTAGGATATTTCACTAGTTTAAACAATAGATATGGGTCTTTAAAGTGCAAAACCCTAGCTTGGATAGAAATAAACGTGTGTAAGCTAAGAGGCTACAAAATGAGTTTAAGGGAGACTCTGACCACTTCAAGCCTTAAATTACTTGGGAAAGTTCTATTTTGACTTCTCAATTATTTTATAAACACCAATATCCTTATTCCATTAGGTTTAACAAACAAAATCATAAAATTCTATACATACATAATAGTCTGTATAAGCAAAGAGGAAAGTAACAAGGGTTTATTTGAATTTAAAACAATTTCATTAATTCCCAACATAAGTTTTATGTCTGACCAAGCATATTACACCATCTTATCCATTATTTGCATTTATTCACACTTTAAATGGTTTCAAAATGCCTGTACACAAAATTATATTAGAAACATGAAGGTTGTGTGTGTATAATCATGATAGTTGGATTGATTCTTGAAACAAGATTGGATTCAGAACATTCTCGAAAGATTTTGTAGAGTTTGTTTGTCTATAAATTAAATTATTTAATGATTTATTAAGCTTTAACAATCATAAATCACCTTTCTAACTCATATTTACATACCTCTGTGTTTAGGATTGACTAAACTCTTTAATACGCACTTTAGTTTGAGTCTTGACTACTAAATGAACTTCAAAGTATTCAACCTGTTATAAACAATACATAAATATTTCACCAAAATCTAATTATTAAACAAATACAATGCATTCATTTTTATAATACTCATTTCTATGTACACATAACCAGTCATACATAAACTGTTACAAAATAGAGAGGCTAAACCCTTCCTCATATATTTCAAACCAAACAAGAACTTCTTCATACATACCCAACCCATATAGGGTGGTGGTATAACCATTTCATTGTTTATTTATTTACATTGTTTCACATTTAAAACACCTCTACATCACTTTTAGGATCTATTTAGGACCCTAATATCATTTACAAACATTTTGATTTCACTCAAGACCTAAACTACCATTCTAATCCTACTTGTGAATTTCAAATTTTCAAATTTAATATTTTGGTGGGAAAATGCCAAAATCCACTAAAACACTAAAAATAATATGCTATAATGATCTTAAGATACTCTAGGAGTCCTACCATGACCCTTGTCTTTTTCTAAAACCCAAATCTCATCAAGACTCATACCATACACATGTTATCTCTTGATGTTCCTCCATCATACTCCCAAGGTGGGAGAAATTTGAACCCCATTTCAAAGATAACTTATCCTTCTTTTTTCTTATTTTCTAATTTTTCTTCTTCTTATCCTTTGATCCTTTCTATCTAATTTTATTTACATATATTCTTTTTATCTCTAGGTTTTCTTTACATTTATGATTTCTTCCTTTGTCTAGTTGTCTTGTAAATTCATCTTCTAGCTCAAGATAATAGAACACCCTTTATATCTCCTTATCTATGTCACCCTCTAGGTTCTCTATCTTTGATTGACATTATTTATAAGTCATGTTCCTTCCTATCTTACTGGTCATAGCTTGTTTATTCTCTTGTGGATGACCTACTTTATTGACTATGCTCTCTCTTTTGTCTTGACTAGGTAGTGGCTTCATGCTGATCACATCTTTGATAGTTTATTATTTTATGTGTACATATCCTAATACTAAACTTTGATTGTGTGTCCTCACATGAGTGATTTTTTCACATTGTGACCTCATATTCTTCGTCATATTAGGTTCACATTAATTTAATTCCTTTTGATGACTTATTCCATACTTCTCTACATGTTTATGCTCAAGAAACCCAACAATACTCTTCATGCCTTGATCTCGTTTCACTAGTTGGTCCTTTTGCTTACCTCTTTGATATATTTTCAAACTCATTTTGGGCCTAAGAGTACCCTTTCCTTGTGCTTTCAATATTTTTTTTATCTCACTTCCTTCTTCATAGGAGATACACTCTTCTTCTTTGACTTTCTTCTTCATAGCCTCTTGCACATTCTCTAGAAGATAATGAGACACTTGGTGAACTTGTACCTTTGTATCCACTGCAATGAAACTCTTGTCAATGCTCCCTCCAAGAATTCTATCATCCTTATTATCTTCAAAATTTATTTTGTCCTTCTCAAGGACCTTATAAATCTATTTATCCTCTTCATTTGTCTTAGTTTTAAAACTCTTCTTTTGATTCCTCATACCAATGCCATCCATATGTTCATCAACCTCATTTATCTCTTCGTTGAGCTCACTTATGAGTTTATCATGTTGTTATTCACCTCTATACATCCCCTTTAAAGGACTAAATAATTTTTCCAACATCTACAATTCTTCTCTCAATGTGAGAGCATCTACTTCTCCATTGTCTTTGTCAAATTTAGGACCTTGTTGTCCTTTATCTTCTCTCAAACTTTTCCCTATATCAATGTACTTATCCATCACTTCCTCCTCTATCAAGAGATCTTCATTATTCTTTAATTGTCCATCTGTACTTGCATTTGAACATTCACCTAACTATCCATTAGTGCTCATAGACATCCTTTCCCATGATTTATGCTCTCTCTCCATGTCCTCATCCAATGATTCAAAGAGATCATCATCTAATTCATCATAAAAAACTTTCTTACCTTTGCATCATCATTATTTTATCCTTGATTGGTTCCACCATGTCTTCTTGGTTCTTGGACTTGCAACTTCCTTATTTATTCATGCTCTCTTGAAGTGCACCTATAATATTATATTTTTCCAACCTTTCCATGCTCTCAATGACCCAAATTTTACCTTGCATATTCTTGGAATAAGATTGACATCTTACATCACCTTATTGACTTGAACCATCAACTAATTTATGCCCTTTAGCATCTCCTTCATACCTCTTTGATTGATAACTTTTCATGTAGACTTGATCTAACATGTCCTCTATCCTTTTCCATATGTTTTGATTTTGTCTTCCATTTAAATTCTCAACTTCAATGACCTTTTTCATGAGGTTTTCTTTCTTCATCTCATTGACTAGTTTATTAAGCCACTTAGGCACAACATATCCATGATTATTTAAAAAAAATTATAGTCTATATTTTTTCTTATTTCTCCCAACTTGTATATCAACATTCCTATTCTTAAATACGTAATAAAATCAAGACTTAAACACTCATTTACCTCCTTAAAGTATTCTTGCATGATCATATTTATCCTCATGTCTTCAATGCTTATTATCATATTTTATTGTTGAGCTTCCTCTCTTTATTATATTGCAATGATTTCCAAAGCATCATGGAACTCTATCTCATCTTTTGTCTCTTCATTGGGATGCTGAGAATATTTAATATCCTTCACGTAGACTTATACAACTTGTTCTTTTCCTTTATCATATTCATATTTCTTCATGGGTGCTCTGCTTGACCCATTTCTCACAAGATTTAAGGCCTTATTCTTGACCTTCATTGAAATTTTCTTCAAACCTACATTCACACACTTAAACACAATGTTAGAACATAAAAAAAAAGACCAACATGTCTCTATTAGTGATTCCTTTCATGACACTCTCATCTTCTCAATATTATTCCTCTCATCTTCCTTCATGTTCTCCATAATGAAAATTGTCTTCACAACTTCCTTTTCATGTTGTTCAATTGGAAACTCTTTACTCTTCAAGAATATATGAGCAATTATATTTTGGATATTCTCCTTTTGTCACAAGGCAACTCTTATTTGCCTCTCCTTAAGTATCTTTATAGGCCATCTAATCATCTTTCTCACATTCCATCCTAATCATTGGTTGCCTTGATGTTGTATGAGCTTCATCATGAGCTCTATCCTATCAAGGATTTGTTTTAACTCATCTCTTATACTCTAATTTTTATTTTATTCATTCATATATATTCTCTTTGTGTCTTTTTTTACCTTTTCCTATTTATAATTTCACCTTTCCCAACCTTATCATGTGCCTTCTTTCTCATTTCCATCTTCCTCTTACCTTTGTTTACTTCTTAGATCTCACTTGGACCTATCTCACTTAGTAGTTTTCCTACTTGTTCTCTTAGACCTCAATTGGGTCTCCACTATCTAAAATTTTTTAGGTTCCACACTTGGGTCACCACTTTTCTCCCTCTTAACAAGCCTCAATAAGATGCACCTGTATATCTTACATATTGAAAAAAAACTCAAAAAATTGACACACTCTTTATATCACACATTAAAGACAATATATAAATATAAATGTACCTTTTCTTTGTGCCTATATTCCCCTCCAATAAATATCTTTAGGATATGATACCAAATTGATTTAGATTCATAACCAACTCTGCCTTAACATAGATCCTTCTTGAAAATCAATCACCCAACTATGTCTTCTTTCTTTTGTATGTCTTCTATCAACTCAGCCTCAACTTGTCTCTATAAGTAAAACACTTGTTCTTATACCTCTATTATTTTTAATAGATATCACCTTCATTACCTTTATCAATACTTCCTATTGAAACAATCCTCTCATATACAATTTTACTGTTTCACTCTCTATTTCTTGATTCAACCTTGTATGTTCTCATATTTGACTCTTAAGACTCAAAGTCTAGTTTTTAGCTCCATGGTTCTTGGATTTTATATTATATTTTATATGATATTTCTCTACCTCCCTTTCCTCATTACCATATAAAAATCAAATTCCCAAAAACCCAAAAAATGAGCTCTTTATGCAATTCACTTTTCTGTCTTTCTTTAGGCCTCTAACCTCTACTAGCCATATTTTCTCTCATTCTTGAATAGTATAGACAATATGCAATTATTTTAGGAAAACCAAGATAATTTTTAGATATCATTTTCCTTGTTATAATTCCTTGCATAGTTACTTGGTTCAACACCCAAGGCAGCTCCCTGAACTCTTGTCCTTCTTGATAAATTAGGCCTATTCTAGTAGCCTTCAAAACACATAAATCTCCTTAATTAGCATAATATATAGGGTTTATTGACAAAAATATATTTTTTTCAAGTACCCACTATCCTTTCTTAGCTTCATAATAAATTTTATTACACTAGTCTCAAGTTTGACTACTTAACTCCACTTACCTCTTTGCAAATTGTCTCTTACGCTTAAAACAAACCTACAGTGTTGGTTCTGTATTGTACGGATATGGGACTAACTCAAAATATATACAATATTGTAGAGAGCCTTTAATAATAATATATTATCAAGTTTTATGATATTTCACTAGTTCAAACAATAGATATGGGTCTTTGAAGTGTAAAACCTTAGCTTGGTTGGAAACAAGCTTGTGTAAGTTGAGAGGCTACAAAAGGAGTTTAAGGTAGACTCTGACCACTTCAAGACCTCAAATTACTTGGGAAAATTCTTTTTTTAATTCTCACATATTTTATAATCACAATAAATCCAATGTCCTTCTTCCAATAGGTGTAATAAACAAAATCATCAAATTATATGCATGCATAATAGTCTGTATAAGCAGAGAGGAAAGAAAAAAGGGTTTACTTGAATTCAAAAAAGTTTCAATCATTACCATAGCAATTTTTATGTCTACCCAAGAATATTACATCTTCCCAATCATTATTGTCCTTTTTCACACTTTAAATAGTTTCAAAATGCCCATACATAGAATTTTGTGTGTATAATCACGATATTTGGACTGATTATTGAAACAATATTGGACTCTAAAAATTATAAAAAAGTTGTTTATATTTTTTTTCTCTATAAATTAATGTATTTAATTATTTATGAATCTTTTCCAATCATAAATCATCTTTTTAAATCAGATTTGCATACTTCTGTGTTTGGGATAGACTGAACTCTGTAATAGGCACTTTGGTTTGAGTCTTGACTATTAAATGAACTTAAAAGTATTCAACCTATTATAAAAAATACAAAAATATCTCATAAAAATCTAATTATTTAACAACTATAATGAATTCCTTTTGATAATACTCCTTTCTATGTTGAATTCAAAATACACATAACCAGTCATATATAGATTGTTACAAAATACAAGAGGATGAACCCTTCCTCATGGACATTTTCTTGTTTCTAAAATTGTTTTCTCTTCCATTTTAGGGGAATATTTATACTGACCCTCACTCCTCTCTATTACCTCTAGTCACACACACCAACCTCATATATTTCAAACTAAACAAGAACTTCTTCATACACACCTGACCCATGTAGGGTGGTGGTTATAACCACTTTCATGTTTCTTGATTTACATTCTTTCACGTTATAAACACATATACATATATTTTAGGATCTATTTAGGACCCTAATATCATTTTAAAACATTTTTATTTCACTTAATACCCAAACTACCATTCTAATCCTATTTGTGACTTTCAAATTTAATATTTTAGCGTGAAAATGCAAAAAACCACTAAAACACTAAAACTAATGAATTTTAATGATATTAAGGAACTATATGAGTCCTCTAAGGACCCATATAATGTTATAAAACATAAATTTCATCAAGACTCATATGCTACATATGTTATCTCTTGATGTTCCTGCATTAATAAGGGCTTTCTAGAGGTTGTAAAACTTTCAAGTTTACTCAAAAGAATGAAACTTCCAATCAATATTTATGGTTTCATATTGAATTTGATGTGGAGATAAAATATAATAATTGTGTTAAGGTTTTAAATGGTGGAATTGAATCTCAATAGGCTACTTTCAATCCTTCAACTACCTAGATGGTAACTGCACACCAATATTATTGAGATTTTCTTTAGCTATAACCTTCTATATTTCATTGATGGAGTCAAGATTACCTTTTTTGATTTTAAATTTATCCTTAAGATTAAGATATGGAAGTTAAATTTGGACCATTTAAAAAATATGTTATTAAAAAACCCAATCCCCATTATAAGGGGCACCTTTGAAATCAAGGCTTGAGACAACAGACATCATTTATTGATAGATGTAAAGATATCAAAAAAATTAGATTAGTTGTCATAAATGGTGATATTATCACAAAAATCTTGTAAAATCATGTTATCTAATTGAGTAACCTTGTGATGAAAACTAAGAGCCTAAATGAGGACATTGATGAAAGGCCACATAACTCTATCATAAGCTTTCTCAAAATTAATTTTTACAAAGAGGTATTTTTGTTGAGAGGAACATGGTCATTCCATACCTTCCTACATTGTAATTATCAAAAATGTATCTATTTTGAATGAATTATATTCAATACAGTTGAATATTAAAAGGAAGTAGGTGATTCAAACACAAATCAAGGGGTTTTGGTGATAATTTTATATGACACATTCAAGAGATTGATCAAATTTTAATTGGTAATGAGCTTTAAATCACTAGACTTTGGGATGGACTTAATGTTTCCTTGGTTTATGAATAATTTTTTAGAGTTATTATAAACATATTCAAGGAAAACCTAATGTATTCAAGACCCATAATATCTTAGAGTTTTTTATAAACTCACAAGGGAACCATCAATTTCAAGAGCCTTATTAGTGGCCATTTTTATGACTACCTCATGGAGGTCCTCAATGAAAATAATGAGATTTAAAACAACCCTTTTAGCATTAGAAATTTTGTAAGGCACCACCTTAAGGTATTTATTAAGGGAATATTCATGGAAAGGGGAGTTTGGTTGAGCAATAACAACTCTATGATAGTAAGCCACAAAGGCTTATAGAATATTAGTAAGTCTAGTGAAACTTTGGCCAACCTCTCAAACCTAAACCTTGTCAACCACCTATCAAGACCAAATGAGAGTAAAGGACCATTTAAAAACTTAATCCCTAGACTTTAACCAATGTATATGGGCCTAGATTTGATCACCACAAGCTTTGTACACCTCTTTAATTTTAATATTGTGCCTCAATTTAGTCGCTTATATTTTAAGGTCCGCATTAAAATGGGAAACCCATAGATCCTATGAAATTCTAATGAATTCATGGTGTGACACCCTATGATCCCTCTATTTGAATAATATGACTTATTTTCCATAGACATAGAGGAAAGCATTGGTTGGAAATATATCATCTGACCATAAACTTATCCAACCAAGTTCCCTAGAATGGTGTGGCACTAAGTTTTTGATATGCTTGATATGGTTAAGTTTTTGATCATGGGTTAGATGCATAAATTTGTACTTAAACCTTTTTACCTGATTTTAGACCATTAAATTCAAAAACAAATGAGGAGATGATCAAAATTAATTTCCTTTAAAACCAAATTAACAAGGTGGTCAATAATATTATAAAAATAGAAGTGGTATTATTCAACTAACAATGATCAAGCTAGTATTTTTAACACCTTTTATTTCCTTGTATGTGCTTGGAACAAGCAAACCAGTCCAAATTGGAGGAGTGACATTGGCAAAGGTTGGGATAAAACAAACTAATATTTTAGCACATGTGGAACATTACCTCTTTTACACCTACACATTAATGCATATGAAACATCTCATCTTTTTATTCTAGGTACTCAACCATATTGAAGTCACCACATAGGATCTATATAGAGTCAAGCAATGAGTCAATAATAGAAATAATAAAACAACACCCATGTTATAACCCTTCTTATAATATATTATAATAATATCACAAATACATATAAATAATACTTCAAATGAATAGGAAAATGATTATATTTCATTAAAAGGGGAGTAGAATGGCATTACAGTATCTCTAGCCTCTTTGAGAGGGAAACCTCCTTTTAGAAATCCAAATACAATATAATTTATGGATGAAATTACACTAACCTATCCACTTCATTTATGGTAATATTAAAATCAAATTACTACTTCTAATACATGTGGGGTTATTACAATTAGCTAAAGGGAGGACTTATAGAGCATATGCATCTATAGCTTTTATTATTAATAATAATTTAAAATAATACAGTTAGAATGAAGGGGTCCTAACATACACTCTCCCTTAACAATATTTTCCCTAAAATTTAAATATGTGGAAACTACTATTTAAGTTAAATAAAAGGTTCCAAAGGAACATATTTATGTTGCATCCTATGCCGCTAGACCATAAAGATAATAATGGACTAATTGTGAAGCTTAGGGGAGCAACAATTAAAGATAGATTTAGGTTCAAAAATGAGAGATCATTCTACATAATTTTAGGAAGTATGATCTAAGATATGAAATTATGGCCTAGGACTTTTTTTAAATATGGAAAATGAAAAATAGGATGGACACATGAAGAAGGTGGAAGTTCTAGGTTGTAAGCGATAGGACCAAAATGCTAAATAATATTATAAGGCCCCTAGAACTTGGGAACAAGTTTCTAACAACATTTAAACTTGAAAATTGCTTTATTATAAAGTTAAAAGTAGAAGAAAACTATATCTTTGAGTTTAAAAGTGCACTCTAAGTGTTACCGATCTCATTGTTACTTCATGTAATTTTGAACTAAATGGAGATTATCCTTGAGAATTTGAAGAATATTCTCACATGAACTGAGGATAGTATTAACTACCTATATATGAGAATTGCCTAGTATGTAAGAGAGGAGAGATGTTGAGTTTTTACCATAAACTACTTTGTAAGGAGACATCTAGGTGGTTCTGTGATAAGTAGTGTTGTACCACCATTTAGCAAGTGGTAACTAGTTGACTCATTAATGTTGTTGATCAAAGGCAAAACAATGAAGGCATGTTTCTATGTATTTGTTAAAAATTTAAATTTAGCCATATATCTATGGGTGATATCCAAGTCTCATTTTTAGATGAGTTCCCATGTGATTGAAGATTTATTTCCAAAAAAGATTGGTAAAAGCTTAGTTCTAATTAAATGCAATAGAAGCAGGGATGTTGTGAAGGTGAAAATTTTGGTCAAGAAATGTTTGGGAAATGGTTGAAGAAATTAAGATCTAAGACACAAAAATGGACATATTCAAAGAGGTGATCCACCACCCCCAGGATGATTGATTTACTACCATATTTTGGTAAGCCCTCAATAAGATTCATTGAGATATTTGTCTAAAAGCATTGTAGAATGGGTAGAGGCTAGATAAATTCTAGGTTTACCATTGTTTCAAATTTGTGTTGCTAACATGTATTAAACTCTTCTAATTACTCACTAAATGTGATCCATGTAATTCATGTAGAGTGGTGTGTCAAATCCTAGACCTAGTTATTAATAAAATGTAGCCAAGTTGTATCTTAAGGATTGGAAATCCAAAGTGTAGTTGGGTTTGGATGTAGGGTCGATGGATAAGTATTAGATGATTTATTGTGTATGAATATATTATGGCCACTCTTGTTGTATATCATGCATTCATTCATGAATGGGTATAATTAATCCTAAAAAAATTGTGTGATCTTCATATTGGCAAGATCGGGCATCTGTGATCACATTCTCTTTGACATTTTTATAATTGATATTATAATCATACCCCATCAATTTGGTGACCCATTTTTTTGATCTGTGGAGGAGACCCTTTGTTCTAAGAAGTACTTAAGATCATGATGATCTATTTTGGTACAAATTTATTGATATACCAATAGGGAAACCACTTTATGATTGCATGGAGAATAGATATAACTTCCTTTTCATATGTTGAACGTACTACTATTTTCCCCATGATGTATTTTTTAGTAAAGGCAATGGGTCTTTCATTTTTCATGATGATGGTGTTAATTCCACTGCCAAAAACATCACTTTCAATTATGAATTTATTTGAAAAATCTACCATTGTCAAAATAGGTGTAGTACACATTATCTTGTTTTAGTATATCAAAATCTTGTTTAGAGTATGGACCACAAAAATGAGTCTTTTTTAGCATGGTTATCAATGGTGCTATAATTTTTCCATAATCCTTGAAAAAATTTAGGTAGTACCTAGTGAGGCCAAGAAATACATGAAAGTTTTAGAGTGTCTTTAATTTAAGATAATTTATCATGCTTTTAATTTTTGTAGGGTCGACCCTAACTCCTGCTACTGAGACAATGTGGCCAAGGTAATCAACCAAATAATTTTTCAAATAAGTAGTGGTTTGAGAGAAGTTTTAAGGTAGTTTTAATGTGATGTATGGTGTTCCCAATTTTTTCTGTAAATGAGGATATCATAAAAGAAGACTAATATGAATTTATATAAAAATGTGTGAAAGATTTTATTCATCAAGCCTTGGAATATGGATGGGGTTTTGGTAAGCTTGAATATCATGACTGTGAATTCATAGTGACCATCATGTGTGTGGAACATAATTTTTAAAATATTTTCATCTTTAATGTAGATCTAATAATAGTCAAACTATAAATCTAATTTTGAGAAGAATCTAGTACCATGAAGCTCATCAAAGATTTCATCTATCCCTGGTATAGGGAATTTTTCCTTGATAGTGAGTTTTTTTATTTTATGAAAATTGATGTAGAGTCTTAAAGATCCATTTTTTTGTAAACAAGTAGAACTAACAAAGATTAGGGGCTTGTGTTGGGATGAATTACTTCTACTTGGAATAGGTCTTGAACTAACTTTTCAATTCCTAACTTCTGGAGAAAATGTAGTGATATGATTGATTTTTTAGAGGGACACTACCTATAAAATTTTTAATATGATTATCCTCTAGATGGTTAGGCAAAGAGCCTTTTGGTGAACCCAAAATACTGATGATTTTTTTACTAGAACATTTTTCAAGTCAGTAAGTTGGATAGAATCATGAGATGTGTTGAGTTAAATAGAAGGTAGTTTAGTGATGATCCCATATGATCCTTTCTTAAGGATATTAGCCATGCAATGGGAACTAAAGATGCTAGTGTATCCTAATGGGAGGCCTTGAATGTGTATTTTTTTTTCATTATCTAAAAATTATGTCCATAGCTCTAAAAATCCCTACAAAATAGGTCCAAGAGTAAGCAACCATTGATCCCCAATAACCACATCACATATGCCCAAGGGAAAAAAAAATAGTGCATGTTTTAATTTTATAGTACCCCACATAAATACAAACATTACAACATTTATATTTACAAGGAAATGTTCTTTTGTTGCCAACCATAACATTAAATCTAGAATAGGGGTCCATGAAATACTTGGCTTGTTTGGCCAGTTGTGGATTAATGAAATTATGTGTGTTACTGGAGTCAATTAGAATATTCATGGGAAGTTTCTTAAAATACCCCCTTACTCTCATAGTTTTATGAGTATTTACCTTTTCTAAGGTATGCATAGAAATTTTTAGGTATGATTCCATGTTTCTAGCTTCTTCAAATTATTTTTATTCATTATGGGAATATTGAGCATCCTTACATTTATATGTATATATAAATGACTCATTATCCAACTAATATAATTTATATTCAATGGATTTATTTCCCGTGGTGAATTTTTTGTCATAATTTTAGCACAACCCTTTTTCTCAATGATCGTACATTTCTACCTTTGTCAATAATTTAATGGGGGTCACTTTGGGAGGAGGATTTAATACAAACTATTGTGATGTAGATGGTTTGGAGGAAAAAAAAAATAAAAATCAATGCTAAGCAAGGTTATTATCTTTTTCTATCTTGGCTAATCCTAAATCTTCTATCATGTTTTAAGGTTTAAAATTTTTGACCTCAGCACAGATTGTATATTTGATCCCATAGATGAAAAAAATATTTAAAAAATAATCATTTAACCCTTTCCTTTCGTTTTAAAAAATTAAAATTTATCTTGGTATTTGGGAACCACGATAATTTTCTAGAGTTTAGTCAAGGATCCTATGAAATCATCATAAGCGTTCAGACTAAAGAAAATCAGCAAAAATTTGACAAAATTGTCCCAAGTGTATTCTAGGTGAGATTTTTGATACCACTTGTACCACTATATAAGTTAATTTTTAAAATTAAGGGAGGCTATGGTTACATATTTTTTACAATGTATTATGTAAGCTAAAATAATTTTATGCATAGTAATTCCAGTTGGTAGATTTAATATTGTCATATTTTTGGAAGTCCAATTTTAAGCCACGCAGAAGATTTTATAATGAGAAACTACTTCCAATTTTTTTTCACCATTGACATTGTGTGTGAGTTCAACATTTTTGAAATTGATTCCATGTACATGTTGTTGGAGATCAATGACTTGAGATTTCAAATCAACAACTACTCCTGCATCCATGGTCTAACCTACCATGGATGCAGGAGTATTTTATTTATTTACATAGTTTATATAAATAAAATCTTTCATCTTAGTTTATAATGAGAAAATACTTCCAAATTTTTTTTCACCATTGACTTTGTGTGTGAGTTCAACATTTTTTAAATTGATTCCATGTACATGTTATTGGAGATCAATGACTTGAGATTTCAAATCAACAACTACTCCTGCATCCATGGTCTTATTTTGTTTTATGGCTTTGGTTCTAGATCCAATTATGACTACCATTACCAAATGGGTCTCAAGACTCTAGATAAGGCTCATTGAATATATGTGTTAAAACAATCCGTTCAATGAGATGATTTCAATGGTATAATTTTCATGAGGCAAAAAATATTTTTTCTACAATTTTTTTTATTTTAATGGAAAACTACCTTTTAGGTAAAAATTCACTCAAAGTTTTTGTATTTGTAACCATTTATAAAATAACTTATCCAAAATAATTTTTCACCCTATTCTAACACTTATGTAACCCATGAATCTATCACCTCATTTTGACATTGATGTGACTTGTGAATCTATCACCCTATTTTGGCACTGATGCTCAGTAGACTAATATTTTTTAAACTCTATTTTGGACTTTGTGAAAATGGATTTTTGATTTTAGTTATGACTCTTCTAGGGAATATTAGTGGTTGTTATTTTAGGCTAACTCTAAATTACCTAGGTTAAACATAATTGGAGAAAAAAATGGGAAAAACTACTACATGGTATGTCTGAGTTGTGGGATCCCATACAAACTTATCCCATTCATAAATAATTTCATATTCAAGGTCAATTGTGAGTAAATTTATAGGACCAACCACTTACCAATGTACTAAAACTAATATATAGTTGAAGGATTCTTATGGCTAAGCTTCAAAAATAGCTAGGTGTATTTTGATATACCCAAAGGTATGTGAAAGCAAAATTTTGTATACAATGTTTTCTTGGCTTGCATATTGTAGTGTAACCTTTCACTCTAAGGAATCATGTAAAATTGATAATCTCTTAGCCCAGAGTGACAACTTTATGTTAGTTTTAAAACTATTGTAACATGGTTTATAACCTTAAATGAGAGAGAGAGAGAGAGAGAGAGAGAGAGAGAGAGAGAGAGAGAGAGAGAGAGAGAGAGAGAGAGAGAGAGAGAGAGAGAGAGAGGGATAATTGGGTATATTTTGGGTGAAAAATCTTAGTGTCACCACTCTTTTTCCCCTTTATGATCACTAAAACCCTGATTAGGCTAGTGAGAGTATATAATGGATAGTAATAGAGAGCCCTAAACCACTAAAATTATTACATAGAACAACCCTAGAAAGATATATGATACCAAATGTTATAATTATTCCTAAAATAGATTATATAAATATTGAAAATACATAAAAATAATACTCAAATATTATTATTGAAAGGGAAGAAGCATTGCATTACAATATTACTAGCATCTTCGAGGGGCAAATTCCTCTGATAAAGCTCAATACAATATAATTCACTGATAAGTTCACACTAGCCTATGAACTTTATTTATACCAATCTACTCTATGCAAATACTAATTCCCATACATGTGGGATTATTACAATTATCTCAAGGGATAACTTACAAATCATATGTGTTCATAGATTTATTAATAACAAAAAATTACAAAGAAAAGAGTTAGGATAAATGGGTCCTAACAACCCACTTAGTGTCATCATTAGAGTTATAAATTTTGGAAATACCAAGGGAGATGCCATAAAATTAGAATAGGTTCAACATGACCAAATGAGTGGGGGAAGACACCCAACTAAAAATATACAATGCTAAATCAAGTGAAAGTAATGTGACAACTCTGCCATGTCTGGTCTCGTAATTTGCCACATGACACAATACTTTAGACCAAATAGTTATAGTTCCATAAAGGATAAAAAACCTTGTGATATTAACTTATTGTAGACAAGACCTCATAGTAGAATAAAAAATTGACAATTATCCCTGATCTTATACTTATGAGATGGGTCAATGATGCCACAAACATTCTAAGAATAAACAATCATGGATAAACATCAACGTTCATGTTTTTCCCATTTTCTACACCATCTATGGAAAGTATATTTTGGTCATCTATGATTTTTTACTTTGCATAAATTCACATACTTGAAAATATCTTCATTTATCTTGCACATATTCACCATTCTTGTGAGGTGGTGAGGGACTGTGTAATTAATGCATAACTATTTTTCATTCAACATCACTAAATTATCTTACATTCAATTTTTTTATGTATGAAGGAGGTTATGACAATTTAGGAATTAAAACTTGAATCCAATGACCTAAAACTATCATCGTAACCTATAGAGTGCATGTGATCAACGATGTTACCTAAGTGCTAGTGGGCACCATTTTTACTAGCCAAAGTTGAACCTATTATGGATTTTACATAGTTTTGGTTGCCTTGAATGGTACTTGATATTTTTGGTGGGATTTATTATTGATTATTATGGTCCACCCATAATAATAAAATGATATAATTTTTTTCACCTCCTATGAGGTTTTTGGTTGTGTAGCTGGCCAAGAGTTGGCAATGAGAGGGAACTCTCATATTTTTTAGTTTATTTATTGACACTTGAATCATGTTTTAGGAATTTAAATATATAAAATGCATTTCAAAATTAAATTATCACCTATCTAGATGTAAATAGTTTCCTTTAGATCCTTTGATAGTTATATCTCAACATAGATGCCCTTTTTCAACTAAACAACATATAAAATTCTCTACTCATGGAAAATAAATTGACTGGAGGGTTTAATAATCTGGTCAATGAAACCCCACAAGACTTGTGAACTCTATCGAAATAGAAATTTTGAGTTTGGATTGTTGTGACACTACAAAATCCCTAGTCTAGTGGGAGAAAATTATAATGGTATTACAGATAAACCATTGGCCAAGATTAACTATCATTTTATAGTTATCAACATTTAAAATATAAAAAATAAAAAACCTTGATTAGGCTTTATATACCCTCGATCTTGACATGATGGAACTACTAGTTATTGTTTACCAAATGTTAATGTGTGCTTTATGAGGGGATACAACCAAAAAATAACTTGCCAATGTAAAATTTTCAAACTAGTGTCTTGCATTATCAAATATAGGAGAATCAAGGATAATCAATTAGGATATGTTTTTTACCTTGTAAATCACCTTCAAGATAAATTTATTGTTTGTTTTGGTGGCATGATCACCTAGAGTTTTGACCTAAACAACTACATCAAATGATGCATGTGTTGGGGCATTGACTATGATATAGGTAATGGAAAACTCATCACCATATTTATGGGGTAGAGGCTAGTTTGGCATAATAAATTCATGATGGGACAAATATCCTACCTAGATCCTCACCAATTGATAGTATGATGATGTAATAATAATAAGGAAAAACTTAAAACCCTATTAGATCCCAACACATACTTCTCCTCTCCTTACTTTATTTTTCATTGTATGAGCTATCATTTTGGATCTCAACATCCTGAGACATAATCGAAGGGGATGCCTTCTTCCTTGTAATTTCACTAACCACAATAATAAATCCATTAATTTAATGAATATTATAATGCTTTGGTGTTTCCATTCAAACTTTAATATCTATCATATGAACAATTCCTTGATCTTTTTGTTGAGTATTATGATTTGGGAGATGGTTGGTTAAAAACTCGAGTTTTGATTTTGCAGAACCATAGATTCATTTGAATTTGTGTTTGTTCCATTCATTTGAATTTGATAATAATCAATTAGATAGTGTATCTTATGCTTCAAAGGTAATTAATTTATTTGAATAACATTCTAGAATTATATGATAATCACAAAATGCATTTGTATCATAATTTTTAGATAATAGCCTTTAATGATTAAATTATATAATTAGAGAAAAAATATATATTACATTCAGGCAATATTTTTAATGTATTTTTTGGACTCTCACTTAGCCTTTTAAATTTCATGCGCCCCTTTTGTTGAGACAATATGATCATGTTAGATGGTTTTTTATATCATTGACCACATTATTAGCATAACTCTAAGATTTATAGGCATTTTCATTTCTTTTAACTTCCAAATTTTTATGCTTTTAAACTTGGCACCATTATAATTTGAATTATTTGACCCATAATCACATTTTTATCTAAAAGCTTGACTGAAACGTCTTTAGTCACATGAAAAAATTCAATGAAAGAGTCGTAAATATTGAAGACCACTTTTTTCTTAAAAATGAAAGTAAGCTAAAAGTAAAGATACTTTGAATTTTATTATCTTGTAGTTTATTTGTCATCTTGGCAACCACAGTCTTAAATCTAAGCACATATTCACTAGTAGTCTCATTTGATCCATATTTGATTTTAGCTAATTGTTTAATTATGATCTTCATACCACTATTTATTGAAATTTTATTTAATAAAATTTTAACTAATTTTCTAAAATAATGTGATCATCCACATGGTAAAGCATAGAACCAATCAAGTTCATAATCATTTAAGCTCCTAAGAAATAACTTAATTAATAATAGATCATCATGATAGAAATATAAATAAGAGGCATAAAAACACTTAATGTGATGTGAAGGGTCTCCTTTTCCATTTAAAAATTCAACATATGAAGCAACAAATCCTATTTAAAATGGATATGAAATCACTTCATAAGCCAAGGGGTTTAGAATAATATCATTAGAAGTGAACCTAATTTTTAGATTTTGAGACCCTTCAAAAAGAGCCTTAATTTGACTTTACAAGTCACACACTATATGCATCATAGTAATCATTTAAAGATTTAGAATAAAATAAAAACTGGAATAGGTTGGAACAACATAAAAAAATTAAATAGAAGGATTGGAAACATATGAATCAATTTTAGAAACATTATAGGCAAGATATGATTGAACAAGAGGAATCTTAGAAACACATTGAGACATTGAAAAGGATTGAAAATAAATTGAAACATGTTAAAAAAAATTAATATCTTGAGAAGTAAAACATGTTGAGATATCATATAATTTTGAGGAGAATGAAAAGCATTGGGATCAATATTATATGTAGTAGGAACTTGAGCATAGATAGGTTCAGAAGAGATTTGAGAAATGACTACTTGAGGAGGCATATATTTCAATACATTTCATAAAGAGATTACGTGATCCACATTATAATCACTTGTGTATCCTATATCTACTTATAGGGTGTTTATTGAATCCTAACCCTATCTTTGTCCCCTTGATCCAGAGTTTAACTTGAAACTTCTTTCAATGCATTCAATGTTTGTTAAAACTGGAAAGATTCATAGCACTTTTTGTTCATCTAAGCTTATTAATCATGATATAATTCATATACATTATCAATTTGATAAAAAAATACAACATTCTCATTCAAATGCATATCATTATCACTAACATTTTGTAGTATCATTGTCTACATTTTTAGATCCTATTTTTTTCAAGAAAGGTTTAGTTTTATCTAAAGGTATATCAAATATATTAATAAGGTCATGATTTATCATAAAACTCTTCTTTATTGTATCCTTATATCTAATTAATTATGTTTATATAAGATAGAATTAAAATTGAACACACACACATGCAAGTTGCACTGTAGGGTTTGAAAAATATTCAAGAAAATTAACCTTGGGATTGGAATTAAAAAAAAGGAGCTAGGGATATTAGATTTAAAAAAATTAAATAGAATAAATGACTAAAAAAATTAAAAATTATATATCCTAAGGAACAAGATCCAACCCTAGAAGACATGTAAGAGAGCATGGGTTCACCAAAATGTAGAATAGATAATTAAATTTCATTAAAAGTGCATATGAACATTTAGCTATGCCTATAATTAATCATATTCTAGCCAACATTTGAAACTAGTTTTTTCCCGCCAAGTTGGGCCCCCTGAGTGTGACCGGCGAGATCACAGATCCAATGGAAGACACTGTTGGTGGCAGTGCCTCTGGGGATCTATTCAGAAATTTGGTAGTGGATAGTCCATCCAATGGATGGAAGAAGGCACTTACAAGTGAAAAGACGTGCCCCTCAAAAAGCATGATGAGCCTCCCTGTTATCTCGGAGGGCATGACCCTGCATATCCCAGATGATCTGGTGGAGGAAATCATGGCATCCATGGACCTTATGTTGGTAGGTAAGTTTTTTTCTTTCCATCCTAGTATCGAAATGATTAGGAAATGGGTTATGTCTAGGTGGAAAGTTAAGGGTAGTGTTTTGATCACTGCCATGGCAAGAGGCCTATTCATTTTTAGTTTTACGAATAGGGAGGACATGATCGCTACTCTTGCTGGAGGACCATGGCTATATGGCCCACATTCTCTTGCCCTATGCTTGTGGAAACTAGGATTTCATCCTAACTCAGACCTTAATAAGTTTGCTCCTGTTTGGGTAAGACTACCAGGGTTCCCTTTGGAATTCTAGGATGAAAAAAATTTCACAGCTATTGGCAATTCTATTGGCCAATATGTCACTACAAATCATACAACCAGAACAAAGTCCAGATGTGTGTATGCCAGACTTTGTGTGAATGTTGAAATAAATAGGACTCTCCCTATGACCATAGAGCTAAACTCTAAATATGGAACCTGGACTCAGCCGATCACTCATTAAAATGCTACCCCTTTCTATCAAATATGTAAGAGAAAGAGAAATTTAATGACACAATACACAGCAAAGCAAAAGGGGAGGAAAGATGATTCCCATATTGAAGGGGAGGATCAGGCTCTCAATTACAGAAAGAACAGCAAGCAGGAAATGGAGAGTAATGTGGAAAATCTTGACAACATAGAAAAGGGAGAGAAGGAGACGGGAAAGGAGGATATCACTAGTAGTGAGGTAAAAGCTGTCCCAAAGGAAAATATAGTATTAGATGATAGTCAAAAGGCTATATTTAACACAGCCAACCCTCTAGAAAAATAGACTAATATGTCTAAGGAAGGAGAAAGAGGTAACCTTTTGATAGAGGAAGTCAATGAAGAATACAAAGTTCCAAGAGTTGGATAGGAAGAAGTAACTCCAAAAATTCCCACTAAAGGAGAAGTAGACCCACAACTAAATACAGACATTTTCCATGCTCTGGAAGTCAGAGACCAAGTAGGAAACTACTTAGCAATAGGTGTAACAGGACAAAGTGGTAGTATTAAATAGGAGGAATGGGTTACCCCAAAGAAAAAGAACTGAAAAGGTAAAAAATTTGTAGATGTTGGCACTAAGCCCAAACAAGGAAGGCCAACCCTAAGAGAAACAAGACAAAGAGAGATTGTTAGGGAGATTGCCAGTGGTAAACAGAATACACTGGAGACCCAACCCCCAAAACCCTCTAAATGAGAATATTATCTTGGAACTTGAGGGGCTTTAATAGTCCCTCAAAGCAGTTTGAGGTTAAAAACTACATTTTAGATAATAAATTAGATATTTTATTACTCCAAGAAGTCAAAATGAATGAGGAGAATTTTACGAAAATTGCTACCTATATATGGCCTAAGGCAGCTTTTTACATTAGTCCTGCTGAAGGGGCTTTAGGGGGGACTGTCACTATGTGGAATAGTGCTAAAATCTAGGGGTCTCTTATGGCTTATATTAAGCACTTCTTGATTACCAATTTTTCTATGAAATCTTTGAACTAGTCGTTGATCAATGTCTATGGACCGAATAACAGAGCTTTGAGATAGAAATTATGGATAGACCTAAGAAGTTTCAAGAATAATCCCCAGAACATTAGATGGATGTTAGCCAAAAAATTTAACACTCCTCTATACCCTTCTAAAAATAGGGTGGAATTATGGATTACTCAGACAGCATGTTTGACTTTGCTAAATTCATCAATGATTGGGGATTATTGGGCATAGAGCTGTAAAACCAAAAATTTACCTAGACCAATAGAATAAGAGGAGATCAAATGATTCAGGTTAAATTAGATAGATTTCTTATATCAAGCAACTAGAAGGATTATCATAATATGTAGGCACAGGCTTTCCCTAGAACCATGTCTGACCACTACCCGATCTTCCTCAGTTGGAGAGAACAGGGACATTTCAGACCTTCCCCATTCCATTTTGAAGCTATGTGGATCAAACAGAAAGACTTTAGACAAATGGTGGCCCAATGGTGTAAAATTCCTATTCAAGGTACTCCTATGTTCAGAATAGTCAAGAAACTCCAACACATTAAACAAGAAGTTTATGGATGGAATAGATACAGCTTTGGGCAGGTCTTCCAGCAGAAGAAAAATATAGTGGGAAAACTCAATATACAGCAACTAATAGATCAAGGGGATGACTCTGAGGACACTTTAGAAGAAGAGAATATCCTATCTTTAGAATGGAAGAATCTTATGGAAAGAGAAGAGGTTTTCTGGAAATAGAAATCCCGTGTTCAGTGGCTTAAAGAGGGGGATAGGAACATTACCTTTTTTCATCTCTCAGCTATGAAACATAGGAAAGCCAACTCAATAACTAAGATTGTCCTAGATAATGGTGACATTATTACCAAGGATAATGAAATAGGGGAACAAGCCAAGGCTTTCTTTCAGAATCTACTTATGGAAGAAAATAATAATGATAGAATCGATAGACCTATGAATCAATTTATTGATAAAATCCCCTATTTGATAACGAAAGAAGATAATTTAGAGATATTAAAGCCTATATCCAAGGAAGAAGTTCATGCTATTTTATTCTCCATGGGTGCTTTTAAAGCCCTAGGTCCTGATGGCTTTCCTCCTATATTCTTTCAAGAATATTGGGAGATAGTAAGAGCGGACCTCACGACTATTGTGTGTGATTTTTTTAGATCAGGTAAACTTTTGAAACAAGTTAATAATACCTTCATAGTACTTTTTCCTAAAAAATCACAACCTTCACACCTCACTAATTTTAGGCCCATTAGTCTATGCAACACTGTGTATAAGTTATGTGCTAAAATGCTGGTCATGAGGATTCAACCTTTGCTAGACAAAATTATTTCTCCTGCTCAAAAAGGTTTCATCTCGGGTAGGCAGATTCTTGATGTTGTGATCACCACACATGAGCTATTCACTCCATGGATAAGAGCAGAATCCCTGGGATGGCTCTCAAGCTTGATATTTCTAAAACTTATGATAGAGTCTCATGGATTTTTCTATTCCAAGTGATCATAAAAATTGGGTTTAATGATAAAATGTCTCGCTTGTTATGGAACGCGGTCTCTTCTACAAAATTCTTAGTGTTAGTTAATGGTGTTAGTAGAGGGTTTTTCTCATCCATGAGAGGAATTTGTTAGGGAGACCCTCTCTCCCCGTACTTATTCATCATCATGGCTGAGGCACTAGGAAGATACATACAATTAGATATAGCCTCAAAAAAGCTAGTGGGCATCAAACCTGCCTCCTCCCTTCATCCTATGGTGGTACAATAGTTTGTGGATGATACCATCTTCTTTGGCATCTCATCGGTGATTAAAGCTAGAAGATGGAAGAATATCTTAAATAATTATGCTAGAGAGTCAGGACAAAGGATAAATTTCTAGAAAAGCAATGTGTATTTCTTCAACACTCCTAATGAACTTAGACATATAATCATTGATATATTAGAATGTGCTGAAGCTGGCCTACCAGATACCTACCTAGGTCTCCCACTCTTAATCAAAGAGGTATCTCCTAGATTTTGGAATGGAATTATGGAAAGAACGCAGAGGAAACTTCTTGGTTGGAAGGGGAAACTACTCAGCAGTGCTGGTAAACTGTAACTTCTTTGGGCTTCGCTACAAGGTATTCCTACATACTTCTTGTCTCTTTTTAAAATTCTTGCATATTTTGCTGAGAAATTGGAACAGATCCAAAGGAAATTTTTATGGATGGGAGTGGAAGACAAATAGAGAATGTCTTTAGTCATATGGGAAAAAGTGTGTCTTCCAAAATCTCATGGTGGACTTAATATTAGGTCCATCAGGAACATGAACAAAGCCCTTCTCTCAAAATTTAGTTAGAATGTGATCCATAAAAACAATGATTAAGGGGAAATAATGTATGCCATATACATGCATAGCATTGATGATTCCAACTTTCTTCAACATATGGGATTACCCTAGGGATCTATGATATGGAATAAAATGCTAAAAAGTAGAAACCTTCTCAAATAGGGAATTAGATGGAAACTTGGAAATGGTTGGCATATTAAATTTTTGGATGATATCTGGTTAAAGGACAAGGCTCTCATCACATAGGGAAACTATGGAGAGATTGCTAACTTGACTACCTAGTTTTTTGGAGATAGGGTCAGGGATTGTATGGAAAATAACAATGGGATGAGGAGCTGGAAAAATCTTTTGGATTGTTATGTGCACCGGTCTAAGATTTTCTCAAGAGTTTGGGAGATCGAGCAATGCGTTCAAGAGATTAGAATCCCTCTCTTTCCCTAGGAGGATGAATAATACTGGTGGCCAGATAAGAATAGATCGTTCTCTATCAAATCTACTTACCATCTGCTCATTCCTGAAGCTCAGAATAAAGATGTATGGAAAAAGGTTTGGAATCATAAACTTCTTCCAAAAATTAACATGTTTTGGTGGGCTTCTGCTCATAACAAAATCCTTACTCAGGACAACCTTCAAAAGAGAGGGTTTACTTTGGTTAACAGATGTTTCTTGTGTGGTTCAAAAGAGGAATCAGTTTCACACCTCTTTATCCACTGTGAGTTTGCCCAAGAATTATGGGGCACAATACTTAACAACTTTGGTATTGAATGGGTCTGCAATTCTAACCTTAAAGAAGTAATTCTCAGTTGGAACCCAACCTTCACACATCCCTAGCTTATGGAATTAAGGAAGCAAGCTCTGCCATGTTTGAGTTGGACTTTATGGAAAGAGTGAAATCATAGAATTTTTAGGGACACTGCTAGAAATGCTTCTCAAGTGTTTAACTCCTTTGCTAAGACCATTATGGAAAGTATTACAATAGCTCATATTCATGTTGTGGAGAAACCCCTATCTCAAATTGAAAGCCAAATTGTAGCCAAATGGAAGGTTTTAAACCAGATTTCTGGGTATAACTCCAAAATACTACAGAGACTTAATACTGAATGGATCCCCCCTAAACCTAACTAGGTGAAACTCAACTTTGATGGGGCATCCAAGTTGGATGGTAAAGCTAGTGGAGGAGGAATTATAAGGAATGATAAAGGATGGATGTCTGCTGTCTATGTTGGTGGAATTGGATGCCAGAGAAACAACTATGCTGAAGCAATGGCTTTACTATGGGGATTAAAGTTAGCTATATCCCTAGGAATAAGGAACTTGAATATACAAGGAGACTATAAAATGGTCATAGATGTTGTTAATAAAGCTTCAAATGTGGTAATCAAGATAAAAGACATCATTACTGATATCCAATTTCTTTTAAAAAAGTTTTCTGAAGTTGAGATTTCCCATACCTATAGAGAAGGCAACAGGGTCATTGATGCTTGTGCCAACCTTGGGCAGCAATTTTCAGGTTGGAGGGTGTGGCAACAAGGTGTTCATATTCCCTTAAACATTAGGGAGATCATTCAAAAGGAGATGACTTATCAGGAATGAGACATATTGATGACAAGGATAGCTTTCAGAGGCGGTCCACGTGGAGAGGGCCATCAGGGATCTCAAAACTTAATAACCTTAGTATTGTCTTGGTAATCATTAATAATTCATTATATGATGAGGTTAAGATGCGTGAGTCTCATCATGAAAATCAGACCCCTATTGATACCCCTATCTCCTTTGCAAGCAATAAGGGCAAAAAGAGAAAGGTTGATGAAGAGGAAGAAAATATTAAAGAGACTACGAAAGGGACCCACAGGAATTCGGGCAGGGCCACGGGGGGCTAAGGTGGCAAATCTCACAAGCCTTCCAAAATTAATAAGGAAGGATTCCCCTCTGTAGTGCGAAGGTCAGGGTGGATTGCTGGTAAACCAGCCCTGAAGGCCAGACTGATTGATTATTCAGAAAGTGCTTCAGAAGAAGCAACCCAGGAGGAAGAGTCTGAGGAGCTAGAAATCCAAGAAATTTTGGAGGACACTGGAGGGAAGCAGGCTACTAGGGATTTTGAGAGGAGCAGGGTGCTGAGACTATGGGAACTGCTAATAATAAGGGGAAAATGTATGTTGAGGAAGCTGGTGAGGGAACTGAGAATGAGACTAATTAGAAAACTAAAATTGGGGACCTAAAGGACTACATTCAGAAGCTGGAGAAGGTCTTCGCCAAAGGTCTTCGTAATATAATTCTGCTGAACATGTCTATGCTAGAAGTGGTGGGTAATATTGGGTATGCTAACAATGTAGAGAATGAGAAACTTAATGATCTTATCAAATCAATAGTTATGTAAGGGGAAACCTCTCTAACTCTAGTCTTCCTGTGGCTTGTGTTTTGTTTCTATCTATTGTTCTCGACTGTGCCATCGTCTCTCTAAAGGCATTTTTTGTTTGTTTGCCTTCTTGTCTTTTTTGACTGTATAGGGTTCGGCCCCTAGTTTTCCACCTTACTTTATCAAAAACATTTATCTATGCCTATAATAAATGTAAAACATTAAATCAAACTTAATTAATTTATAAATCCACATAAATAAATAAAATTTAAGGTTTACAGATGTATCTTGTATATTGGGAAACCAAGTAACAACCATCAAAAAGTGATAATGGAAAATACTACTTAAAAACTTAATTACAAGATGATCTATAAAACTAGTAACAATCAAAGAGTGATGTACAAGCCATCAAGTTTAAAACTAATAAATTTATAGACATTAAATTTTTGTTCCTAGAAAATGTTAGATAGGTGAAATCTATTTTGAATATTGTGTTCATCTAATCAAGGCCTCAAAAATCTCATTTAATTTTATGTGCCCTTTCTCATCTTATTTCCATAATTGCATATAAATTAGATATAAAAAATGTAATAAAATTAATGTGGGCTTATTCTACACTTAGCTTGAATCATATTAGGCCCCTAGATGTTTTGTACAATATCAAAAACATCATTTCAATAATTTTAGTTATTTATCATCTAAAAAAATAGTGAAATGCAATGTGTCGCTAACATGAAATTCAATACATACAATGAATGCTCTAATAATTTTTTGGTTTCTCTAAATACTTGTAAATACTCAATAATTCCCTTCAAACAATAAAATGAATTCGCTATCTTTCACTTGGTTCTTCTTGAATGTCTCAACTAATAATAGATCCTTAAATGCAATAGGGTGTTTATCTATTTTTATATCACTTGAAATAAAATTAAGACCCTATTGGTTCACAAACCAACATTAAACAGTCAAAAGACGTAAAACATAGGATATGGGTCATACTCCCAAATTCTCCCTACCGATACTTTAGTTACGCTTCATACATGTTTGGAGTTTAACTACATGTTTTGAAAAAGGAGGGTAGAATGAAGCCACACTTGTGGTGAGAGAAATGAAAAGTAAAGGGACTTTAAATAATGTGTAGGGACTAATGAAAGTGAATAAATGTGTCAATAATACTCTTTTAAACTAAGAATCATCAAAAATACAAATGTCCTATAAACATATAATTTAACAAGTAATAGATTCCTATGAACCATTTTTAGGTGTCTACATATACTAGTCAACTCAATGAATTATTTTCTATAAAATCCAATAAGGAATTAATCCAACCTTTGAAAATCCACTATAGTTGATCTAATTAATTAAGCAACCAACATGCTTCATGAATAAATGAATATTCAATAGTAAACACGAGTGACACAAGTTTGTAGATATGCCTCAAGTTTCATGTAAGGGTTTAATGTGTATTTATATGGAAGAGCTCAAGTGTCAAACAGGTTTGACATAGGTTAATGCTCAGTTACTATTTTGAGCAATCTGGGTAGCAATGAAATTTAAATATAAATATATAGAGGAACTTCAAATCTCTTGCACAATACATGGGTTAGGTTGGTGGGTTGATATAAGGTAGCTTGTGGGGTTGAATCTCAGTGAAAGTATTAATCGAATGTGGGTAGGGTGATTTATGTATTTATATAAACTATAAAAAATAAATCATAAATAATAGGATGACAAGAAGGAAATGGATCTTGGCCACCTGATAGAGATCATTGATTAAGTCCCCTTGCAATAAGTTCTGCCTACTCTTCTAGTAGACCAATTAAAACTCTTAAAACTAACTTGAAGATTTAATAGTTATAAATTTTTAACAGGATCCATAGAATATGATGTCCATATAAGACACCTAAATTACCTCATATCAAAGAGACACAAACTGGATAGAAAACATGGGACATTATTCTCAATCCTCCAAATATAAAAATAATAACTGTCAACACTAAAAACTATCTCTCACCCAACATCTATCATGAGGATTATTTATTAAATTTTTAAGGTTGTGTGAAAAATATTAACTAATATAATAATAAATTATAGTTGAAATTAAAACTCAAACTTATAATGAAATCATGTACATAAAAAATATAAAATTATTGAATAAAATTGTCTTACAAAATAATTATTATTGCAAGTTTTTCTTGACCCTTCATGATAAAACCCTATTCAAAAACATTGTGTTGAAAATACACATATTGCATGCATATATATGCATTCACCATTTTTTTTAAATCTCTAGGAAATTCTAATTTTAAGACAACTCTAAAGCATACTACAAGTTTTTTTTAATCTATTTTTAGAGATAGATGAAAGTTTGAATTTCCAATACCCTCCCTCAAACTTGACTGTTTTAGAGATTTACACCTAAATTTTCTCATATTTTTTTAAAATAATATTTCACTAGTGATTTTGTAAATATATCTACAAATTATTCCTTTAAACTGCAAAATTCCAGACTTATTTCTCTATTTCTAACCATTTCTATTATAAAATGTTACCTTATGTCAATATGCTTGATCCTTTCATGGAATAATGGATTTTTTTATAAAGCTAAGGTGGACATATTATCACCCAAAAAAATTATTGTTCCATCTTACTATTTTTTTAAATCCAATAAAATATTTCTTGTCCAAATTCCCTAACATGTTGTTTAAGTTGCAGCCACATACTTAGATTCTATTGTAAAAAGAGTAATAATGTGTTTTCTAGCAGCCAATAAAATTTCCCCTGTTCCAAATTGAAAAACATAACCAAAAGTGTTATTATTATAATCAATGTTGCATGCCCAAGTACTACCATTGTAGCCAATTAAATTAAAATCATCTCTTGGTCATATAAAATACCATGATTCTTAGTTCCTCTTAGATATCTTAAAATTCTCTTCCCAACTTGCACATGAGTGTCATTTGTATTTTCCGTGAACCTTTATATTAAGCTCATTGCATACATAATATCAGGGCTTTTATCTATCAAATACATCAAGTTTCCAACCAATATTTTATAAAATTTTGGATCTACATCATTGCTACAATCATCTTTACTCAATTTTTGACTATTGCAATTACTATTGATGTTTGTTTACTATTCAATATTCTAAACCTTTTCAAGACATTATTTTCATATTTTGAATGACATATAAAAAAATAATGAATTGTTTGATTCACCTCAATACTAAGAAAATATCTCATTCAACCTAAATTCATCATCTCAAACACTTTTTCAATTGTTGATCTAAACTTTCTTATTGATAAATTTATATTTCCAGTAAAAATTAAGTCATCTATATATAGGAAAACTACTCAAATCTCATCTTGTTTTTTTGCTTTTATGTAGAGATTTGATTTGTTGATACTCTTGCAGAAGCCATTCTTAAAAAAATACAAATCAATGTGTCTATACCAAGCCCTAGGCGTTTGTTTGAGCCCATATAATGCCTTCTTCAACTTATTAAATCTATTTTAATGACTAGTAATCACATAACCAAGTGGTTGTTCCACATATACTTCCTTCCAGTAATCCATTCAAAAATACTTATTTTACATCCATCTAATATACTTTCCAATTATTTTGGGTTGTTATTTCAAAATAGTTCTCATGATATCCAATATTGTTGCCTATGCAAAAGTTTAATAATAGCCTATTATAGGATTTTGTGAATACCCTTAGGTAACCAGTCTTGCCTTATATTTCTCAATCTCACCATTTGTATTGTATTTAATTTTATAAACCCATTTAATACTAATTACATACTTTCATCCTAGAAGATTTACTAAATCTTAAGTCTCGCTTTTTATAAATTGCATTAATTTCAACATCAGTTGCTTTCGACCAATTTTTATTTTTAATTGCATCCTCATAATAAATTAAACCAACCTTTGTAAATAAATAAAAAATAACAAAATCATTATTTTATTCATTTTTTGTTACCTCATAATTCTCCTTTAGGTTTATCATCTTCTTGGGCATTGAAATGGCATGTCTTGTTGCATTTGGAGAAGTAGATGAAGGTAGAATAGGATTGTTTAGATTGATGGAGCTGCTACACTCTATTGAAGGCTGATTTGAACCAATTTCATTTCAAATTTCCATGTTAATATACTTGAATTGTTATTATTCTAATTTCTCATTCCAATTCATTCATATTCCTCATCAAACCCTATATCTTTGTTTATTATAGTTTTATTTGTAAGTTGATTATAATGTTTGTATGCTTTATATTGTTTACTATAATCCACAAAAATATGCTTTTTCCATTTTTCATTTATTTTTATTTTTTTTAATTACAGTATATGTGCAATGCATGCACCCAAATTCTCTCAAATGTGACATACTATGTTTCTTATGACTCCATGCTTCTTGTAAAAGCTTATCTTTTACATTTTTTTGTATGATATTGATTCAATAGATATACAAAGCATGTTACTGCTTCAGCCCAAAACTCATTTGGTAAATCCTTTGATTTCAAAATGCTTCTATCTATTTCCATCATTGTTGTATTATTTATTTTAATAACGCCATTTTTTTAAGTGTATATATAATATTAAATTGTTTCTTAATTCCATTTTCCTTACAAAAATTTAAAAATTCATTGGAAACATACTCACTTCCTCTACCCTTTCTCAATAATTTCACATAATGCCCACTTTTTTCCCCACCAATGTTTTGAATTACTTGAAAAGGTCAAAATATTATGATTTTTACTTCAAGAAATATACCCAAGTTGTCCTCTTATAATCATCAATGAAAGTAATAAAATACATGTTATTTCCAACTAATGGCATTTGTGTTGTCTCACATCAGTCTAAATGCACAATTTTAAGAGTATCTCTTGCTCCTCATGATTTACTAATAGGAAATGTTTCCCTATGTTGATTCCCAAGAATACAACCTTCATAAACTTTATTGGGCTACTCTATCATAGGTAATCCTTTCACCATGTACTTCTTGTAGAACAAATTTAACTCACTAAATCTCAAATGAACAAATGTAAGATTGCATAACCATGATTAATCTTTTATAACAACTTTAAATAAAAGCATCAACTCATTTTTAATTTTTTAAGGAAACATACGGTTCTTTGTCATTTGCACTCTTGCAACCTACTTATTTTTTCATTCTTACCATGAATCACACGTATATTTCTTGAAATAAACTATATATCCTTTTTCTACAACCTTCTCACTTAATTATGCTTTAGGCCATGAAAATAGTAAACATCATGGATATGTTTTTTTATCACCTTTCTTGATTCAGATTGAACTATTGCCTTTTCCCATCACAACGACTTTGATATAGTTCCTAAGATTTATTTCTAATGTAATTGAATCATCAATTTTTGAAAACATATCCTTGTTTCCACTCATGTGATTTCTACACCCCTTATCCAAATAAAAAACCTCTTTGGTATTTTCCTTAGAAGCATTGTATGTGATAAAAATAGTTCCACTATTTTCATCTTCAACTTCGTTTTTGTTAGAGAAATTTACATTTTACTTAGTCTTATCAAATTGTTTCTTTTGATAGTCACTAGCATAATGAGTAAATTTCTTACAATAATGACATTTTTCATGATATGTATCATACCTTTAACCTCCATATGCATGATTATGGTTGTTGTTTCTACCTCTTCCTCTTGCTTCATGAAAGTTTTAACTAGTTCTTCCTCCATGAAAATTGTTTGATTTTTCATCTCTTGAAAAACCTTTGTTGATTTCTCTTGATGAATCTCCATGATGATAATATGTTCTTTTTCATATATTTTTTAAGGACATCTATGATTTAAATGCATGCTTAATAGAGGGATTGATTGTTTTATTTAGCCTTTGCTCATGACTTTGTAAAGAACCCATAAACTCTTTGATGGTTAGTGTTGATAAGTATTTAGAATTCTCAATAGATACAACTATGGGATTAAATCTTGCTAGTAAACTTCTCAAGATATTCTCAACAATTATTTTTTCCTCTATGTTATCTTCATGAGACTTTTCTTGGTTAACAAAACCTAATGCATGGGTAAAAATAGCATTCATATTCTTTGGTTCTTTCATCTAAAAGTTCTCAAATTCTATTATAAGGATATATAATCTCGTCATCTTCACTTTATATGTTCCTTGGTAATAATTTTGAAAGCTTTCACAAGCTTATTTAGATTTAGTAGGTGTTTCTACATTAGAAAGATGGAAACATCCATTGCTTGTTGGATGAATAACAAATCCTTTACATCTTTTTTATTCCTTATAATGGATTCTTTTATTCTTGATTCATAACATTAAGAGCATTATGATTAACTCATTCTACATACCCATTCTCCACAAGATCCCTCAAATTTTTAAATCAAAAGAGTGTTTTCATTTTAATATTTTGACATTCATAAATTTTCCCATTAAATTTGAGAATCTAAAGATGTGAGACACTATTGTTCACATTTTCCATTAAAATTTGCTCCAAAATGAAACACTCAAAAATTTTAAAATGCCACAAACTTAGCCCAACCTAGCTCTGATACCAATTTGAAGTCTGTGTGTGAAAAAACTAAGAAATACAATATATAATTATAGATAAATTAAATATTAGACTATCACAATGAAATACTATTCATAAATCACTTTTAAATTCACATAAAAAATAAAAATTTATTAAATAAATGTTTTTATTACAAAATAATTATTGTTGTAAGCTTTTCTTAACTCTTCATGTTAAAAACTTGTTTTAGAAACTTGTGTATTAAAAATCTATATATGACATACATATATATGCATTAACCATTATTTTTTCAAATCCCTAGAAAATTAGGAATTTTAAGACAATTTTAAAGCTTACTACAAGTTATTTAATAAACAAATATATTTTTACTATAATTTTATATATATAAAAACTATAGTTTTTTCCTTTAATTTAATCAATTTTTAGGGAGAGGAATGTTTGAATTTCCAATAACTTTTAATGATATAATTGACATTTTTTATTAACTTTTAATGGTCAAATAGAGAAAATAATAAATGTTAGATATATACTACTACTAAATGTGAAAATTGTATATATTCTTTTTCCATTTGGTTGTAGTTCCATAACATATAATGTCCATTATTTTTTGAAGTAAATGTCTATAAAGTTGTGTTTCTTCCCAAATTGCACATTCTTCTAGATATCATTATAGTTATTATTGATACCTTATAAATAAACGGTGTTCCAATACTTGTTTTTCTATCCCTGAACTCTAAAATACAAGCATTAATGATTAAGATGCATATGAATTATTTGTTAGGATAAGTTTTATGTTGATCCATGTATGGTTCTTTGATATTTTTTGGTAGTAACAATTTTTACCAATACAATTATAAGATTGGGCAAAGTGATATAATAAAATAATTTTCACTGCAGGTCTTTTTGATACAAGTGTAACTAAAAAATTTATCGATAAAGAAATTGTCAAGTGTATTAACCTAGCAAAGGATGGATTACATGGAGTCATTTTGGTTCTTTCTACTTCCAACCGATTTACTGAAGAAGAAGCAAATGTTTTAGACAACCTACAAATGTTATTTGGGCCAAGAATATTAAACTACATGATGGTTGTCTTCACTGGTGGTGATCAGTTGGAAAATGATGGTCTTACATTAGAAGATTACTTGGAAGAGTGTCCACAAAATCTCAAGGTTAGAATTTTTTCTTCCTAGACTTTCCTATTTTCATGTTTATTGTTCTCTATAATAATTTTAATCGGAAGTATGCATATGTCCATTTGTTGTTAGGTGATTCTGATAATTTATAATGGGTTCTTTGATATTTTTAAAATATTCTCTTTTTGTGTTAAAAATAAAAAGGTTACATGTGTTTTTTTTCACAAATAAATTTAAGCTAAAATATTATTTAGGTAAGAAAAACCTATAAATAGTAAAAGTATTACCTTTAAGAGAAGGAGATTAATTTTTGAGGCGTATAATGAATTTTAAAGTATTAGATTATTCATTATACTAATATTTATAACACTTTAATAAATTACATAAAATTGGATAAAGTATAAAATTAAGAATCATAATTATTCGGCTGATGTAATGTAGATGGCTTAGTTAAATAGATCGTTTATATCCCATGTTTCAAAAGATCAATTAAAAGATATAAATCTATCTATTTATTGATAATATTAGTTTAATGAAAACATTACTTAATCATTTTATTAAGAACATCACTTTATTATTTAACAATATTTAATTAAAAGCATCATTTAATTGAGAACATCATTTAATTCTAATTTGTACTTTATCATCACTTAATCATAATAATAATCGATAACAATACCTATCAAAAAATAGCTTTCACACAAGAAAATAACTTTCACACTAATCTCTTACTAAAGACTATCTTCATTTAATAGGTTTACCAAATGTTATTTTCTAACTCAATTTCACCCTAACAATAGAGTAACTAGAAAGTAGAATAAATATGTGATACGAATATAATTAATAAATAATTTTTTAAAGACTAGAAACCATTCTCAAGTTCAAATAGAATAATCAGAGTTATCTATTGGATGGGTTCATGGGAGAGGATAATTTCAAATCATTTTGATGGCATCTATGAGGAAATTGCTCTGACCAAACAGACTATTTATCTTTATCATTCCTAATAAAATAACAATAATAAATTATTTATGGATCTAAAAACTTCATAAAAACTATAAATTTTAAAAATATGCATTACCCCTTAGCAAACCAAAAAGTTATCTCATTCAAATTCAATATATATAAATTATTCAGTTAGAAATTTTAGCTTAAAGAAAGATAGTTGTGAAAAATAATGGTATACACAACGTTTGTTTAAAAATTTAACCCAAATTATAAATACAAAAAAGACACTGATTCATTTAAACCAAATCACCCAACTAAAGGTTGAACAAACACGAAACATATTTATTAAATAATATAATAAATCTACATAGAACAACATAACATCAATAAAAAAATATTAAAAACACCCTTAAATCCTAATTTAATATGTTGGAAATATATTTTCACAGTATTGTAAGTTAGCACACAAGTGACTTAGAGAGACTAGAAACCATTGAAATTTGTTTAAAACTTGGCATCTATTTTTAACTTACCTATAATGTAATGAAGCTAAGAGCTACTAAAAAGAATCCTCACAAACTCTACTATGAAAACAAACTATTTAATCTCTAATTTTTCCTTGATATCAAATAATGAAATAATAAAATAGTCTAAATGAGGGTAAGGTCTCTAATTAGTAGAAAAAATATATAATTTTTAATTTATTTTTTAACTAAAAGATAACTTTTGCAATTCTAAAGACAAGAATATTTTTGTTTCTTTTTATTCAATAAAAACTTACCCTTCTTCTTATCCTTAATGTTTTTCAAGAGAGATATAAAGAAAAGTATCACCTCAAGGTTCTCTATTCACCATCAATCCTTAGAATAAGTCATCATATTAAGTTTACATCATCAAATAAATAATAAAACCTTATAATAACTAATAGATTGGATTGAGAATTTAAAGGTTTAAAATACAAACCAACTTCAAAAGTTGGAAACCCTTTCATCCTTCCAAGCTCCATGGTCTGTTGCACATAAAATAAAATTTCATGTTACTAATTCCTTCAATACCATTAAGAGAGAAAAAAACTCTCATCCTTTTGTTATAAAAAAACTATATATTTTTTTTATTTTAAGTCTATAATATATTTTATATAGATTTGATATGTGTTAAAAAGTATTTAAAATACTCGTGGGGTTAATCAAAGCTTAAGTGTAAAGGTATAAGGATTGGCACTAATTATATTCAATGCATTTTATCACTTCTAAATTTAGGTCAAATAAATATATGTTGTATTAATTCAATAAAAAATATTACAATAATTAATGTTACTATATGCTAATTAGATATTAGATATTGTAATTTCTAACAAAACATAGTTTTAAAATGTTGATATTTTTTAATTTTTCAAGCATTTTCTAGTTAGTTTTTATTTTTAATAAATTGGATATTGGAAATTGTTAAAAAAGATTAGATATTGAGGTTAAGGTTTTCTAAAATTTTATTAGGTTTTATAAAATTAAGTATTTATAATTTATATCACGGTTCTAGGATCCTTCTAAAACCTCATTTTTTTACCCTATCAAATTAAAAATATATATATTTATAATTTATAATTTATAATTTAAAATTATGATTAAGAAAAGAAAGAATTTTTTTTTTAATTTAAAAATCCAATTTAGGTTTAGGAGGTTGAAAAGTTTAAATTGATTACCAATAAATATTTTCCTTTAGTTATTACTTTTACCCTTTCATTTGAAAATATGAGATGTATGTGACAATAATGAGAATGTTTATGGATTGAACTTGCTAGCTTATTAGAATAATAGAGTGATAAACAAGGATAAACTTATACGTATAATCATATAAATACCCAAATATTTAATTGAGAGATAAATAATGAGACTTTTTACATCTAGAATCATATAAATCTCCAAAGATCAATATTAAGTACAGGTGAGAAATAAGTAATGAATACGATCTCAAAATATAAAGATTGGCCCCAAACTCAACTTAGACAATACATTATGAGATAGTATGGTTATAAAAAATTAAATGCTAGAGCATAATATTGTGCACTCCTTCTAAATATGGCTTCTAAATCAACTCATTTGCACTGACATAGACAAGTTAACTACTTATTTGAATCATAGAATATCATGATCAAATGATGATACCAAAGAGTTTAATTTTTTTATAGGCATGGGGTGAAATCACAAAGTTTTGGCATACTTTAGGATACACGTGCCAAAGCTTATAAGGCTACATTCATACCCCTTTGGATACAACAATAAGAGTTATAGTCTATTTTGTTAAAATTTGGAACTAATTGGTGTTAACTCTAATTAAAATGAAATGAATTAAAGGGAAATATTGTAAATGACTTGTAACTACCAGAATGAAAGTAAAGCATTGAAATGGACAAAGATGGAATGAATTAAAGAAGATAACTATGAAAATCACAAGAAGTCTTAGTTGATTTATGTCTATTAAGTTGACTATGTATAATTAAAAAATAGTTGTAAATGATCAATTTGTACTTGAATAGACATGTGCAACTAAAATAATAACTATAACTATTCTAGGTTAGAACTAAATAGAAATAGTCATGATCGAATGACACTATTGACCTTTATGGGTTGATATGACATGCATGTAAAAATTCAAAAATTATGATACAATCACCTACAACTACTTGAGACATGACTATATGTGAAAATTTGACCTTTGGTTGTGCATGAATGACCTACAAATGACATTTTCAAATTTGGAACCTTATTGGTGTTTATGATAGCTAAAAACTTGTAAAAAAAGGGGGGAATGTAAAGGACTGAGATGACCCCAATCACCCTAATGATGATTGAACACTATTGATGTATCTATAGTAATTTGAATAGGGAATCATGTATATGTAGTTCTCCCACATAGAATTCTTAGTACAATCATGCTTCTTTGCTACATTAACTCTTGAATTCTAAAGGCTACTTCAAGTGAATAGAATCAAAATTGAAAATAATAGGGAAGATTTCTTAGTGTGAAATAGTATAAGTGTGCTCAAATAGTCAAATTGCTAAAGTTGCCAAGTTGTAGAAAGAGTGGATTAGATATGAATTTATAGCAATCCAAAAGGATAAAACTTCATGCTACCTACCCTAAAAATATGAACCAACCTATAACAAAGGGTGTAACTTTTAAAAATATCCATTTTTGGGGGAAAAGGTGGGATAAACCCATAAAGGTCATTACCAACTAGTTATCTTGACCCATACATGTTGATTCTACCCTGAGAAAGGTGACATTGGATCTTAGGAATTCAAATTTTTGTATAGATTCTTAGAGAGGTTTTAAATAATTAAGAATATTTATATAAATTTAAAATATCAAATTACAAGGGATGGGCCATACAATTATTTAGGATAGAGTGAGGTAGTGAAATAAGACCAATTTAAGTGCCCAAGTCAATTAAGGTAAATTTGGTCTAAAACTAACATTATCAAGTATTCATAACCAAATTTATGTATCTAAAATTGAAACCCTCTCTATTCCCTCCATTAATAAATAAATGAAATTATTAGAGTAGAAGGAAAGATATACCTGAGCATGTAAAACATGCATTGCCTTTGGAAAGAAGCTTCAATCATGCATGGTGTTCCATACTAAATATTTCAATAATGTAAAAGTAATCAATCTCCATATGTGAAATTGAAAATTAAAATATAACTTGAATTTTAAAATATTTTAGATAAAAAATAAGGTGTACACTTGTATGTATGAATTTGATTTTGATCTTGTAACTTTTCTTGAAGGTGATTTTTTTTTTTTGATGCATTGGAGAATTGGTGTTTCCTATAAATCACTTGGATAGATTGGTTCCTTTGTTGAACCATGTCTAGTTTATGATGATCAAACCCAAATTTTAAGTGAAAAATTGTGGAAAATATAACCCTTTTATGGATGCATAAACCTAAATTTTAATTATAGGTCTTTATAACCCCAAGACATAAATAAGTTGGAATGCATAATGGATTCACAAACTATAATGTTGGAGAGAACTAAATCTCCAATATGCATTATGCACTCTAACTTAATCAATCACTATAAATGTCATTTAGATTAAATTTTCACTTTATTCTTTATTTCCTATATTTATGATCAAAAGATAATGGATAACATGCATGCCCCTACCATGGCCTCGAATAACAAGTAGTAATGAAAATATGGCTTGAATTTGTATCATGCCCATAAATTTGAAAAATATTATTGTGTACATGAATTTGTTTCATTCCCCCATGTGGTAAATTTAAAATATATAATTTTTTGTATAATTATATTTTTTAATTTATATTTTAAGCTTGTGCACATATACACATGAATATGGAGCCAAAATGTATGAATATGTAATATGTTCCCATAACCTAAATGCATATGCATGCTATATGACCATATAATATGTACCATAACTAAATTTTGAACCATTTTGAATTCTTTAAAACTTTATTATGTACCTAAAACTAATTTTTTTCTTATATAGGCTTATCTCTATATAAAAATCCCATTCAAATTCCCCCTTTTGAGGTGAGTGATGTGTCTTAAAATTCACTCATCTCAAAAGAAAAGTTAATTGTATCATGTGTATCAATATATAATCAAATTTATGTCTTAAAACTAAGTCATGCACTTAAATTTCATTAGAAATAAGTACTTCGGATAGAGTTTAATAAACACCTCTACCTAAACATTAAATTGTGGTGAGGGATATGGGTGGGCATCAATACATACCATAGTAACTTGCATACCCAACCTAGCCAAAGCATTTTCTTTGTGACATTCAAGTGGTGAAATATTATTAGCTGCTCTTCAATTAACATGGACACTTTGGTAATATCCATATTGTCATTTTCATCATCTAAAAGATATGTACTTGGTTATTCCCAAGTCAAAGACTTTTAAGTTTATCATCAATGATTTAAATGTGTGGAAAGATGTTTTGGATCAAGTCATTATTGAATTCAACTCTCATGAGCTTCATTTGTTCATTTAGGCCATTTTGTTTAGGTTTACTCATTTTAGAATGTCTATGTATGTTGTTGAGTAAATATCATGGTTGTTTTAATCCCATTGTTTAGTATCCTTCAAATAATCTAATTATTTAGATGCAAATACAACCACTTAGTTATCTTCTACCTCATCCATCTCTAATGAATGGATGGGAATCAATTTGTTGTCATCAATTTGTTGATCTTCTAGAACTATCTTGTCAAATGTAGGAGCAACATCATATGACATGGATATTTCAAATGCATAGCATGAATCTTCTTATTTTATCTACTCCAATTATTCTATTTCATCTTTAGGATGACTACAAGAATTGTCTTATTATTCATCTTCTACACATATCTCTTTACTACTTGAATCTTCATATGGGAACTCGCCTGATATGACTATTATTGAATGTTATCATCAGAATCATCATCATCACTACTGTTAGGTATTGGTTCTTGTCCTTTGAATGGGACTTTTCTTATCAACATGACTTCTTGTGTATTAGTCTTATTTTTATATCCATAATTTCCAAGTTAGAAACTTGGGAATGTCAACTTGTAATTTATCTCATGCATTTATTTTAAAGTATATCTTGTAGTAAATGACACTTAATTATTAAAAGCATCAAAAGACACTTGATCACTAAAATAAGGTAAAACGTTATGTTGATTAAAATTTATACAATTATAACCATATGCATTAGAAACCACAATAGGTTTCTCATTTGTCACTAGGAGATAATATTGATTATAATCTTGAGGCAATTCTATATTATAATTCAAACATTGCTCCATAGGTTGACATATAGGCAAATAAGTTTGAGTATCTTTGATGTGAATACCCAACTATTCTAAAGAGCAAAGTCAATTAACACCATAGCCATGTGGTATCATTTATTGTTTAATAATGAAGGCCTCTTGATGAGTTGATGCTAAAGATATGAGTTTAGATCCCTCTAAATAAGCATAACAGTTAAGGGATCCAATGTTTTAAGATAAACTTAAATAGCCACCACCTCTATCTATAGGAATGGGTCTTTCAACCTACTATATAGCTAGTGAAAATGACTATTAAATGAACTCATGGGTTCATTAGGCTCCCTACATATTGTATCAAACTGATAATACAAGGTAACATGATCAATAGAAACACTAAAATGATTAATAAATAGATTTTTCAAGATAGTCCATGAAGTAATACATACATTAGGTAGAATTATGTAACAATATTAAGCATCTTCATCCAAGGAATAGGGAAACAAATGATAATCCATATCTTCATGTTGGATCAAGATTCATATGATGGCTTCTTCAAATTTTTGGATGTGTTCTTTAGCAATGTGATTCCATTCATGTGTATATTTTGTAAAATAATTATCATAATTCTTAGGCAAGTCATGAGCAAGACTTGGAATATTCATAGATCAAAAAGTTATAGCAAGCCAGGACAAGTCCATAGTTTGGATCAAAGGTAAGAAAAAAACTAAATCAATCACAAGCATTATATATTATTCCATTCAGGTGCTTTTTATAACTACCAATATGTTAGTGTGTGTTTTAAGCACACAAAAAGGTGAGGAAAGCATAAAGGATGGCCATGAGACTAAAAAAATGATAGCTATAAAAATATAATCTAGTTCATGCTCTCCTTCTAGCTCCAATCTATTGATGGGTCATTTTTCAAACCAACTTAGGTAGGGTGAGGATGCACCAAACCTCTCCTGAAAGGAGATAGAATCTCCCCAATGTCTGTTATGACCAGATCTTAGCTTGCAGGGTAACTTAGTAGTTGATGCAAAAATGTTCCATTTCAAGGGGCATATTTGGAATATATTCAAATAAATAATAGGTGATGTTGGATTTATGGATCTATTACCTAAAAAATTAGTAAAAGTGAATTTTTCAAAGAAATACAATTGATTCAATAATTGTTCATTGTGTGCAAGGGGTTCAATGATCAATTAACAACAATGAAAGGGATTTGCAATAAATATAAAGCTTGTCAACATGGATTGTAACTTTCAGATAATTTTACATACTCTAATAGATTTATTAAAAATAATGGAAAATAGAAAGATGTAAGCCTATTTTTTAGCTATAACAAATTTGATTGATTTTATTTAGATGAAATCCATATAACCAATATGTTTTTTATCTAGTAAAAACATAAATATGGACAAAGGTGATGCAAGATTCTGAGGTATTCAAATATGAATAAATATGGACAAAATCACCATATACATGCACAAATAATGAACATCAGTCTTCACAACCTTTCTATTGATATATATTTTCTTGAAAAATAATGTTTGGATCCACCCAAAATCATGAGGATTACATAAAATGCTTCACAACAACATTGCTCACAAAAAAATTAACTATGAAAAATAATAAATTGTAGAATATGAATAATGATATATTTACTAAAATGCAAAGTATTACATGGGCTATTATATAGCCACATAGATAGCCAAACAAGCTCCTAAAATATAAGAAAGAGGAATAACAAATAAACATGAAATAGATTTCACAAGTGAAATAAAATAAAACAAAATAACAATATTTTGCCATGGTGAATTAATCACCATTTACTATAATATAACATTCTCCCCCTTAATTCAACATAGCTTGAAGTGAACAAGGGAAATATTTTTTAAATGCCTCAAATTTATCATACACAAGTGACTTGGTGAAGATATATACACATTGTTCTTCTATCACATAATACTAGAGTTGGATGTTATGTTATTATACATGTTCACGTAAGAAATGAACTTGCACCTCAATACACTTTGTACATTCATGAAAGACTGGATTGTAAACAAGTTTTAGAATACCCTCATTTTCATAGTATAGGATGGTAGTTGTCTTTTTTGGTACTCCCAATCCTTACAATATACAACATAACCATATCACTTCATAGATAGTTCCTCCTATATCATGTTATTCTACATTAATGAAAGATCAAGAAACAAAGTGTGTTTCTTGTTCCCCCAAGATATAGGACCAGATCCAAAAAAGAACACTTATCTAGAAGTGGATTTTTTATCATCAATATCTCCTACATGATCTGAGTCTAAATATTTTATCAAGAATAAATTATCATTCTTCTTATACTCTAGGTTGAATTTCATTGTACCCTTTATATATCTCAATATTCACTTTGTTGCATTCCATTGGAACATCTTTGGATCTTGCATGAACCATGAAAGATAGCTAACTGTATAGCTAATTTCTAGCCTAGTATATGTTAAGTAAATAATAATCCCAATCAACTATGGATAGAGAGTTATATTCACTTGTGGTGATGGATTTGTATGAGACAATTGAAGCCTTGTTTCCATAGGTGTAGTAATTGCATTACTATCCACCATCCAAAATTTCTTGAGCATTATCTTGGCATTTTTCATCTAGGACACAAATATGTGTTCCTTTTACTGTACTTACAATCCAAGGCAATAGTGTAAAATATTAATATCTATCATGTCAAATGATCAGTTAAGATCTTTCTTAGTTGCATCAATCAACTTCACTAAACTACTAGTGATGACTAAATCATTGACATTTACTAAAACGATCACAATATTTCCCACTTGTTGTTTAAGGTAGATATTTAGATCATAGAGAATCCTCTAGAATCCATGTTGAATGAGATGCTCATCAATTTTTATGTATCAAACTCAGGGAACCTATTTGAGACCACACAAATATTTTATGAGTTTACATACTTTTCCTTCATTATCAAAAGTGAGAAAACCTTCTAGTTGTGTCATGTAAAATACTTATTGTATATCTCCATTGATAAAGGCAGTTTTTACATCTATTTGGTAGATCCTCCATCCAAATTATATAGCCAGATCAAATATCATTTTTATTGTCTTTATCTTGACCATAGAAGTAAATGTCTCCTCATAATCTATGTGTCCCTTTTATGTATATCCCTTTACTATGAGTCAAGCATTATGCTTGTTAATATTTCCATCTACTTTGTATTTAGTTTTGAAGACCCATATACAATCAATTTGCATATTCCCTGGTAGAAGATCTTCAAGCTGTCATGTTTTATGTTTCATCAATAATTAAAATTATGCATCCATGACATTTTCCAAGGTTTAGAATCTAGGGCTTCTTAAACTATAGAGGGTTCAATAGATTCAACAACTATGCTCATTAGGGCCAAATTCACCTCTCATCAAGTTATCTTATGAGTCCTTGGTCTGATAGTCAATGTGTCTATAATTTTATCTAGTTTATCATCCCTTAATGTACTTGCATACCATTTAGGCATACGTTGAGTGGTACATGTGGGTGTTAGAGCTGCACCATTATTACCATCATTGTCATTATCTTCATCTAGTTGATTGCTATCTTCTAGAATCTCTATGGGATTGATTTATGTATCAAGTGAGCTTGTATAAGGAGCTTCTACTTTTGTCTTCTCAAAAAACTCAACATCCCTGTTTGGGTATATTTTCTTGGTCTTTAGATCTATTAATTTATAGGCAAATGCTTCTTCATTTTACCCTAAGAAGACATACTTTTCTACATTCATGTCAAGTTTAGTCCTTTCCATTTTGGGAATATGCATACTTAATTTGCATCCAAAAACTTGAATATGTGATATAGATGACTTGTCTCCTAACCATGCTTATTGTGGTTTTATTCCATCAAAATCTACAATGAGAAATCTATTAAGCAGATAGACTATAGTTTTGACTATTTTTACCTAAAATGCCTTTCTAAAACCTAAATCATGTAGCATACATAACACCATCTCCATGATAATATGATTCCTTTATTTATAAATAACATTATTTTGTGGTGTATGTGGAGGTTCCATTTGATGATGAATGTCATTTTCTTGCAAAAACGCTTTGAATTCATTACTGGTAAATTCCTCCTGTGATCTGAGTAGAGGGTTTTGATATTCTGACTAGTTTCATTTTCAACAACTTTGAATTTTTTGAAAGTTTCAAAGAATTGACTCTTTCTATTCAAAAAATAAACCCACATTATTCTATAAAAAACATCAAAAAAGAGCATGTACTTAAACCTAACATGACTAGGTGACATCAGTATGCACCAGATCAAGTTTTCTATGGACCTAATATGTACTTTTATGGAATGGAGATCTATGTTGTTTACCTAATAAGCAATGTTGACATTTGTCTATAACCTTTTTGAGAGGTGGAAATCCTATTACAATTTTATAATGATGGATGTGTCAATATATTGAAAATTTATGTGACCAAATCTTATGTGCCAAAATTGTGTTGAGTCTATGTCTTTTGCCACAAATTCTTGACTATTTTCTACACAAAGTCAAATCAGAACATTTTCCTAACTCCTAAGGTTCATGAAATAATTTTTGAGTGTTTTGACTTATTTTTTATCAAACACATCTTTTCCCCCCTTTTATAGTCAAATTTAACCTTAAGTTTATGGTCAAGTAACTAACTAACTGATAAAAGATTCTTTATGAGTCCTAAAACATACACGATGTTCAAAAACTTTCAAGATTTATGTCTAAGTGGTAAAGAGATGTTCTCAATACCTTAAACATGATAGGATGAATCATCACCTAAAAATACCTAATTTTTAAAAGAAGTCTCATTCATATTGTAGAACCAATCATGCCTTCCATTCATGTGTTGAGTGGCACCTGAGTCAACATACTAGATAGAACTTTGTGATGTTAATTATTTATGAGGCTATGTAGTATATAGGAATTATACATCTAAATGGGTTTTTTCTTGTTCAAAAATGTTGCCTTGTTGATTGTATTTCTTCTTCCAATAACCTTTCTTCTAGTCTTGTCTTTTGTGTGGATGAGATGATTATTGGTTACTAGGATTCTTGTTTCTTGAAGAACCCTATGTAAATGAGTTATACCAATAATCCTTAAGGTCATGTCCTTTCCTTCCATGTATAAATTATAATTTCTATTGTTTATTTCCATATGCATTATGTTGATGACCTTGATTTGGTTTAAAATACTTGATCTACTTTTTACCTTTTTGTTGATTAAAGGCAAGAGCATCCTCTTCTGATTCTTCTTCTTTTGTATGCATAGACTCTTCATGTTGCAACATGTTTACAAAATTGGAAAAAGATGGTCTATGTTCTATGACTATCAAAGTAGTCAGGAATATCTTATAGGAGGGTGGTAGTGCTCTCAGGACAATAGGTATAAGAGATGCATATGACACTATCCTTCCCAATGCTTAGAGTGAAGCCTTCAAGGTTACAACACATCATAGAAATGATTTGAATTTCTCATTGGAATTCAATTTGAGTGATTGAAATTGACTCTATAAATGGATTATAATACCTTCATTTTTGGCCTCATGGATAGTTTAGAGCTTATCCCAAGCATATTTAGTTGTTGTAGCCTCATGGATATGAGGTTGTACCTCATCTAATACCCCAAACATTATTATTAGTTTTACCTTATGGTTTACTTTATCAAACTTATGTTATTGATCAACATTAGTGGCATGTTAGGTGAATGTGCCATTGAAAATAGGCCAAATATCTTCAAATTCCAAATGTGTCTTGATTTTTGTTTTCCAAGTGGCATAGTTATCACTATGTAGAAGTTGTGAGTCTGGTAAAAGTAATTTTGGGTTATTTTTGTCCATTGTGTAGAATATAAATAAAGGTGATGGATTAGTTCCTTATCACTCTATATTTCAATGTCTCTCTTTCTATATACCATTAGTTTGATATACCAAACTTTTATTTATATGGATCCTTTATTTATACCCATTAGTACATGGAAGAAGCTCACCCTTTATTTATATCCAATGGTTAATTTTTTAAATAAGGGTTAAATTTAACCAATAATGATCAATTAGGTTTGATTATGTGTGATTACCCCAAATCAATCAACTATTGCATTAATAATTTCTTATTGTGATAAATAATGACACATAACAACCATTTAACTTTAATGAAAGGTATGATTGGACCCATATTGACCAATGTTTTCAATAAAAAGAGCTAATCATGATGAATATTTCAAGACCTAGACCATAAGGGGTGTGAGACCTAGACCAACAAATGTTTCCATTTATAAGGGATAATTTCAGCCAATAATATCCAATTAGGTGCAATTGGTTGTGACTAATATTTACTAATTTTGTCCAATTACATGTGATTAGCTAAAAATAAATAATGTGTTTCACTATTAAGGGATAATTTGGACCAAAAATGACAAATAAAGGTCAATTGAGGGTGTGATTTAACCTAAATTGACTAACTATTTCACTAAGAATGGCCAATCATGACAAACAAATACCAATAATGATCAATTAAGGCCAATAAAAGGAGTGATTATCCCTAAATAGATTTTTTTTTGCAATAAAATTATGACTAATTATTACCAATAATTACTAAATAGTTGGAATTTCCCTAAATCAACTAACTCTTGCACTAATAATGGCCAATAATAACCATTTAAGTTCAATGAATGGTGTGATCAACCACACATTGATTATCCCCATCTCAATAAAATATTACACAAAATAGGGTGAACCAAGACCAATAATAACTAATTAATATTAATTAAGGGTGTAATTAGCATCAAATTGACTAATTTATACACTAGTGATGGTTAATTGAGTCCAATAATAATGAATTGGGATCGATTGTGTGTGATACCTAAATTGACATACTATCACCTAAGAATGTCTAATTATAATAAATAATGACCAATAGCAAATAATTAAGATCAATTAATGGTTTTTTGATTTAATAAAGAACAAATGTAACCAATAATGACCAATTAGATTTAATTGTATGTGTGTAGCCCCAAAGTGGCCTTCATTTTTCGAATCACTCCCAATTAGAGATTTGGTTTGTTAAATTTGTTCTAATAATGACATACAAAAAATTAATATAATGACAAATAAAGTTCTTGTGTGCACAAAACCCTAAATAAACCTTTATTCCTATGATCACTACTCAATAGTGCCTTACATTGTCAAATTTGGTCTAATAACAAAGTAAATACATATAATAATGAAAAAAGAGAATTAATTGATGTGCATAACCACTAATTATCCTTAATTATTCAATTGGCCTCATTATGTGTTAGGAATAAAGCCCTGATACTACATGTTAGGTCAATGAGCTAATCCTACAGTCTAAGGAAATAAAATGTGGAATACAAGCTATACAAATTATAGGCAAGCAAGAGGACACATTACACAAAGATTATATGGAAACCTTGAAATGTGCATGGAAAAACCACTGGCAAAATGGTAGCTTCCAAACTTCATTAAAAACATAACATCACTCTATTTTATATCAGCTCCTCCATAGCAAATCTTTTAGTGCTTCCATACAAAGCACTCAATGCTTCCACCTGAAGCATTCAAGTTGTGAACCAAAGAAAAACTAGCCTATAGGATCCAACCTGAAAGCATGCAAGCCCAAGGCTTGCATAGATCCTCTAATATGATTAATTACAAAGAGAGCTTCATGCTTATTAATAACATTGACAACATAGAGAGAAATAAGAGAGAGAGGAGAAAATTGCACCATACTCTAAGTGGTGACACTATTTATGAATAGGAATCTTGTCCCCCCATGTGCAAAGTCAAGCCTTTGAATGGCATCTCATCATGCCCACTTGACCACTCCATGTGCACACCCATGTGCTTACCCACTCCACATGTGACAATAATCAAGCATAGTGATCCTTGTCTCCCACTTTCCATGTGCACACATGTGTGAGTCAAAAGATTCTCACTTTTGACCTCACCTACTAGGAGCCTATAAATAACTATAAACCAAAACACATGCCTAAAGTAGAAACATGTGACCCAATATCATTATGTCCTCACATGCTTTCACACAAACCAACCCACGTGACTTAGTGGATAAATTCATCCCACTTTCTCTCACCTGCTCTTTTAACTTTCAAATATTCTTTATGGGCCATACCACCCACCATGGGTCATGCCAAGTCATCACCTAGCCACATCAATAACCATCCACATCACCACCAGGCCACATCACCATGAATAGTGACCATGAATATTTCTTATGAATAGTGACTTCACATCCTAACATTCTCCGACTTGAATTTAATATACATAGGATTTTACCACACTTTAGTATTCTATAACTAGTTGCTCACCAATGCCCTCTACTGCCTTGACACAAACCTAGTAGAATTTTTCTCACGCTACTAAAACTTTTATGTCCTAATTGACTTTGTCAACATCTGCTCCGCAATAGCATATTGCAGCACTGAAGTGACCAATAACTTCTTCACACTATATACCAAAACTCTAATGGGCTTCTACCATGAACCACTCACAACTCCCACTACTTGGGAATATCTGATTTAGTGCTCACAATGGCATTACAAGGATTTCTAATCCTAATTAATCCAATACACAAGACATAAATAGCATTCTTTTCCTCCTCTAAAACACTCTTGGGATATAACTAAAAAATACAAGAAGTGGGGTACTTCCTTGCTCTCCCATCCTTGTGTATCTTCATCCTTGATTTTCTCCACCATACCACCTTCATTCATGTGTTACAAATGATCCATCAAAATAGTGATCATGTTGGGGTCTGCATCCAACATGTCATAACACATAACAACATCTGCTAATCACTTTGGCTCTCTATGAAGCTAATGAATATCCTATACTAAATGTGTTGCACCTACACCAACCCATATAGTGACTTATTTAAAAGTGCAAATCATTAAATTTCTTCCTCATCATTTTGTATTTATCTCTCCCTAATAGAGATCACCATGTAGGAATAACACTACTTCAACTCATGAATATCAACTAGTGCACATAGCACTCTTGATAGTAGTGAAGAAAGAAGATGACATAGAGTTCAATAGTATACTTTTCTTGATAGCCTCTATCTATCATCATGATATAAGTGGATTAATCACAACTCCAGGTAAGTCATCATGCTACTTGGTACATCACTACACCTATTAAGTATTTGACTAGCATCCAAAATGCACCCTGCTCTACCAAATGTTTCCAAACACCAACTCATGTCCCTACAGTGTTAGACCATGCATCATTTTACATAGCCAAATGTCATAATTGTATACACAACACTCTATCACCCTGTGTTCTATGGTCAACATTAGCCTTCTCCTTATGGTAACACTAGGTCTCACTTATTCATATGCATCTTCATCTTCATCTTCCTCAACTACTTTAAAATAGGTACAACTTTAGGTTTCTCTATACTTCCTTCCTTTGCATGAATTTTCCTTCTTCATTGCAACATCTTGGCTAACAACATGTGGCCAGTAGGATACCACATCAAAACCCCTTCTATTTTTTTCTAATAACTATAAGTTCATGCCTTGTCTTCACCTCCTCCAAAGGAGTTGAGCTTGCTCCTTAAGATGTAGAGTTGATTCTCCAATAGGAACATTGTGTAGGCTATTGACATGTCTAGCAAATTTTTTCCATATTTTCTCTTCAACTCTCCTATGGTCTTCCTCTCATCAATATGAAGAGATCAGAATCTTTACCAAAAGATCATCCACCTTGATCCATAGAGAGATAACTACCAAAACAAACTCTTATTTTTCTTTTATCTCCACTTGGTCTTTCCTCCTATCACAGTAGCTTCACCTTGCACACAACCAGCCAACAATAGAAATCACTCACACATGGAGTTTTTCACCATGGATCTAATACCACATGTTAGGAATAAATCCTTTATAATACATGTTATATCAATGAGATAATCCTATAGTTCAAGGAAATAAAATTTGGAGTACAAGATAGATAAAATAAAGACAAGAAAGAGGACACATTACACATAGATTACGTGAAAACCTTTTAATGTACAAGGAAAAACCATAGGCAAAATGGTAACTTCTAGAATTCATTAAAAACATAGCATCACTCTCTTCTATAGTATATCCTTCATATCTACTCCTTTAGTGCTTCTCTAAAAATCACTCAATGCTTCCACCTAAAGCATTCAAGTTGTGAACCAATGCAAAACTAGCCTATAGGATTCAACCTCAAAGCATGCAATCCCATGGATTACATGGATCCTCTAACAAGATTAATTACAAAGAGAGCTTCATGCTTATTAATAGCATTTACAACATAAAGATAAATAAGAGAGTGAGGAGAAAATTGTGCCATACTCTAAGTGGTGACACTATTTATGAATATGGAATCTTGTCCCCTCATGTGCAAGGTCAAGCCTTCAAATGGCATCTCATCATGCCCACTTGAGCACTCCATGTTCACACCCATGTGCTCACCCACTCTACATGTGACCTCAATCAAGTATAATGATCCTTGTCTCCCATTTTCCATGTGCACACATGTGTGAGTCAAAAGATTCCCACTTTTGACCTCACATACCAAGAGCCCATAGACAATTTTGCCCCACAACACATGCCTAAAGTAGAAACATATGATATATTATCATTATGTCCTCATAATCTTTCCCACAAGCCAACCCATGTGAATTAGTGGAGAAATGCATCCCACTTTCTCTCACCTCCTCTTTTGACTTTAAACAATGCTCCATGGGCCATACCACCACTCATGGGTCATGTTAAGTCATAACCTAGCCACATCACCACTAGGCCACATCACCATGAATAGTGCCTAGGAATAGTGACTCATGAATAGTGACTTCACATCCTAACATTATGGCCTTGATTTGAGTAATTTAATATAATAATGATAGATAAACACAATAATAATAATAATAATAATAATAATAATAATAATAATAATAATAATAAATTAGAGTCAATTATGTACACATTACTTCAAAATAACTTGCATTACTCCAATCACTCCTATTTAGGAACTTGGTTTGTCAAATTCATTCTAATAATTATCTATAGCCATTGATTAAAATAATCATTTGTAAATTTTGTGCACATGGCCCCAAATGATTCTTCATTATTTATATCACTCTTCATCAGAGCCTTAGTTTGTTGAATTTGGTCTAATAATGACCTATGACAATCCAATATTTAAAAATATCAACTAATTATGTGCATATTACCACAAATCATCCTTTTTTCCTCATATTGCACCTCATTATGGCCTTAATTTGTGAATTTTATCTAATGATGATCTAATAACATATAATAATGACAAAATAGATTCAATTATATGTGTATTACTCAAAAATAACATTAATTACTTTACTCACTCTTGATTAAAGTATTGGTTTGTCATATTGAGTCTAAAAACAACCTACATTTACTAAATAATGACAATCATGGGTAAATTTTGTGTGTATCCCGAAATGGGCTTTCATCACTTGGATCCTTCCTAACTATGATATTGGTTTTTCAAACTCAATATAGTAATGACCTAGGAACACCAAATAATGAGAAATAGGGATCAATTTTGTGTCTATAACCTCAAATTTCCATTCATTACTCTGATCACATCTGATTAGGGCCTTATTTTTCAAATTCATATAGTAACAACCTAAGAAAATTTAATAATGACAAATAAGGGTAAATTATGTGTGCATATCCCCAAAGCATCCTTCAATTCTCTTATTTCTCCTAATTATTCTTTTTTAACATAAAAAATGGTAGATTTTAGGATAAGTGTGCCCTGCATTAACCTTAATTATAATATTTGTTATCGATTTTCCTTGTTTAATGCAGGACTTGGTTACTTTCAAGTTAATCACAAGTTATAATTTCCCATAATCGATAGTCATTGGTCAAATTTATTCCTTATTAGTGAAAACCTTGGTTGATCTATGTATTTCACCCTTCACTAACCTTAATTGGCCATTATTGGTCATTATTTATTGCAATCAACTATTCATAGTGTAAGAGCTAGTCAAATATGTGATAATTTCACCCAATTAGCCTTTATTTTTCATTATTGGTCTAAATTAGGCCTTATTAGTCAGCATTGGTCAATTAGGGGTAATTTTACCTATCATTGACATTAATTCATCATTATTGGTCCTAATTATCCCTTGTTAAGATAAATATTGGTCAATTTTTAGATAAGTGTACCCTTTATTTCCCATATATGGTCATTTTTTGTCTTAATTTTTCCCTTCTTTGTGCAAGATTTGGTCACTTTTGATCTAATCATAGTTTATTTCCTCTAATTTATAATTATTGGCCTCATTTATCCCTTAATAGTGAAAAAAACTTGGTATATTTAGGTTTTGCACACTTTAGTGGTCTTAATTGGTCAATATTTATCGCAATCAACCATTCTTGGTTCATGTTTTAACTAAAATGTGCACAAGGGTAATTGGCCTATGCATAATAAGCTAAAATTATTGCAAAATCTAGATCTAATATATAACATCCCAAAACATTAATCATATATATCTCATGGCTAAAAATAAGAACAAATCGAACATGCAAATAACTAAAGAAATAAATAACAATGAAAGTAAAGAAAATTGATAGAATTTGACACACCTAATTGTAGTTTTATCAATATCAGACTAGATCTAGGATCTTTAGGTGACTTTTCTACTCTATGTGATATTTGACTATTGACTATCATGAGAAATAATCAGCGTTGCACTAAATCTATACGTGATGGAATTAGTAGGCTATTGAATTTTTACCATGCCACTGTATGTGTCCTCTACTATGTTTGTGATTCTATAATTTTCTAGGTAAGTGCATAAGGTGATGCTAAAATTGTTTTTGAAATCATAGTGTATAATTTATTGGAATAATGCTTTATTTTTCTTCTCTTTCACTCCTCAACCTAGCTCTAAAAAATATAAATAAAACAAGTGTGATTAATTTTAGTTGACTTGGGTTATCCTTGATGAGTTTCAAATAAATATCACATGCACTCAATATCATATTCAAGGTATTTATCTTGTGATTTCTTGATGAGTTTAAAATAAATATAATGTGGTCTAATTATCATATTCATGTAGTTATCTTGTGCATGTGAGTGAAGTATGACTAAGAGAAAAGTTTTCACATTTTGTCCCTAGGAAATCCAATGCAACTACATGAAAATTCATTAAAATTTATCTTTTTGGCAAAATAAGATGATGGCATGAGGCTTCAATTGATATAGATGATTTGTATACTCAATGTGCAAGTTCCCTCATATATGTAGTAATATATTTTATCAATGAATGACTTAAACTTAGGGAATATTCTCTATTTAATTATCACTTGGTAAATGACTAGGGATGACTTTATATATTTATACACACACACACACACACACACACACACACACATATATTGACTTTACATATATAGATATATCTAGGAAAAGATGCAAAAATACCAACCATGGAATGGTATACTATGAGAAATCAAAGGTGTGTGAAATCAATCAAGGTGGAAGGACCTACAAAAAGGCAGGGGATAGAATCAATGGGCCACTAATTTCATACATGATAAAATTGGTAAGTCCCTAATTATATACCAAGAAAAATAAATGCTCATAATGGAGATGAGGTTGAATATAAAATGGATAATTGGGATGCATAAGCTGATAAAAAATGAATATTAGGATATCAATATAGAACAAGGCTAGTGATATTCTAATGTGTGTTTAAATGTGCTCTAAAAGAACTAAATATACATAAGTGGACCAATTTTGAATAAACACAAAAGAACTTGATATAAAAGGGTATTGTATCAAAATTAGGTGTCTATATAATGCTCCTACTTTGATGTGCATATATGATGTGATGTCAAATTAAAATTAATAAATATAAACACACACCTCCACTTACCCATAGAAGGATTGATAAAGTAATTGAATGTTAAGGAAAAACTCTACCCACATGCAATTATAACTCTTGGTAAATCTAGATTGCTCCTAAAAACAATGAAAGAATTCAAATGTCATAACATGTCAAAAAACATAGAAAATTAAAAAAATGAAAATATGAGCATAGGAATGAATACAGAAAATGGTACATGAACCATGTTGTTGTATCTGGGAATTACAATTAAAAACAAAATATTCTCATGATTTTTTTGGCTACTTTAAATTTTAGAGTAAGTTTTGACAACTCAACTATGCTTCTTGATCAAGGAATTAGATACTTTTCATTTTGCCATTCTTTTCATCTTTGTTTCACTCAATTTCATTTGATCGTGGAAAAATCTAAATGTAAAATTTATAGATATGCATGCCTCCATTTTGAAGTGAAGGACTGTAAACATGCTCCTACAATCACTCATCTTGAAAGAAAGATTATGTGCACCATGTGTCATTAATTAATATATCTAAAGTTGTTATAATCATTGAAAAATATCTAAAATACGTGTATGTAACTATCATAAAATATTCCCATGTAATGATTAATATTAAGATGCAACCACATGTGCCAATGAGATGTAGAAGGATTGGTGAAGTGGTTTGGTTGTACACAGCCCCACCTAAGTTTGAATCTCAGAGGGAACTTATAGGTTGGATGTGGCTTTTTACTCAATGGTTTCAATGTGATCAAAGTATTAATGGTTTATAGTTCTCTTGGGGACTGGGTCCTAGTTTGTGCCCACAACTGGTTATAGATCTAGTCAAAATCTAAGCACCGATATAAAAAAAGATGCAACCTCATGTGAGGATGAGAGAGTGAGGGGAAAATAGTATGCCCAAAATGTGATCTCTGTATGCCTAGGATATATATTAGTAAGCTCAAAGAGATAGACAAACATAATTCCTACAATCAAAAATCAAGATAAGGATAAATGATATACCTTGGAGTAGTAATGTGCCCCTAAGATTGTTAGATAAAGTAATGAAATACACACAAGTAAAGATACATGATAAGGACTGTGGCATGTAAGCACCAAACATAGTAATCTAAAATTAGTGATGTGCATGATAAATATCATGGCACCAAACCTAGTAGAATAATAGCATGCATGATATAGATCATGGCATCAATCATAGTATATCATATAGTATAGGAAATTATTTTCACACAAGTACAAAACCACATATATTAATAATAAATCATCACGTAAGAACATATGACTTATAAGAAATGACATGATGATTATAGATTCCTCTACATATATATAAAACACACATAAATATTCATAAACACACACATGCAGGAAATCAAGCAATCATAAGCACGTAAAATGATACATAATGCAATAGTCATATATAATAACACAATTTATTTATCCATGTAATGCATAATATGTACACAATATAAAGAAATGTCTAATCAATGTAGATATCTTTTTATGATAAATGTAAAGATAATAAGGATATCAACATAAGCTTTTTATAGAGAGATACCCCTAGTATAAGGCATACCACTAATGTAACAATGTCCCCTAGGGTGTGGGCATGAAAGTAGCCTTATAGCATCTAAAATTCCATGATCATATTTAACCTCTATATATTTCATTTCAACCACTCAAACAATAAAATAGAATCGTATGTGTAACATGTATATGTAAAACCTCTAACATAGGCATGTAAGCATGGTATTTATCTATCGAAAAAGATAAAGGAAAATAAAATTTTGATTTTGATGTTTTTTATATTTTATTTTTTGTAATTTTGTATAAGTAGTTAGATAATGTAAAAATAATGTTAAGGAGAACACATAAGAATAAGTAAGGTAGCTAAATCAAGAAATAATAATATTCAATGAGTGAAATCATGATAAGAATGTGAATAGGTAGGCCAAGGGGTGAAATTTCAAGGTCAAAAGGCAAAAAAGAAAGCTATGGGGAAAAATATACAATAAATAAAAGGATGATTCCAAACAACCTATAATTTCTCTCAAGACTTAGTGCATGCTAAGATGAAACATCTAGATATATATGTTGTCATCATTGGAAAGTTTTTTCAAGTGTTTAGAATGGGATCAAAAATCAAGGGAATGGGGCTAGTGGAACATATCAAGTAACATAAACCAAGGGCTAGAAGAATGTAAATGAAAGAGAAGGTAATGACCAAGATGTCTAATATAGAATAAGTATGGGGTGAGACATAAACTCAAGGGAGGAAGGCACATGAAAGACATAACATATAAAATAAATAAGATAGGTGTACAGTAAGAAAAAATAATATGATAATGATATATCAATGAAGTAAAGAGATAAGCTAGCATGGCTAACTAATAATCTCATTTATATTGTGGAATCTCTAAGTAGGGGATTTGAATGTGTCACTAGAAGTACCAAAAAGATAGTTATGAGTGGTGTATTACCTTGGATCATTATCCCAAATAGAGATATGTGAATAATGGGATTGAAGATCTGTAACTTCTTTAAAAGCATGTGTATTATATTGGATATGTCATGAGGAAATTGAATTGGCATAGGTTCTTTAATATGAACCACTACAAGATGTTGTAAATAAATATTGGGACATGGAGGATGAAATATCACATGTCTCAGTGGTGTAGTTATGGGATTTTTAACCCAAAGATTTGTGACTTAGAATGTATAAGTTCTATATGAAAGGATATAAGGAATAGCAACTCAAGGTGGTGAAATATATCAGATGCCATCATGAGATTGAGTGATTCACTTTGTAGGTGATTTTGGTAACATATTGTGTTATTTATGAGGTGGGGTACGTAACTCAAAATGTGCCACAAATAGTATGTACTTTGGTATTATACAAAAACAATGATAATGATGTAGTGTGAATGGTATCATTCTTAGTGTTAATGGTATCATTCTCAATTTATTCATCCATGGGCACCCAAGTAATATATTTTAAGAACCAGTGTCTGACACTACATAGAGCCACACTAATATGTTTTTAGAAACAACTATAGCTAGTAATGTAATACCACTAAGGGATGTACATGTAATATTGTCATAACTCTTAAATATCATATATGTAACAAGTAAATCTCATTATGTGTAACCTTGACTAGATATAAATCACATTGTAATTATATTTCTACTTTAACTATTTCTAACCATAATGTTATGTGTGATCTAAGGATGTGAATCCATAAAATCATATATGTAGAGAGGGTCATTATTCAAATCAATGTGTGGAATATTGTGGTGATATAATGTGATAGAAGGTGTTTGATTTTGAGATCTTAAAATCATACCAATAATGTGATCAATGTGATTCTCATGCAAAATAGTGCAGTAATGTATAGATGTGTTTATGTGAAGGTCATCTTGGTTATTAGTATTATGATTTGGCAAAGTATTATTAAATATTTTCAAGTGTTGATTAGGCATTATGAAAGATTCATTAAATGTAGAATTATGGCCATCAACTTGAATAGTGTTACTATTGATCAGATCTTGATTGTGTGTCATAGTTTGAAGCATTAATTGGTAGAATGTATAGAAGCTCTAGGATACTTGAAATATTAGTTGGCATCATATATTGTAGGCATAAATTATTAATTATCCAATTTATATGGCTCGTGTAGAGTAATCAAGTTGTATTCAAGTAAGTGTCCAATCACTTTATGAGGAGGTTTAATTAATCTTGTAAATTTTTACATGTTCCTAGAAAGTGGAAGGACCGGTCTGTTAGAGGATTTTAAAACTACATTTATAATTTTGGCATCATTAATAGCTTGAAAAAATTGTGCATTATTAGTCTTTCCTTTGAATGTTGGATTTCCCTAATATTTGGACATTATAGATGTATAAGTGTTACATGTAAAGAAAATTTTAGTGGTGATTTTTTGTTAATTCATGAATATTTTAGTTTTAAGAAATCGATATTGGTAATATGTTGGGGTTCACAAAATAGCATAATTGCCTTTATTTTACATGAAAAGTTATTTTTAGGGTTGGTTTGGCCCATGTTGAAAGTAAATTACCATATATATAGGAATTTTGCCAGTACAAATAAAATATGTGCCATTCTATCATGGGAAATTCACCAATATTTATTGTCTCCTATTGATTGTGTCTATTGTCTATCCATGTTTCCATGGATTCTACTAGAAATAATAACAGGGTGGGAAAATCAAAAAAATAAATTAAAGTATCTTCTTATTTTAATTAGAAACAAATATAGGTATAAAATATTTAACAATTCATTTCACCCTAGTTAATTATTTACAATTATGTTAAAGCTTGTCTAGACTGTGGACACACCTGTCAATTTTCCAAACACTCCAGTTGATCATCTAGCTAAAGTGTCAAGATGATAGTCTAAAGAACCTAGGTAGCCATTTGAAACATGTAGATGATCATCTGGATAATCTAGAGGACCATCTAAATCATATAGATGACTATCTAGATAACCCATATGATCATTTGAAACATGTAGATGATCATTCAAAAAACCCAAATGACCATTTGAATCATACAGATGACCATCTAGATAAACTAGATGATTCTCTAAAGTATGCAAACAATCATCTATAATTTTAGGGTGGCCATCTACATTTCCCATATGGTCATCTTGACATATATAGATAATCATCTAAATGCTTTGGGTAGTGGAAACACCCTGGTGGCCATTTGGATATGATTTATTATATATATTATTTACAATTTCATAAAAAATAATTTATTATATTTTAATTATTTAAAATTTTATATAGATGTTAAATAATAACTACAATGTTTATCATATGACAATTTTCCAAATAGAAACCATTGATAATAATTTAGAAGATATGCCTCCACTAAAAGATGTGTCCAAGTATGAAATATCCTTAGCAGAGCAAAACTAAAATTTAGTTGAAATTGAAATTTTAAAACCATTGTTTGGTTCTCATCAAGTAACAACATCAATAGAAAAGGTACCTAAACAATACAATTTAAGAAAAAGGAAATAGGTGGATATTTCTACTCAGCAAACACAAATTCCACTTGAAGACAACACAAAAACATATATACAAAAGAAGAAAACTACATGGGAAATTGTAAGGTCATTTCAATTCGATTGGGAATCTAAGTATCCATTCATTGAGCCTTTAATCTCATAAAATAGTAATGACACACTAGTAGAATTTAAATGTACAATAAGAAGTTGGAAACTAAGAAAGAACATATAAATGCAATTGAAGTTGGACATAATTGAGAAATATTGTGATAAAATTTATGTTGTGGTTGAAAAAGATGGACAAACTAAAAGAAAAATGAGATGGAAAATAATAGAGGAATGTCTACATCAATGCTACATAATAGATTATGAAAGTGACCAGAAACATCAATGACACCTCGTTCAGATAGAAGGAACAATTTTAGCACAGTTTGGAAAAGTTGTTTAGGTAAATCTACAGGCCAAAAATAAACAGATCTCCACTATATATTACATTCTAAAAAGAGGCAGACCAATCTTTGACTTTTCAAATTATGTATTTTTATATCAACATAATGGATTCAATAACATTATGTAGTCACATTGGTCTGAAATAAGTGCATAAGAAATGGAAAAATGCCTTGTAATGGTTGAAAAGGAGGACTTGACATAAAAAGTTAAAAAAGTGCAATTTATATCACTATCAACTAACAAGCTTACAGTGGTTGATAACACAACATGGGTTTGTATGCATGTTTATACATTTGAAAACTATTCTAGGCAACCACACTTACTTTCTATAAATAAAATAATAGAAAATTGTAATGCAAAAAACTTGTACATATTGGTTATTTCTAGTTTTAAATATATAGTTGGCATGGATGGTCATGATATTGGTACAAAATTAGTGTGTGTTGGTGAAGATGGTGTGAAAGTAATTCAAGGAAACAAAATTGGTCTATGCATTATTCTACAAATAAATATTTACCCATACATGATTGCAATACATTGCATGGCACATAAAATGGATTTGGAGTACAAAATTATGAGCACATTTCAAAATGTCACAAAAGAGGAGGAGATTATCCATGATCCACATTCATATATGAAAAGTAGTCTAAAAAAGTTTTTGGAATTACAAAAAAATTTAATTGGAGTGATTGATGGGGGAAAAAAATTGAAAGATGTAGATACATGATGGATTTCAATGTATGAACTTGCTTGTAGATTATTTGAAGAATATCCATCATTAACAGGGTTCATGTTTAAATATAGGATGAAAGTAGACACGGGCAAAGATTTTTTGTGTTGTTTAATAGATTTTGAAAATATGTTAACATTACATGGTATTCTAACAATGTGGAAATAAATCCACTATTTGATAAAACATGTACAAGATCTATCCACTTATATTATTGACTTCATATAGTTGAGGAAAAGGGTTTGTTAGTCTCTAGATATGTTATACATATCACAAGAATGTTTTAAGGGATCAGTATTCACTAATTGGAAAATTTAAAAAAATATTAAGCACCCTAATAGTTATTTGAGATTCAATATTAATGATCATCTTTGTTTGTTTATTCATGGAAAGGAGATTACACTCCACTATTTTTGAAAATGCCTTGAATTGGTTGTGGGAGAACTTGAAGAACTACATGTAACATGGTTTTTATTCAATAATTTTATATATGATACAAGGATGAAATTAAGAAATATTTCTTAATGTTTAGTAGCATAAATTTGAGACCATTTTAAAAGGGATTTATTACTTGAATCCATGATAGTGATGAAACTTGCATTTTAGAACATTTTATAAAGTGAATAAGTAACAAGCAAACAATTTCACAAATACATGGGTATTCTGATCAGTCATTTTAGCATGTCTATGCAAATCAGTGGAGTTTAAGTTAGTGGTATTTTTCTAAAGGACTTTTTGACAAAAAAGTCATTACATTTTGCATATACAATGATGGATCAATATTTCCTTGAGTGAACGAATAGAGAGTGGTGTAGTTACAAGGCTATGGAAAAATGTATATCCTATCATTGTTTTGCAAGAAAATATCAATGAGTACTTTAAATTATATGAATTGGTCCAAACAATGATTTTGGGGTCTGTATAAGATGAAAGAGTGTTTAGTGCATTATCTTTCATTAAATTGAAATTTCGAAATAGATAGGATAAATATTTAGATGCATGTTTAAGATTTTATGTGTCACGTTATTTTTTATATCCCAAATTTACACCCTAGATAAGTCAATCACACCTTCTCAAATTTGGCATAACATGGAGCTATCTTTGAATATATGTAGATTGCTACAAGAGATAGATCTCTAGATTATGGGATATCTCCCTTGGTCTATCTATTTAGGGTCTCATCTACACTAGGATAATCACTTATTAGGGTGAAAAGGGAAGAAGGACACATGAAAGTAACCTACACTAATGGATGTGATACACCAAGGATATCTCCACAAACATACTTAAACTTTCTCTATGAAGGAAGATTACTAAAATTTATCTCAATTCAAGGTTATTCTAACAAAAGTGTTTCTACATGGAGGAAGATTGCCATGCATTTGAAAAGGTGGGTGAATAGTAGGTATAATCTTATACACTAGTAATCTTATTCACACTAAAAATACACTTAATAATCACTTATACTTCATGAGAACTATTAGAAGAGATATTACTTAAATAATACATGCAAGAGCATAATGGAAGCAAGGAGAAAACAATCATCACTAGTCATCTAAATGGATTACTTGACATACTTCGGCAAGAATTTAAGAGGGTAAACTAGCTTAATAACTTTATTCAAAGGAAAAACAAGATGTCAAATTAGCATGGCTTCACCATACCAATTTTGGATGATTTACAATGCTAAAATGGCTTCAATATATATATATGTATATATATATATGTATATATATATATGTATATATATATATATATATATATATATATATATATATATAAGAGAAGAGAGAGAAAGAGTGATGTTGGAGAGTCACAATGCCAAATTTCAAGTCTTAAAGAGTGATTAAAATGCAAGAGGAGTTATAAAACATATCATGAGGTTCTCTTGGATAACTTTTTATCTAAAATATAACATTCTCCTAAATTTGGTGTAGGGATACTTCATTATCTTTCTTGAAACTACTCTTCTTGATGAGGAGTTCACCAACTATATAGAACTACCTTGGAAGTCATTGACACATATGCACTGACTTGATAAGGTAGAAACATGATTGGTGCAAGTAATTATGCACCCCTGCAACTGATAATCTTCTCCTTACCACTTGTTATTTACCCCTTGCATCTACTCACTAGCCCTCTTGGCCTAAACTCTCACACTTGTCACTAGGGAGGCCTTGGGTGAGCTACATATACTCAAGAAAGTTTATTGTAAAGATGTGAGACATATCTTCATAACATCCTTGTCTTCTAGTCTATCATGTAGACCTCAAGAAGACTCAAAACCACACTTCTCATCTTCAACTTGGTGGTTACCTTACTTCTCATTGTTCAATCCAAGACTACCTACAATAATCATCTTAGAAGAGGAGTTTACCTATATGGCAAACATGAGAATGGGGTCTAAAGAGTTAGAACACATCTCCACACACCTTCCACCATGGCTTTCACTCATATATTCCCTTCTACACCTTTAAATCACCTCAAATCTTGTAGAAAACACAAAATTTTACCCATGCATACAAGTGATGGTACAAAATAATTGAGTGGTAGGGAGCTTGAGAGAGTGCCAAGTAGATTCAAATCATTTTTCAATCCATGTGACCTCTTTTGGATGCATTTCTCTTCATCTCTTTCTCAACGGGATCCTATTAGGCTTTTAGGTAGTTTAGGTTCTTAACAATGGTTCATAAATGTTAGGCCCCTAACCTTTTAACCAATACCATTGATTTCAATTACATGACCTCTATCAACTCTCCCTAAGTACTCACCCCATGCATCTCATTTGTATATATGAGATTTAAAGAAGTTATATCTTGGGTAGTTGATATGCATTTTAGATACCCCTGAGACAAATTAAGGCCAAAAATGGCCAATCTAAGTTGTCCTCTACAAACCAATGAGTATCATCAACCCTCCATTCTCACATAAAGGCTTTAACATTTCTTGAGAAGATATCATGGTCATAGGAGTGAAATTAGAAGACTAAGATTCATGCCTAGTTATAGGCCTCAAAGGTGTAGACTGGGTTTTTTGAGTGTATGACCACTTATGAGTGGTCTCAATGACTATACGACCTAGCCAACACTTATTCACCTCCAATTCAATCCTACACATCATCCTGAAGTGCCTCAAAACTATGCCATTTATCCTTTTAACATCAATGCACTAGGTTTGCAAGTTGCATTGCTTGTAGAATGTCTCAAGTCAGTTGGTCTAATGGTAGAATTCATTGTGTACCTACCTTCACATGATATTCACTAAGTATTAGGATGCTTATTTGAGTGTTTGACTCATCTTTGAAGAGTTATCTGTATAATTTCTTGAGATTTGAGTCAACAAATCTCTCTTAGTCTCCTAGTTGCCCCCTACCTAAGAGTGGGTTAAGTCTATGTTTTTGTATTATTTTCATTTTGCTTTTGAAAACAAGTAAAACTAAAATAAATGGAGAAGGTGTAGATGAACCTATATGTGGTTATGTGATTTGTGATCCAAACAATGTCAAGTAATCCTCTTTATCTTGGGAGGAATGACCTACAATAAGAATAAAACTAGAAATGGGATTGATTAATAAGATTGAAGGCTGGATTTCCTAGCAAGTTCTATATCTAAGAAGTATAAGACTCCCCGAAAAGGCTGTCAATCCACTCATTTTAACAAATTAAGTTCTAAATAATGCTAATAATAAGTGCTTGCATAAAGGAACGAAAAGTACTTTAACATAATGTAATAAAATGTTTTTCAAGAGAATGATTGCTTTAAAAAATGATATTAACTTATGCAAAAGAAATGCTAAAGTGTCAAAGTATGGTTTTGATGTCATTTCTAACTCTGCATTGTGATAGGGATTAAAAAATAAGGTTTTAGGTTGGGGCTGATATGTACTTTTAACTTGATGTTTTGGAAAAATAGGATTACATAGAGATTGATGTTGATTACTGAGTAACTAATGCCAGTCAATTTTAACTGATGTCGATCAAGGATGATCAATGTCAGTGACTGTGTATTGTCATAGTTTTGTATTTTGGTCAAAAATGGGTTTTGGACTAGTTGTAAAGGGGTTTGTGGGATATTTTAAAGTTGGTTAATGGTCATAAAGGCATAATGAAGACTCAGGGATATCAAACACAAAGGTTTAACACTTCAAAGTCTAAGAATGGTTAGTGGGGATTTGGTGGAAAAAAGGAGTGTTGGAGTTGTAGAACTACAACACAAAAGATAGTGTGGGGAGAGATTGAAAGGGTTGAAAGCAATAAATAACCAAAATAAAATACTTAACTTATAAAAATATCACCCACAATACTTAGTTTTTTATGTATTTTCTGGCCTGAAGATGATTTGAAGTTGAGTGAGAGTTGATTGGAAGCCTGGAACAAAATGGGTAGAATAACGAGGCTTGAATCCTTAGCTTGAGGTGATGAAGCACTTCTTGATCTTTGGACTAGTCTGATGGTTCATTATAAAGCTCTAATTTGCACAAGAGTTTAATTCTTGTTCAAATAATTCAACCTCTTAAGCAAGGGTCATGGAGTATCCTTAAGTAATCGACGTCAGTCCTAGTCAATCGATATCAATTGAGGGATGACTGACATCAATCAAGGTGGAAATGATCCAATTTTCCAAAAATAGTGTTTTACACTCAATTTTGGTAGTTAAACCCATTAAAAATGGTCCAAGTTTTTTTAAGGAAGTGTGATCATGCAGGAAGAAATAGTCCAGGAGGTTAGGACTTTAAATTCTAGGGTAAGAAATGGACTTAAGGCAAGGTGTCACTAAGCTAGCCATGGACTTAGTTAAGTTGAGGTGTAAATAGGATTTTATTAGCTTAATTAATTATTTATTTTAGCTAAATATGAGTAAGGGGTAAATGGGATTTTAAGGGTGAAGGGACCTTAAAGGGGTTAAGGGGGTTTTTCAGCTGAGGGGAACCATGGTGTGGATCAAAGGGTTAATACGACATCTAGAGCCATAGTTTATGATTTTCTAGTGTCTATATTTGCCCTTTTTTGTGTAGTTTGTATCAATAAGTTGTAAAACAAAACTTGATAGTTGGTGGAAGGTTGGATACCCCAAGAATAGGAGGAGGTGTTCCCCCTCAAACTAGGAATCAATGAGGTGAAATGGAGTCGGGTGCGGGTTTGATAAGGGATAAGTGGATGACAAGTTGGGTTGCTTTGGGCATTTAATCACACATGTGTGCAAAGAATGTAATTAATTAAAATATTATAGATCATGTATAAACTAGGTTGGCATATATAAAATAGGGTTCGTACTAGAAGGACAAGTGATAGGGTAACTGACTATAGAAACATTGTGTGTGTATTAGGTTAACACCTATAAACTCAAGTCTTCTAGGCAAAGTTGATGTATTCACAGGGATCCAAAAGTAGGATATGATCCTAAGAAGACAAAATGGTTGTAGGTGTCAAGACTATAAGGATTCATGCTCTAATGCACCTAAACGGTTGTGTGTAAAAGTAGCATGTGTTTATAAGGTTGTCAAGCATGGCAAGGTAGTCATGCAGTCAAAATGACCAAGGCAAGTTTGTCACAAAAAGTGTGAATCATAGGCTTAAATGACAAACTTTAAAGGTGATGTGGGTGGGAATTGGTTGGTTGTGTACAAATTGGTTACCCAATTTAGTGTATAATTTATTTTGGTAAAAAAAGGGACCCATTGTGTGGTAAAAGGGTGAAAATTTGTTAGTTGGGGATTATATAGATTACTTTGGTTGAAATGTTATATGTCAAGGGTGAAGGTGAAAGAGGATATGATGACTCAAAATTGTAAGACATATCCCTTAACGGTTGTGTTAACAAGTAGTCATGAAAGTAGAAGAAGGAAACATGATGTTCTTTCATTGGGAAGGACCATAACAGCAAGATGGGTTGGCTTATTAATATAAGCCCCTTTCATGGTTTGCATTATTTTTAGTTTGTTTGTTTAAGAAGTGACTTGATCACGTTGTGTCAAAAAAGCTAAAAATCCCTTGATTTTTAGAGGGTAAAAAGGGGGATGTATAAAATAGGTGAATGGATGATAGTGTAACCTTTTTATGGGGATGGCTTACCCCTTCTGTAGATGACTTGGGAACTATTATAGATAAGTCCATATCCTAACTTTGGTGTACACTGATCAATGTGAGAAGTCTACAAATGTTTTTATGGAAGTTTATAAATGCAAGAAGCTTTCCTTGGGATTGTTTTTTATTTTTATTTTTGACTTGGGGTACTTTGATTGATTTTATTTGATGGGTTTGGGAAGTTGATTGATGTGGGAAGCTTCTAAGTGCTTGCTTTCTAATAAACTTGAACCTAGCCATCCTTCAAGGTAGTGGTCTAGGTTTTGGATTTGTTTATGTTGATAATTGTCCTTTGAGGGAGCAGTCTACCTTTTTCATCAATTTTGTTTATTTTTTGGCATCTATCCTTTAAGGGAGTAGTCCACAAGTTTTAGATTTTTAACCCAAGTGATATTTTTGGTATCCCAAATTTATTTTTATTTTTTCTTTGGACATGGACTAGTCTATATAGGCCTAAGGTTTTCCTTTATGGAGGCAAAATCATAACACAAGAAGGTTAATAATGGGTAAAAGAGGTTTAAGTGACAATGACCATAGATATTCGACCTATAAGGGATGGAAAGTATCCATGAGAATAATGCCATGAGTAAAGCTATAGTACTCATGCTTAGGACTAGGTTAAGACTATGACAAATAATCACATGATCCTATACTTAATCATTTGTCCTTAAAATAGGGAGATGAAGTTGTTTAAAAATAAAGGATGAGCTTAAGTTAGACACAAGATGATTTAGAACTTGCTTTAAAAAAAGAATGAGTGTGAATGCAAAGCATTAAGGGGCTCAGGGTCTAATAATCCCTAGATCCACACTTATGCATAAATGGTTCAAACCAATCAGGAGTGTATATGTCCCCCAATCACTCTTTTTGATACTTTATTAGACATGGAAAATGTTCTATATTTATAGTGTTTGTGTAGGAAGAATGAAAAAATGATTCCATTTGTCTCCATAAGTTTGGTTAGGTGATGTTTTTGATTGCTAGACTTTGGTTTGTGTTGTTTGAGTCTGTGGTGGTGTTTGGTTTTGGTTTATTAGTTAGGTTTAGGTTTTGATTTGAATAACAAGGTTGCTTAAGGTTGGTTTGGTGCTAGATTAGGCTAGGTGTAGGTTAAGGCATAAGTACCAAGGGTTGGTTTGGCCATTTGTTAATGTTTTTAGTCATAGGTTTTGGTTAGGCAATGGTGTAGGGTTGTAGGCAAAAGGTTAAGATTTAGTTTTGGATAAAGTTTTGGGTTATTTCTTAAGGTGAGTTTTTAGGCTGATAAATGATCGAGGCCTTTTGGAGGGAATTTTCCCCCAGTCACTCTTTCCATGTACATTTGAGGTGGGAAAAGTCTCCCAAGTGAAGATGTTGGTTAGTAAAGAAGGTTTAGGAGGGATGAAGATGACTTCATCCACCTCCCAAGGATTGTTAGTTAGTGTAGAGTTCACGTTGTAGGCATTCGTTCAGGAGAGATTTCCCCTATGATTCTAGGGTGATGGAAAAGTTGCTAGATTGGACTTTGGTGGGTTTGGGGTCTACAAATGATGTTGGTAACATACTCCTAGAATAAAGATCAATTAGACAAGAGTTTTTTATTGTCCCAATTAAGGAGCTTCGGTGTGGTGCTAAAGAAGGGTTTAATAAGTTTGGGAGTCCTAATTGAGTTTGATTGCTCTTGTTTAGGGCTCTTTTTATATGATGTGGTATGGTTAGCTTGGCTAAAAGGGTGACCAAGACTCTTTTTTTCCATTATTATTAAATAAATCTAAAACAAAGGGTTGATTTTGGTTTGGGTTGATAGATGAGTTGGTTGTGGTTGGATTAAAAGTTGGGTTGATTGTGGTTGATTTATTTGGTTTAGAGGTTGGTTTGATTGTTTGAGGTAAGTAGGATGAGTGGTTGATTCAGTTTGTTGGTATGGTTTGCTTATTTATTTGGTTTGTTTAGTTTTTATGTTGAGATAAGATGATAAAGACTTGATCTTATTCTAAATGAAATCAAACCAAAGACAACATCATTAGGTAGATGAATATGATTAGATTATAGAGTAATTAGATTGACTTGGCTGTAGTTGAGGTTGGGTTGGCTTTAGTTGAGGTATTTTGAGTTTGTCTCATTAAAAGTTTAAGTTTGATCTAATAAAAGGGGAAGTGGAATATGTAAATCAGTTTGAGTTCGGGTTTATTCCACTAAAATAGGAAGTGGAATGGGTGAGGTAGTTTTGATTGGTTCTACTAAAAGGGTAAGTGGAATAGGAGAAGGGGTTTTGATTGGTTCCACAAAATGAGTAAGTGGAAAAGATATGGTTTTTTGGAGTGATTATACCTTTTTAGAAAGTGGAAGAGGTAGCTTGGTTTCATTTTGATCCACTAAAAGAGGAAGTGGGAGAGGCAAGGTTATTTCCTTAATTATGGTTTCTAAGGAAAGTTGAAAAGGATCATGTAAACCAAATTCAAACTTTAGGTTAAATTGGGACTCCTATAGGTTAAAAATTGAATTTTAGGTGTTTTAGGGGTCTAATATAGATATCACAAGGTGTTTCATAGGTTAATTAATGTTATACTAGCCTTGGTCCTTAGTCATTTTAGTCCTTTTAGTCATTTTGGGTCATTTTGAGGTCAAAAAAGGTGCATTTAATGACTTGTATGGATTTTTTTTCAATTTTGAAGGATATAAAAGGTCATAGCATGTTTCATGTGTCCTCACATGTCTTAATTAACTATTAGTAACTAAAAGTGGTAAGTACTTCAGAAGAAAGATTAGCTTTTTTGGGAAAAAGGTGAGTTTGGAACTTGTATGGCTCATGGGGAAGTGTGCCACATGGGATAAGATCATATAATGTCCCTTTAGCTTCCTTAATCTCATTTCCATATTTTAAGTGCTCTTGAAGTGCCTTTTTTGGTCCAAAAACATTATGTTCCTTTTTCACCCTTTTTGGCAAACAAAAGCAGTCTTCAGGTTTGTACTTGGTACGGCCAGTAGAAGAAGTTTCAAATAAAACACCTTAGGGAAGTGAAATTAAACTCAGATACCTTCATTTTCATATAAATATTTTGAAAAATAGTGTCTTGTATTTCATGAACCATCCTCATGAAGTTGACTATACTTTTTTGCTTATTATTTCATGCACCCTATGAGTTTGCTCCATTTTGGTTAAATGCATACAAACTAGTTAGTGATTCTGACTCTAGACAATTTTTTATACCTTATTATATTATCTCCATACTTATTTTAATTTTTCATGGTGTTTGGATGAGCAAGTTGTCTCATGTTGAAAGGAAGGTTCCACCATTTACAATCTCAGTCAAAGTTCTTATTTTTAAAATTTTGGTTTCCTATAGAGGTATCATGTAGTTGTAATATGGAATATCATAGGTCTCAATACCATAGATTCACCTCCTTCTATGTTTTTGTTTCACCATATCATGTTTTGGGTAGCTCGCAGTCTTGCCATATATCACAATCAACTCCATGCTTTACTTCACTTGTAGTCACATGTTTAGAGCTTGTTCAACTTGTTCATGGAATGGTAATCAAGATGTATTATTTTTCCAATCCATCAAGAGTTTAAAATATTTTATTGAGATTTCTAAGAGAGTGCAAGTTTTATCACAAGCTCATTCACCATGCTAAACAGTCATGAGATGCCTCGGCCTGCTCTATTCCATATGTATGCAAGTGTTTTTCACATTGAAAGAGATGTTTTAGAACTTTTTTAAAGGTGTTCTTAGTGTAAATAATGTATTTAAAGGATTTTAAATTATTTTTATTTGCCCATGAAGTTAGTCCTTCGTATTTCTACTCCATTTCATGCTCATTATCCACATTTAGCCCATATACACCAATAGGAGCCTTAGCTGACGTCATATTGGGTTGAAGATTTGAATGACGAGGTTTCAAGATTTTTAATCATGAAGGATCCATTTGGAGTGATAATAAAGGATCACAACTCATGAGAAGTTAAAATCATGTACATTTCCCATAATTCCACACTTGTTGCTTGTAGATACTAAATAATCACCTATAGTAGAACCTAGCAGAGATGTATGAGTCCTTTTTTGGGAGGTTAAGACATGACAAATCCTTTCCTTTAGATATTGGTATGTAAAATTAACATTTTATACCTACTTAGAGTGTTTTATGGATAAACAAAAAGGTAAACCATGTTCAAATGGCAAATGACTGAGTTTTGAGACCAAATCCCAAAAATGAGAAAATAGAGGTCCAGGGGCTTTTTGTGGACATATTAAAACATGATTATAAAGTGTTCCAAAACATATAGATTGGTAAACCCTATTTAATATATTATGGAAAAGAGATAGACCAAATATGGGAGTCAAGAAGTGAGTGGAAGGTGGAAATGAAGGGCCTCAAAGTTACCTCTAAAACACAAATCCTATAATGACATCTATAGGCTTTAGAGGTGTGAATGACAATTGACATATTGAAGAGAAAAAATGCATTAAATCATGACTAAGATGGTTTAATTGGTTGAATGGAACACAAAATTACATGAAGTATCATCAAGAGGGAATGACAGGTGGTTTGTGTTCCTCATTCACACCTACAGTCTGTACAAACAACCTTAACATTCACCTACAGCTAGGAATGTAAACAATGACCTAATCATGGTATTTTGATGGTGTTTTAGCACTTTCAAGGTGAATTAAGTCATTAATTTTATGTTATTTGAATATTAAACTTCCAAAATGGTCTCTACACATCATAATACCCCTGTTATTTGAAAATATGCATCTACAGTCACTGTAGAAGACTATATACGAAAAAGAGTAAAGAGGTTGAGTTTCTTGTCAGAAAATTAACCCAAATATGGATGTATAGGTCCAAACATTTATTAAATTATCTTGGAAGATATAATAAGTCCTTAATCACTATACCTAAGGCTTAATCCAAATAAATACATCTATAGGACTTCATCTTTCCTAACACAGTTAACTGTGTTGATTGAGAAAAGCAGTGAGTATAAAGGGTGATGATGCTAGTTAGTTTTCGCACTATCTAAACATGATACACAAGTTTAAATAATTTATATTTGAACTAGAAACTTCAAATTAAGTCTTTATGTACTAACATTAGGGTCCAACTAAGCAAATCTCTACTTATAAGAGCTCTAAATAAGCATAACCCAGTCAAGAGTTGAAGCCTAGTTTTGACTAAGCAGGGTGTATAGAAAAGATCATAGATATTTGGAGTGACAATATAAATTGAAAGCACCTTCACCACAATAAAATTAACTAATGATAACATCATTATGGATTTTGAAAAGATAATAAGGTTCAAATGAGGCAATATGCAATCCACAATCTTAAACCCTACTAATAGTTTCTTCACATAGGGTCTATTTTAGGTTTTAGAGAAATTTGAAGGACTAATGACATGATATAATGGATTTTCATGGAAAAATAAAGTCAAATTTGAGGCCAAGTATGCAGGGTGCATGAAGGAGGAGTTTTTGGACTACAGATGATATCTCTTTTCCAGATGATTCTAGTTGACTAGGCCTACAACTAATGCATAGAGAGGCATGCCTAAAACCCTTACCCTTCATTATAATCATTAGATCTATCTCTAATTAGTTTTTGGGTGTTAAAATAGGGATGATAATAAAGGTAGTTTTTATGAGCTAGTTAAGGGAATTTCATGTAACTTTGCAAGATTTTGATGACTTAGATGGACACTTGAGCTTCCTGATCTTGCATGGTTCATCCCAGATCCTATTCTCATGCACAATTAACTAATTTTATCAGATCTATAAGTGCCCTTGTGACCCTTGGACTTATCAATTCTCTTCTCTCTCTCAAGTTCTATAATAACTAGCCATTTTGGCCATTATAACTTATGCTCCACCTGAGTATGGCAAATCCCTGCTCATTTGTATACCATTTGATCAATAAGACTACTAATTTTTACCTCTTCATGAATATTCTTATTGTGTTTTACTTGAATTTTGGATCTTTCTTAGTGAATACTATGGATTCCTTAACATGTTGTCTCATTATTGCATCCTATTTTTAGTTAGAAAGCTTCTTCTTGCAAGGCATGTGAAGTGTTCAAATAAATGTCAAGGATTGAGTGAGTTAATCTATTCATTAGTGCCATTCAAGGTCACTTGTCTAGTCCTCCTAGCTTTGTACATTCATCCATAATCTCATAATGTAACATTGATGTGAGAAGATGTAGATTAAAGGAGTGTATGTTTAGTTAGTCTTTTTTTATCATGCATAACATGTTGCTAGTTGGAATTCATCATCTTATTTGGTGTATCACCTCCCTTAGAATATTTTTCTTTCATTTATCTCTCTCCCTTTCCCCCCCAAAGTTTAGTTATAGTTTCAATCCAAAGTGGTACATCAAGAAAGCTATCCCTACCTAGAGGTTCACCTCATCATTAGGCTACCCACAAGTCTAAATGTGTTTCCATTGTGCCACTTGGATGAGGAGAGCTTAGACATCTCCTCAAAGGGTGAAAATCCAAGTGAGAATAGTTTCACTTGGACTAATAAATAGATTGGTTAAGGTCGAATCTTCCTTAATGATGATTTAAAAATGAAGTTGTAAAGGTTGCACTTGGTCAACAAGTGGATTGGTTGAGGTTTAAATTATATTTTCCTTAGTCATAGGTTCACTAAGGACCAAATATAATACATAGACCTCATTGTTTTGAGAGTTTTGATTATTGATTTTCACAATAATGGGTACAAGAAGAGGTTTAATTATTGATTTATTGAAGACATTCAAATCTAGGTTGGGGGAACTTAGAGACTATCCTTTAGGACCTCCTTTTGATCGATAATGTTTTGGACAAACATCTTAAAAGACTTACATCTATCGACCACATGTTCATTTATGCGATGATATGCATAAAACTCGTTCTCTATAAACAAAATTGGTTTTGGAAGAGAACTATTAAAGGCTTTGATTTGAGGAAGTATAATGATGGAATATCTTAAGAGTTCATCAAGGATTGAGGTATATGATTCCCTCAGTGGGGTGCACTACCTTGGAAGAGGGTGTGTTAATGTCTGTTGAGGTTGTGAGATAATTGGTTAGTTTGATGAAGTTGGTTGGTTGAATAAGTTTGATTAACTTGATACGTTTGATTGATTTGATAGGTTGGGTAGGTTTGATAAGATTGGTGGGCTTGAAAATTTTGGTTGATAGTTGTTGATTTGATTTGAGGTTGGTTGGTTGGTTTGACATGTTTGATAAGTTTGATAAGGTGGGTTGGTTTGATAGATTTGATTGATAATTGTTGGTTGGATAACTAAGGGAATAGACCAAGTTTTGGTTTTGAGCTAAAGAGTGTTGCTTCAAAGTGAGTGTAGGTCATTGATATGATGTATGGGGTACTAGTCTAAATTTTGATGAGGTTGAGTTAGTTGATATGATGGTTGGGATAGGTAACTCAAAGATTGATGAGGTTGAGATAGTTGTAGTTGAGGTGGGTTATGACAATGGTCAAATAGGTGTTGAGAGGTTATTGGTTGGTTATAGTTGAGATTGTATTAATTATAGGTGAGGTTGATTTGGTTATAGGGTGGCATGGGAGCATAAGTGGTTCCTAATGTAAGGTAATGTTCTAAGTTAAAAGGATTTTTTTCTAAGAGTCTAACAAAGTTGGGATCTCCTTGAGGAAATATAGGAGGGATCCCCATTGAAGAAGGAAATGGAAATTAGGTGGTTGAAGAAAAGATGGTTGAAGGTTTCCAAGGTGTCCTCATAACTCAAACATAGAGAAAACATGAAAAGTTAAGAAGATAAAACACACACTTTTTAGGATTATGTGAGTCAACTTTAGTTTTTTGAAACATGTACTAGATAAGAAATCTATGGAAAGTTTCAAGTACTTTAGGCACAAATTTTTCTATATTGGAATTGGTATGTGGCTTGGTATTGGGGCCTACCCCCTCACTTCACACATTACAGCATAGGGGTGTTAGGTGCTTAGCCAGTATATACCTAATTATTAGAGATTATACTCAATCATAGAACTAAGTTTTGGTTTCTCCCCTTGGTAATGAAGTCCAAGTAGGATATCCAAGGGTGAAGGTTTACTGCTAGGTGATGAAATCCCCTTCAGGTCGTATGTCAATGTTTTGATGAGTCTTTTGGTGTAAGTGGTTTGGTCCATGTGTGTAAAGAAGTGATTCTTTGATTGATTTACTAATTAATTAAGCTATGTGATTTAATAATGTAAGCAATCAATGGATGTAGGTTGATTTTAAACCCATAAGTAAATTTTAATTTTTATGAATGATTACAAAACAACTATAATGTACCTAAATTCAGGATGAGAATGCAAGTCATATCCTACGATGAATGCCTTTCTCATTTTATAAATAGATGAAAATAAATGATTTTACTTTTTCTAATTCAAGAAAGTAAATAAAATAAGTACTTGTTTTTTATTTTTAAATGAAGAAATTGAAAGTTACAATTTTCAATTTAGAAATGAAGGAAAATAATGTTTTAGTTTTAGAAACAAAGAAGTGCAATGAATGATTCTTTCATTAATGCAACTAGCATGTCCAAAAATAATTATGAACCCAAGAAAACTCTAGGGTCCCACCAAGCATGCCAGAATGTTTCACTGTATTTTTTCATTATTTTATTTTTGTTTTTGAAAATAAGTAAAACTAAAAAAAAGGGAAAAGGTGTAGATTAACTTGGATGTGGTTGCACGTTTCATGATCCAAACAATGTGAAGTACTCCTCTTTGTCTTGGGAGGAATGACCTACAATAAGAATAATACTAGAAATGGGATTGATTAATAATATTGAAGGGTGGATTGCCTAGCATGTGCTAGATCAAAGAAGTACAAGACTCCCCTAGAAGGCTATCAATCCACTCATTTTAACAAATTAAGTTTTGAATAATGTTGATAAGAAGTGTTTGCTTAAAGGAATGAAAAATAATTTAACACAATGTAATAAAAGTATTTTCAAGAGAATGATTGCTTTAACAAAATGACATTAACTTATGAAAAATAAATGCTAAAGTGTTAAAGTATGGTTTCGATTATCATTTTTGACTATGTGTTATGATAGGGATCAAAAAACAAGGTTTTAGGTTAGGGATGATAGGTACTTTTAACTTGCTATTTTGGGAAAAGATAATTACATAGAGACCAATGTCAGCCACTAGGTAACCGATGTCAGTCAAGGGTCACCGATGTTGATCACTTTATATCATCATAGTTTTGGCTTTTGGTCAAAATGGGTTTTGGGCTACTTGTAAAGGGTTTTGTGGGATATTTGAATGTTGGTTAATGGTCATAAAGGTAGAATGAAGACTCAAGGATATCAAATATAAAGGTTTAACATTCCAAAGGCTAAGAATGATTAGTAGGGATTTGGTGGAAAAAAGGGGTGTTGGAGTTGCATAACTCCAACATAAAAGAGAGTATGCAGAGAGATTGAATGGTGAAAAAGCATTAAATAACCAAAACAAAATACTAAATTATAAAAAGCATAGAATACTTAGTTGTTTTGGAGTTACTATATTAAAGATGATTTGAAGTTGAGTTAGAACTAATTGGAAGCTTAGAACAAAATGGGTAGAGTAACGGTAGTTGAATCCTCAGTCTTGAGGTGATGAAGCACTTCTTGGTCTTTGGATGATTCATTAGTTCACTAGAAATCTTTGATTTTCATAAGAGTATGGTTCTTGATCAAATGATTCAACCTCTTGAGCAAGGGTCATGGATCATCCTTAAGTAACTGATGTTGATCCTGGTCGATTGGAGTCGATCGAGGGATGACCAGTGTCAGTCAAGGTGGAAATGATCCAACTTGCCAAAAATAGTGTTTTATACTCAATTTTAGTAGTTAAGCCCATTATAAATTGTTTGAGTTTATTTAAGGAAGTATTTTCATGTGGGAATAAATAGTATAGGAGGCTAGGACTTTAAATGTTAGGGTAGGAAATGGTCTTAAGGCAAGGTGTCACTAAGTTAGCCATGGGCTTGATTAGGGTGAGGTGCAAATAGAATTTTATTATCTTAATTTATTTATTTATTTATATATATGTGGGTAATGGATAAATTTTTTTTATGGTTAAATGGGCCTTAAAGGGGTTAAGGGGATTTTTTGACTGAAGGGAACCATGGGGTGGTTCAAAGGGTTTATGCAACATTTAGAGCCATAGTGTACAGCTTTTTAGTGTCTACAGTCTGAGATGAAACAGTGAGTACTTACACTATTTTTATAACCTAAAGGAGACCATGGATATATTTTTTAAGTCATGAGTACCCATTATACAAAATTTCAAATTTTGATCATGCTTCTAGAGCCCTCAACACTTCAATTTCTCAAGACTAGTTATAGGCATGTGACCATGTGCAGGGTTTTGATTGACTAAGTTTGAGGTTTTGAAATGAAGTTTGGATCAATAATTAATCTATTTTTATTTAATATACATACACTTTATTACCTATTCTTTCAACTTGAGGTGGACCTCAAAACATATCAAACATACTTTGCTCTCCCTTTTAGGCCTTGAGACCAACTTGTGTCAATGATGCAACATCTTTGTACTTTTAAAAGGTTTCTTGATTGTGTATTATGTTTTATCCCTCCTATATATATTAATAACCTCAAATAGGTTCGTGATATTTTTTTATGTCTCATTTAGGTTCAAGGCATTTTCAAATACTTACTTTGCGCTCTTTTATAACCTTGAGACTAGCTGAACTCTTATAACCTATAGATGACTTCTAATAAACCATGATTGCATTCTCTATGTTAGAAAATCAACATCACACTAATATCCCTCAAATTTCATGAAATTTTTTGGATTATTGAGTGGATTTAAATCATCTCCTAACACCTTTGTACTCTGAGTTTTGATCTTTTGGTCTAATTGAGATGTTAGACCATGTAGGTGTTCATTTAGGAGTATTGATTGTGCTCTTTTGGTTTTAGGTATTCACCACTCAAACAATGATCTTCTCTTGATTCATGAATTTTTTTGAGATTCCAAAATAATCTCAAATGCTTCCAGACATGCTTTGGTCCCTCTTTTAGGTTTGAACATAACTAGGTTTCTTGTAGCAACCTGTAGGTGTCTGTTTTAGGGCTACTTGACTGTATCAAATGTCCTAGACCTTACCTTCCATCAATGATCCTCTTCAATACAAACCTTAAATTTATAATATAACCAACCATGCTCTAACGGGTTGAAAATATTTGTATTATCCTTGACTTGAAGCCACTCATAGATGGATAAACTCTGTAACTATCAAACATTATTCTCAGCTTTCATTGGTGTTCACTTCTAACACAAGGAGATGATTTTGCCTATCTTCCATAGTCACACATGAAAAAATAGGTTTAATTAAACATTAAATTGGTATATATTCTTTTAAATTATACATACATTGCTTTATTCACACATATCACTCTCCAAAGTGCAACAAGGTGAGAAAAACTAAGCCATTAAGATTGCATAGGTAGTTTAGAGGTACTAACAATATCAATGATTATTCATAAAACACAAGATACCAATAATGAAAATATTACCATGAAATTTAATCTCATAATGACCTCTAACATCCTCCAAGTTCACTCACTCCAACTCCTCTTCTCTAGTCCATATCAAATGAAAACCATTGACCCTTTTTGAGCTGTCCAAGGTAGTGATAGGAGAGAAGAAATTATTTTCAATAATTTTGGATCTATTGAAACCGTATGAGCCTAAAACTGATCTATGGGGATGAAAATACACCTTCCTTAAGCATTCACATATGTATATGAGTCACCTTAATCCATACAAACATCTAAAACTAACTTTTTACAAGTGATCTTCTTCTTTTTATGTCAGACCTACAATGTTTCAATTTCAAATCCTTCTATGATCCTTCTTTGAAATGAAATAAATTATCTTGATTCTTGAAACATTTTTCCTTTTTTAAAAATTGTATAATTTCTTAAAATGACCAAAAAAGTGGCATAAAAGGACATTAAGAAAATGGATAAATATGACAAAGCTAAAACATGTTGTATGACCTTCAAAGCATGACTTGACCTTATTTAGGACCATGGTGACCATTTTAAAACCTAGAGGACCTTATGTAAATTTTTAACATGTAGGGTTTACCCAATTTTACATGGGGTAAAATTTTGGTCAACATTTTGGTGATTTCTAGGGATATCATGCTTGTTATGCTAAGGACTAGTTGTCTTGACCTTTCATTGGGCAATGGAGACACTCATATGTTAAAATTGACATTGATATGCCTCTAAAAAGACTCTAAACTCATACTAAACACAACCAAAAAAAAACACACAAAATAAGACAAGAAGAGACACACATGTTCTATCTAAGCACTTAGGGAAAACACACAAACATCTCATACCAAACAATGTGCCCAGTACTTATTAAAAACACACACCTATCCTAATATATACAAGACCTCAAACACTTGAGGTGAAGGACAAATTCTTATTTGATTCAACCAAGGTCAAATATGATTCTTTTAAAATCACTATTGCTCCATGAAAATAAACCATCATAGAATGAATGTTTGTCAAAGAAAACTTTCTTATGGAGGTAATCAAATAACTTACCATTTTTGGAGCTTCTGCTACTACAAGTGTATCACTTGGGACTCCCATGAACACTCCATATAGCTTTCTTACAAGTTTTTTTTACTTTTTAGCTTATTTAACCTTTATCATGTTCATTTTACACTTAGTCTGATCATTGAGAGTCATGAAACCCTTCCCAACTTCAAATGTATTTGAATCAATACATGTTTATTGTTAGGAGTCATCAAGGTTGTCTTATGGTTTACCAAACACTTCATGGTATATGAAATTTGTTTATTTCTTGGTAGAGACCCCAAGATCTTCTTTGTGCTCATTACGTGCATGATTTACCTCATCTTTAGGTCTATATTCATTTTAAAGAGTTTCATACCTACTTACCTCTTCAAACTTATGCACTATGACATTAAATTGTTGCCCCATATAATCTACCTTTTCTTGAGGTTCATGCTCATGAATATTATCTCCTTTGGAAAGTAGAATTGAAAGATCAATAAGACTATCATGTTTTATTATAGATATAATAATAACATCTTCATACATGTGCAAAAGCTAGTTGCCCCATATAACCTATCTTAGAGTGTCATCAAAATTTGCCTCAAGAGACCCGTCTAATTCTTCATGATGGATGTATGTACCAAGACTTGTTTCTTCAATATGCTCATATGGATAAAATCCATACTTCTTAACTCCCCATTCATCAAGGTATAATTCATTTATGCCATCAAGAGGTTTTAGAGGTTCTTGATCACTAGGATGATCTTCTTCATCACTGATATTGCAATTCATGTTTGATGTATAATGCACATATGGCTCTACACAAAATTGAGATAGAGGTTCAGATTTTATTGATACTTTATCACCATACCTAGTCCTAAATTACATATAGGACCAATCTAAGGTCAAGTATCCTCCAATCTTACTATTAAAATATCTTAACAAGCAAAGAGCAAAGTGAGGTGGCACATCAACAACCACAACATCTTGATAAATAGTGAAATTAGGACAAGCATGAAGAACAAGTTGCAAACCTTTGATTATGCTAATTATCTTTGAAACTGACCCATCCAGTTGTAACACTCCCTTAGAATGAGGCTCATACTTCAAATTCAACTTATTAGTTACTTATTTGGGCATGACCGAAGTACTTGTTCCACTATCAATAAAAAAATTGTGAACCAAAGCATCCCAATGATGAGAGAGAGAGAGATAAAATGGAGGAGGTTTATCTACTTTATCTTTTTTTATTGGTTGTACCTCACTATGCTTTAATGTGTTTGTCAAATTTTCCTCTTTCCCACTAGGCTACTTGGTTGCCATGTTGATTTTAGACAACTCTTCTTGGAGCAGGTCTACTTGTCTAGGTATTACTAGTGTATCCCACATTGATACACTTATATGAGCCTTCTTAATCTATTCTACAGTGCTAGTGAAAGAGCCACTAACCTTATTTTGTCCATTAATAGGAATATTGTTTCCTATAGCTTGAGAATTTTGAGGTGTCAAATAAATCTTATCATTCTAAATTCTTTGACCTACTTATGCATTTGGGATTGCATTAGAAATACCTTCCCCTTGGAATGTTTGAAAACTCATTGATGGAACATTACTAGCCCCTTGAATCTCTTCAATTGCCTTTCTCTTTGACCTTGTGTTTATAGCTATAGGACTTGGGTCTTTACTTGATTTTCCTTGGTAATTTACAACACATGAGTCTTCTTACTACCAATTGACTAAATTAGATCCCACTTGAACACTCTTTCCATTGTTCTCTCCTCCACTAGGTACCTCATTTTGAGTCATGGATGGCATTGTTCCCAAATATGCCATGAAAGCTTGATTAAAGGACTCATTGGCATAGGTAGATAGATCATGAGATTGATCCCATGGATTTTGACCCTCATGCTCTTGAGTAAGGTTGTTTTGAGTAGGCACTAATGCTTTTTAGGTGGAGGGAGTATTAAGATTATAGCCATTATATGATTTTTCTTGAACTAGCTTCCCTTGGCCTTGAAGATGACTTTGAAAGGGTGGTTTATTACCTTAATAGTTTAGATAGGATTGATCATGTTGATAAGGGCTATGGCAAGGTATATATTGTTTTTGTTGCATGATCCTCTTGAGACCTAAAATATCTTGCTCAATATCCTTCACTCTTTCTACCTCATTAGTTTTACTTGACTAACTAGGGGTAGCTGACATATGTTTTCATGTATGGATGGAAGAAATAATAGGTGTAGGGGTTTGTAAATTAGGGAATAGAGGCATAGGAGGTGTTGGATAAATCTTCCTATCTTGAATCAAATAGTTCTCAGCTCTAATGGCAACTTCAGAGGCATTAGGCAATGTGTTCCCTCCCATAGATTATACCATCATAGAAATATCACTGTCAAAAGCCTTAAGATAATAAAGGAAAGCATGATGTGTAGTAGGTCTTACCAAGATTGGGTTCCTATCCCAAGTTTTTTGAAACCTTTTGTTGAAGTCTTGAATAGCTTCTTGAGGTGCTTTCCTTATGTTGGTCAGTTGCTCAGTCAATGACAAGTTATCACTCGTATCCTTAAACCTTCTCCTCAAAGCATCACCCAATTCATCCCATGTAATGATTGATTCAGGAGCCAGAGTACCATACCAAACAATGATTTTGGGGTATGTACAAGATGAAAGAGTGTTTAGTGCATTATCTTTCATTAAATAAAAATTTAGAAACAGATCGGATAAACATTTGGAGACATGTTTGAGATTGTAAGTGTCATGTTACTCATTATATGAATTTCCATATGAAAGAGCATTTGCAATTTGGAGTTCTCTCACTGAAAGAAGGGGACTCACTAATACATCCAGAAAAAAGATACTGAAAATACAATTAAGATGGGAGTAGGGCATACAGATGGTAGTTATGATGAATAGTTTGTGAAATCAAAAGCATTGTTTCAGCTGCCATATTTCTAAATATAATTAAATTTTAGAAATTCAACTCATTTAGGTGAATTATCTCTTATTAACTCTTTCATAATTATGATTTTTTGGAATTCATTGGTTACTTAGTATAAAGTATGAGGAATTAAATTGGTAAAGCATTCTTTTTCTTAATTGATATAATCAACGACACATTATAAATATAATAGCAATTATATTGTGTTTTTTGAAGGTTATTAATTTTTTGTTAAATCTATTTTATGTTGTGCAATAGATAAGATGGAATTTGTGCTTTTAAAATTATGTTCAATAGTGGAGATTTCATGATAATATTGAACTTACTTGTTTAATTCTTATAGCTTGAAATAAATTTTGAAATGAATAAGTACAGTAAGTAAATAAGCATCAAGTAATTTTATAAATTTGAACTTATAAAAGAGTAACATATATATAAATGTTGCACACACTACTCATCATATTAACCACAAAAATATAGTATAGGTTTGGCCCACCAAAATGCATGGTGTAAATAAAGAATCTATGCATCCCCATATTCTTAAATGTTGTTGTAACCTTAAAAACAAGGTGAACATCCTAATTTCTAAGATGATCACACTATATACCTTAAACAATACAAAGTAAGTATACACATATACATCCTAGCCATTTCAATTAGCACTCACAATAGTAATTGGAAGTAATAATTATTATCCAAACCAAAGATACACAATTGTAAATATATCTTATAGATATAACAAAAATACAATAGCTAAAACTTACTAATACTTCTCCATATTTAAAATAAATAATCCATGCATCCTCTTATTCTTAAATGTTGGCATAACCTTAAAAACAAGTGAACATCTAAATTTTGAAGATGATCACACTATATAACTTAAACCAAACAAAGTAAGCATAAACATATACATCCTAGTTATTTTAACTAGCACTGACAAATTACAATAGTAAATGAATTTAAAAGTTAAAATCCAAGCCAAAAATACACAATTGTAAATATATCTTATAGATATAATAGAAATACAATAGCTAACACTTGCTGCTCCATATTTAAAAAATTAAATACTAAATAATTTTGTCAACAATGGTTGTCTCATATTTAAAAAAATTATATAAATTTGTACCATATTTAAAATAAATAAATACTTTCGCCAAATCCTTTAGCCAAAAATGGCTATCTCATTTTAAAAAAACTTAATAAACTTGTCCCATATTTTAAAAACTAAATACTTTTGCCAAATCTAGTAATGGTTGTCTCATTATTTTGGATTCTCTAACGTCCCCTAACTTAGACTTACTATTGTTTGGATTTCTATTTCTTTAAGGATCCCTAACTCAATAAGATACTTCATTGTTGTATTGATATTTTTAAGCATCACACATTCATCTCAAGCTGCATCTCCAGCTAATAGCAAGCTAGGATCCACATCATCTTTGTTTTTGAACAAAATTTATGGATCCATGCCATGTTCCTTAATTACTCTCTTTAAAGTATTGTTTTGCTTGTTCATTGTTACAAGTTATTCTTTGAGTGTAATAGTTAAAGTTAAAATTTTTTGCACATTTGCAAGATGCATCTCAAGGATAACAACTTCATTATTCAGATTTGTATACTTTGACTGCAAATGAAAAAATAAAAATTATTTAAAATTTACAAAATTAAATTTAAAATTCAAAATAAAGAGCAACACATACCATGACTTTTTTTTTTTGCCTCAACAATTGATACATGACCTTCATTTATCTTCAATTTATTGAAATTGTCTTGGGCCTCCACATTTAAATTTTCCAACCTCTTTAACATTATATCCAAAATTATATCATTAAAACTATTACTCATAGTAATAGTTTTGGAAGCTTCCTAGTTCATCAAAACATCTATTTTGTCTGGCTCATGTTTAACCAATGAAAATTATTGATCACATTGGAAGTGATTATGGAAATGGACATTGATTTCCTGAATCAAAACTTTGGCCTAATACTCCTATTATTTCAAATTTTCATGTTGTTTCAAAATAATATAATTAATTAATGTTTTAGTATCCTCAACCAACAAAGTATAGGGAGAAAAAAATGTAATATGATCATCAAATTTGGGAACGTTAATTTCTTTAGAGGATGCTCCCCTGTCTAGAGAGGGTGTAGTTGACCTTTGAGGAAAATCATTATCGATGTTTAATTGAATACCCTATATCATTGACTTTGGATTAAAAAATTGCATGTTCATGTCACTATCAGTTCCTAAGAACTCATCATCAAGCTCTATATGTTGAAGACATGCAGTTCCTATTACAGCCTCAATACCACTCAAATAAAATGTAAGAAATTGTCATTGTGTGAAATGAATAGTTTCATGACTGCTAGGACTCTGTGTAGTATACATTAAACATTTCCCTCACCCATGTGTTGTAGTGAGGGGTGGATTGGGTGATAGTAGTGGTGGAAAAAAATTACTCCAAGTGGGAGTTGACATTGTAAATCAATTAATAGTGTAAGACATCATGACATGCATAAAAAAATAAATCATTATATACCAAGTAAAGTTAATATTTACCTTATTGTTGAACAGAGTTTGTAGGTCATTAGAATTGATAACTTGGTGAAACTAGAGGATGTGAATTTTGGGGTACATTTCAAAATCTTGACAGTCATTATAAAAGATTAAAATAATATGATTGTAAAATTATAATTTTTTGCTAATGAAATAACCAATACTAAATTAAATTGTAAAAAATCATACTAATAACATGAGATTGAGCTTGATCATCAGATTGTGGGTGAGGAACAATTGAATTCCTTATGTATTTTCTTATTAGTGGGGTAACAGGTGACAATTATTATGCATATGTTTTAGTAGAGGCCTTAGTTGGCTGATGAACCTTTATTGTTGCTTTCCTTCAAGCAATTGATTGAGATAGTTTTTCTGTAACATAAATAAAATATTTGTTGAATTCAAGATGTCATATAATAATTTTAAAGAACTATAGTATAATATTGCATTGTGAAATTACCTCCTAGTTAGCAAGGGATAGTTCTTGGACACCCATATTTTGATGAAGAGTAGTAGCAATCTTTGTGCCCTATAACTGGTAAAATTCCTCATTATATAGTGCAAGAATATAGTTGATATAAGAAAATAAAACATTTTCATTTTTAAAAGACAATCAAATCATCCTTAATTCTATTGGAAACATTAGTACACTAATCAAATTTTTCTCCACTAAGTGTATAAAGGATATAAATAATAGACCAAAAAGGAATGTTTGATGGTCTTCCCTGTAGAACTAATCTTGATTGGAAAATCTCAACCATAGACAGTAGAAAAGGATTTGTAACACATTCAGTTTTTAGCCCCCTTTTTTTTATATGGTCGATTGTAAATAAAAAAACATATTATTATTATCAATAATAAATAATCTTGAAAATCATTAATAAATTTTTTAACTTGAAAGCATTATGTATAGCACTTACCATCTAGCTGCAAGGCATAGTGGGATTCTAGGTATTTTTTCCACATTTATTAGTTGGATATTTGTATTGATAGGGTTGGCATTCATGTGAAGAATCCCTATCAATCTATAGATGTCCTCAAGTGAAATTCCAAAGGAAATAAACTAGTTATTGATAGTGATATCAAATATCAATAACATGGTGTTGAAAGATGACAACAAATGAATAGTAAATAAACTATCCACATCATATTGGGGCATGTAAACAATCCCTTGGAAACAACATTAGATTCATGAAATATGTGCCTTCCTATCAAATAAGATTTAGGATGAGGGTGCACATTAGATTCATGAAATATGGTTTTCCTTCACCAAAACGGATTGGGCCAGAGACATTGTTGCAGAGGCATGTGCAAGAGGCTTGATCGAATATAGAAGTGGAGAGTGCAAGGGTTGGTTATCTTAGAGTCTAGGAGAGGTAGAGGCTGGAGCACAAAAACTATGAAAAATGAAAAATAAGGGGCATGGTTCTTATTTATAGGCAAACCTAGTCATGATGGAAATTAATGTTTGTGGGTAGAGGTATTAATTATGAGTTTCCAAGAAAATGCCTAGATAATCACCTCAAATATCAATATGATCACCCAGCAACTCTAGACAAACATATGGAGAGAATATATAACCATATGTCGGCTCCATATGAGCATCTAAAGTAGATAAACAACCATCTAAAATGACCTCCAAATGATCAGTTGAAATAAATAGATGATCATTTGAAATGACCAAATGACCACCCAAAGACGATAGACAATCATTTAAGGAGGAATCTAAATGATCATATAAGAAAGCATCTCAACAATCATTTGAAAACATCATATGATCATTTGGAATGTTTAGATGATCATGTGGGGCAACCAAATGATCATCTGAAGATACCATATGGTTGTTTGGGGTGGTATCCAAATGATAATCTTAGAAGACATCTATATAATCATGTAGAATAGCTATATGGTCACCTACATTGGTTGGGTGACCATCTGAAGTAGTGTTCAAATGGTCATCTAAGGTATCTAGATAATCATCTAGAGATTTTAGGTGACTATCTGAAACATTCAATCAATCACTTATTTTTTGTATCTGGTCATTTGAAGTTTGAACAAAAAATTCAAGACATAACATATTGTAAAAACATACACTAGATATTGCATCATTTTTTAATTTGTGATTATTCACCTTCCTACCTAATTTACTATGACTACAAAATTGATTTGCCTTTGCATACCCATGTTTTTTAAATTATAATCCACTAAAATTTTCCCTAGGTACATTTATACTTGAGAAAATTGGCCTCTAAAAGTTTAATCTCAAAGTTGTGAAACATATGGAAATTTTTTTCAAAATATTGATAATCATTCAACTTAATTTTGTATTTCAATTGTTGTATAAAACTGTAAGAGAAAATACTTTGAAGCTCATTATTAAGGATTTGATGAAAAAAATTATAAGCATAGTTTTCAATCTAGTTAGGTCCTTATTAATTGTGCAATTTGAGAAAACATGACCTTTTGATTAATGATTATATAAAAATGAGCTAAATATATATTGACCAAATCATTAAATAAACACATGGAGCCTATAAGTAAGTTTTATAGCTAATCCAAGGCATAGTCCTTGAGACTTATAGGTAAAATCTTGGTCATAAGTAAATCATCATACACAAAACTAAATCATGAATAAAAATATGATCTAATGTGATGTGAAGGATCACCCTTTAGACTATATATGTCAAACTTAGGCATAGAAAATGTAGGAGGCAAAGGGTGAATGAGGACCTCATGTACCAATGGGTTGTATAATATGTCAAATATGTAATCGTGTGACTAGACTTTTTCTATTCTTGAGATATTTACACATGTTTTAATTGTATCTATTGAAATTATTGTTGAATAAATGGACCTTGAGATACACTCATAAGTGTATGATTTGAATCATGATTAGCATTTGTATGTGTACATGTAAGAATGGATGCATGGGTAAGATTATCATTAGTAGTAATAGAGGCATGATTGGTAGTTTGATTGTGACCAATACTAATAGATATAACATGATTATTAGTTCATAATGGTGTATTAGTCATGGATTGGAAGTAGGAGGTGCCAGATAAGTATTATTTTGTGTAGGAATAGTAGGAATTACCTGAGGATGTGTATCACTAGATGGAGGCATAAAAGGATTATGATCACTAAGAACACTTGCCTCACCGCCCAATGTAGATGTAGAGACTGTAATAGGTGGATTAGAAACATTCAAAGGATCTATGGGAGCATTATTAGATGTAGGTTGTATGCATGGGCTAGGATGACCTACAAATATCATCTTTATCTTGATAGACTAGGATTTGAATAAGGTGAATCAAATAGAGATTTTATATATTTGGATGAATGAGTAAGGACCAATGATATCCATAGATATAGTTATGTTTAACCTAAAACTCAAATTTTATGAGGAAAGGCTTCCTAAGCCTAATCCTATGACTCAAGGATAAAGTTCTCACTAGACCTCAACAAAGGTAAATGATTGTAACTATGATTGTAAAGATAAAATTAAATTTTAATGGTTGTAGATGAGGTTTAAACTAAAGAAAATGATTGTAAATGGGTATAATTAAATTAAATTATGGTTGAATAATTATAAATAATGTAAAGTATAATGGTCAACTAAATGGGGGTCTATTCAACCTAAAGTGATAAACAGAAAGCCTAAGATATCCTATAAGTATACCATCGTATTCAATATAAGGAGGATCCTAAGCAAGGATACACACATACATACACAAAGTAGTTAGCAATTTATAATATACTAAGTAAATGAAAGAGTATAAGGATAAAAATAATTGCCTTGGGGTGGACCCCTTAACGCTTCAATCTCCCCCTTATTATCATTTAGAGCTTTGAAGACCTCAAATGGTTGGATGAAGATATAGATATCCTTACTCAATAACTCCCAATGGCATTTCCTATTAAGCTTCAATGATAAAACAAGACAAACCTTCCAAGATAAGGTTCTACCATTAACTCTCCCAAATACTTCCTTAGGGAAGAAATGTGATCACAAACAAAGTGTATGAATGTGATATCTCCTATTAGGAATGAAATATGACCCCTATATATTATTCCAATACCCAAAACCAACACTAAACTCTAAGCTAATGGTATCAGATAGGCCAATATCATTGGAAAATATTTGGCTAACACAATATATCTTTGGCTAGGATGATATAATAAAAGTGTTATATGACACTCAAAACTATATTATCTAGGATGATACATTACAGATGTATTTAAGCATGAAAAAATGGTATCAAACATATCATTACCACTAAATATAAGGAAGATAGCAAATTTGGATAGGAAATATACAGAGGGTAAAGATGGATAGAGACTTAAAGGAAATCAAACTAATAGTAATTATGGTGTAATAGGATAGTATGCCAACATATCTCTTAAATTACCATGAACTTATCCCCCCATTTTTTATGCACTCTTTAAGGCATGCACTCAGGGAGATTAATGCATCGACAAGCCACTGCAAGAGAAAGTGTCAATAAAGTGATAAAGTGAAAATATTTTTCATGTACATATGTCCCACCCAAAGCTTATCACATGTCACAATAGTGTAATATTGGATGGTGCTTTAGAATAGATATGCAACACAAAAAACATAACTTAAAATAAATATTGATAGGAAATGTTCATAAATGAATAACTAAAACTATTATATACATACCTTCACTTACCTTTTCATTAAATGATGATAGAAAATATATAACAATACATATGTAATGGATTTATATGATTTATTAATGGCAAAGGTATATAGATAGTCAAACACCATATGTAGCATGGAAAACCTCACTCGAAAGTAAAAAACTGTAATAGATTATTCATTAATGAGAAACCAAATTTCACCCAATGCATATCTTTCTTATCCTCGCTTATTCTCACAAACTTATCTTCATAGAACCTTGAATTTATTTGAATAATATTTAAATGAAATCTTTGTGTATTGGAATGCTTGAGTTTGGTTGATATTAATTTTACAATGTAAAATCACTTTATAAGTGAGGTGGACCATTGTAACTAATGAGTCCAACCTCCTACCTAAGACACACCGGTAATTGTTAAAATTTAATATTATATTATTTATTAACATAAATATTTAACCATGTATTTTAAATAATAAAATTTATTATTATTTTACCATGTGACTTAATATGTTAAGTGAACTTTTATACCACTTAACCATTAATTGTTCCAACACACCCCCTTAATGTTAAGTGGGGATACATGCCATAGTCATTTTTTTATACAAAAGGAATTACCATTCATGATGAGTTTAGTCTAGCATGTAACATTGGAAGGATTTAAAAACCTTCATGATGTAAAAATCACCTTTTAGAACAAAGGGAATTATAATCCATAAACTACTTAAAGTAAGTTTAGGCTATCATGATCGTGAGACTATCTATCACTATTTCTCATGAATAATAAATGAAGAATATTAGAGCCTTTTATAACATAATGACTTCCATTACAATATATACTTGTAAGTTTTGGATAGACTATAAACTCATATATAATGAAGTTTACCAAAATCTCATAAAGTGATTTTTTACAATGCTTTACAATGAGAAGAAGTATAGAGAAGAACAAAGAAAAGCATGTTAATTAGGAATAAATATTGTCATGCACACTCCCCCTCATTGGAAACACCGAGAGGCCTAATATTGTATGAAACTTGTAAAAAATTGGTAGTACCAAGTGGTTTTGTAAAGATATATGCCACTTGTTTACTCGTGGGACAAAATTGAAGATCAATATCACCATTGAGGACTTTCTCTTAGATAAAATTCACATGAACTTCAATATGCTTAATTCATTTATGTTGAAATGCATTTTTTTTAGAGTTATACAACTTTGATTATCACAAATAAGGGTGGTACTATGATAAATATCCCTATTAAGTTCTAATAACCTTCATAGCCACATGGCTCATTTAGCAACTTATATGTGATTGCTCTTGTACCATACATAAAACATATCCAAAAATATATTTATGATATCATAGCATGGTTAGCATCATAATAACCAAATACAAAAATATGAATTATGGCATATGTTTATATGTGGTACAACACATTTTAAATAATCAAGTCATGTTTTAGGTAAACCAATTCATTACATTGATTACTAAGTTAGTGACACACATAAATCATTGTATGCATTCATTAGTGGATGTATCCAATATTGAAAAGATGGGTGTCCCAAACTATAATGTGATGCACATAAAATAAATTCACTATTAATTTGATATTAAGTTAAGGTGAACATTAAATATCTTATTAGAAATAACTCTTTTTATAATTTAAATCTTATCAACTTTGCAAGACTAATATATTTTTTTCCATATTCCAATGATCTATAAAAATATATAACAGAAGATTGGGATATGTAACCTCTCATATATCAAAGATGGATAATGTAAGTATCATATGCAATAATCCATTCAAATAGTTATGAGACTAAATTAATTAATTTCAGACATGTGCGAACATAATTCTTAGTAAAGTGAATGATGAAGAGCCAACCAATAATATAAAATCCATTTACACTTTACATTTCATAACATATATTTTTATCAAATGAAACATCTAAGCATGTTAGCATGAACTTGCCCCACTTATTAAATGAAAGCATCTTTAACAATTGAAACACAAAATATCCTTTCTTACTGAGTATGATCTTCTTACCAAATGTAATAACTAAACATGATCAGCGTGTCAAATGAAGCACGATGTTATGTATATGATGCATTTCTTTGATAACTCATATGAATTTTAAATAATAATAAATGCAATTATTTTGAAAACATTATATTGTCTATATATTTTCTTCACTTTCTTATCTAAGACCAATATATCTATTATAAAAGAATCAAACTAAATAGTATTACTAACAAATACCATTGTAGTTGAGACACTATAAATTTAGTTATTATATTTAAAGTAACATCAAATAAAAAAATATTAATAGAATCAACTTCCAAATGTCCTCTAACATCACTATGAATAACCTCTACGTGATGAGAGAAGTTAACATCGTTATTTTTTGAAAGGGTTTACTATGTTGCTTACCATATAAGCAGCCCTCACAAGTTTCATGATGAGAATAAATAGTATGAAGGCCAACCACAATATCATGACAAGACCTATCATATAAACTTATAAAATTAACATGACCTAATATTTCATTCCATAATTAAAATTCATTTTTACTATGAAATAAAAGACACCATGCAGAAGAAGCAAAAAATATGCATAAACTATTATGTTGAATTCCTTTAGAAATCTGAGAACTAGATTGATTCTTAATAGACCATTTATCCTTAAGAAAATTTACTATGAAATTGTCATTTTTAAGTTGATAACATGACAATAGATTTTTCTTAAGTTTAGGAACATAGAAAACATCTTTTATGACTACATTTACAAATAGATTTTCCTCACTTAGTAGCTTCTAAAAATGAATTATCACCTAAATAAATGTTTTCAAATATATCTATAGTGTTAGATAAAACACTTTATAAGCAAGTTATATGATGTGATGCACCACTATCTAAAATCCAATCATTTTCATTAGAAGAAAACAAGGTAGCATACAAATCAATAACGTTAAAATTTTATTCTAGTTTGTTGTTTTGATTTTGGTTTTGATTTTTCTATTGATTTTGATTTGAATATTTGTTCCCTTTATTATTTTGAGATATTTTGTTTTTGTAAAAGTCTTCCTTTTTATGTCCAAATTTACTTCACAAATTAAAATGTCCATTAAATTTAACTTTTGATTCTTATTATTGAATTTCTTGTTCCCATATTTACCATTGGCAAGTTTAGGTTTAGAATTCTAGTTTCCAGTATTTTTTAGGAACACTATTAAGCATAAGAATTGCTTGAGTGGCATTCTCTTTAGAATCAAAATTTGATATCACTTGTTCTTATTGAATAAGAAAAGATGAAAAAGTAGTGAGGTCAAGTATACCTTGATTTGTTTGGTATTTAGAATTAAGAATAGAAATGAAATTATGAATTTTTCATAAATATTTAGCTAAATAATAAAATACAACAATTGATATTGAATAATATTACAATCACAACTATCTAACTTAGATTTAATGTTTTTTATTTTTACAAGAAAATTAACTACTTTTTCATCGTCTTTCATAGGATTAGTAAGTAGTTCAAGAATAAGTTCAATGATTTGTGAGAGATGAATTCTCTTGTGCATAGATTCAAGGATCTTATAGGCATTGTTGGGTGAGTCCTGATTGCCAATATGAATTAATAAATCATCTATTACACTCTTCAAAATAATTGACATAGCTTCTTATAATTTCTATTTAAATGTATTGGTAAGCTCAGTCATGACATTTCTATTTATCAAAATATTCCATAGTTTCTAAGCCATAAACTCAGCATTAATAAAAAACTTCCAAATGTTATAGTTTGATCCATTTAATGTTTGTGACTTTTCTAGCCCAAAATTAAGATAAGTCATAACCTTCCTTTAAAGTTGACACTACGAGTTTGTGTTTTATAATAAACTGACATTATAAAGGTTTAAAAAAAAATGTTTTAAATTTTTTGTATACTTAATTTTGTAATAAAACAAATTTATAATGTATTAAAAATAATAATTGTTCAATTATGTGTAAAACAATTAGAAAATATTGTAAAAGATTGCAACTAACAAAAGTGTCATAAGGTGTCGTGTAAAATAATTATGTAAACACTATTCTTAAATTTTGTTGCAAAAACTATATAAGGAAGTTTTAAATCAACAAATAAACCATTCCAAATGTGTCCATAATGTGCAAAAACCTAAAGATCAATTAGTCACATGACCACTTTCAATGAAAGAAGCAACTAGACAAGGGTGTCAAAAGTATTGAAAGGGTTTGCACATGAGAATTTTGCATGAATAAAAATAAAGGTATTTAACTAATTAGTTTTGACCACATTGACCAAAAAATATAATAGGAGGGGTTTTGAACTCAAGACCACTTCTTTTTATAAGTGCCTTCCAAAATAACAACTACCAACTCATGTACACTATTTCTTAAACATTACACACAAGATATTATTTTTAAAGCTTATTTAAGCTAATTTAATTTTTTTTAAATAAATAAATGATCTATTCATGTAAAGGGTGTTAATCTAATTTTTCACTTTTTATTTAAAATATCAATTCCAATGTGGGGCGCAAGGTTGTCATATGCATGAAACTTTTGGATTTAAATAAATCAAACATTTAATAAATAATTTTTATGGACTATAAACATACCATTTTAATCTTCTTGTATATGTATGGCATTTTTGAGGAGGTAGAGGAGCTATGGAAAGTTTTAGGAGGCCAAATCAGGTCCTATAAACTTCAGAATCACCTCCAAAATGGCTTTTGAAGCATATAGAACACACAAAACTAAATTTTGATGTTAAAAATAAAATTTGCATATTTATTTGAGTTGTTTCAGTAGTAAAATGGTGCCCATGAGAGTTTTTAAAATTCCAAAACCTAAATGGATTCTCTATGGGCTTTGCAAGAGTGTTTGGCAAGCCAAAAAACAAAATATTCAACCTTTAAAAACCATAAGCAGGTTGTAGAGGCACAAAACAATTTTTTCTGATTTCACTCCATATAGTCATACATGGATAGTACCATAGAGTGATTTTTCTTGATGTAAATGTTTTTGGAGGCTAACACACACACTAAATAGGCCAAAAAACTAAATTTTATCACTCAAAAATGAAATCCAAACATCAAAGATATTAAAAATTGAATTTTATGAGATTTCATCCTTTAACATGCCAGAGAAGATTGTACAATCATGATCAGGGAATATTTGATTGTTGGTTGATTGTTTGAGACTGAAATAGGTTTTTGATTGCTTGAAACTATCTTATAATGATCTACAAACAACTAAGATTATAAAAATGCAAATTTTGAATGATAAAGATGTTTTAAATGTCTCCTATAGTTATACAAGAGCCATACAAATTGAGGTTGGGGTTTGAGAAACTTGCAGGGAGATCACACAACACCTCTAATCAACCTTACCAATGAATTATCAGATCACCATGACTCTAAAACTATGATAAAAATATATGTAATAATGCATATGTAATGGAACTAGATGAGAAATTAATGGCAAAGGTATACAGATAGTTGAACACTAGATGTAATATGGAAAACCTCTCTCAGAGGTTAACAAAACCACAATAGATTATTCATTAAAGAGAAACCAAATTTCACCCATTACATATCTTTATTATCCTCACTTATTCTCACAAACTTCTCTTCATAGAACCTTGAATTTGTTTGAATAATCTTTGAATGAAATATTTGTGTAGTGGAATGCTCGAGGGTGGTCAATATTAATTTTACAATGTTAAATCGCTTTATAAGTGAGGTGGACCATTGTAACCAACAGGTACAACCATCCCCCCACCTAAGACACATCAGTAATTATTATAATTCAATATTATATTATTTATTAACATAATTACTTAACTGTGTATTGTGAATAATAAAATATATTATTATTTTATCATGTAATCTAATGTGTTAAGGGAATTTGTATACCACTTAACCATTAATTGTTCCAACAAATGACTACATGCAAATACCATAGTATTGATTATGAAGGGTGAAAGAGCTACATTTGAGAAACTCTAAGGATACAAGGCCAAAAATGGATAAAACAAATGTGTGCATATGCAGGATGGTTAAAATATGGATGTATGATAAAAAAATCTGAAGTGATTGAACCACTTGGCAAGTTGAGATCGATAAATCTAGGTTAGAACCAATAGATCCAAAGGAACAAAGAAAATAAAAGAAATTTGGTAAGTCAAAATGCCAAGGCTACTGAGGAATGAAAAACAAAAAATGCATCAAAATTAAGATAAGTAACAATCCAAATCAAACAAGGGACATATAGAACTGATTTATGATTAAAAAAAAATTAATGTAAGAGAAGTAACAAACCAAACTCAAACAAAGATATGAATCATGAAAGGGAGAAATGAGACTAAAAATCCCAAAAAAAGTGAATGTAAAACTCAAGGTTACAAGTATAACTAAGATAATTCCTAGATATATAAGGCAATGACCAAAAAATCATCTCATAACAACTCAAATATGCAGCTTCTATTCGAAAGATGGAAAAACTAGGATTGCCATATTGCTACCATGTTTGAAATAGATGGAGAATAGGGAGTAAATAATAAGGGAAACATTTTGAAAAAAAATACCTTTTATGGGGGGAAATACATGGAGGGAAAAGAGGGTGCCACCAAGGTAAAAACATGTTTTTTACTAAAAAAAGACACTCAAATCAAATTGGCAAGACTAATAGTTTTCAAAATTATGGTCCTACAAAACCCTGCTTAGAAAACATAAGCTTAGCTTAATTAGTGAAATATAAATATCATCCCATGAAGGCTAACATGCATGGAAAATTAAAGGATCATACCTTCCCATAATGTTTTCCTTGCTAGTCAAGACCACTTACAGAGTTGTCAATCTACTATAATGATTGGGTACTTGTGTGAGAAATTAGGTGGCACCATAATAAAAAATATAGATAGTTAATTATGTAATGAGACCTCCTAGCCCAATCTACTTTCTTACTATAACCCAATGGACTTCAACTCTATCATGAGGCCAACTACAGAGTTTGAGCTTTGACTAAAATAGGAGATGTGCCAACAAGATCATGTCTTTTGGTGTGATTTGACTTTTATGATTTCATTTACTTTTAACATTTTTTTTTTATATGGATATTAACTCTTTTGGGTTTTTATATTTTCCTCCTCCATACAAGTTTAAAAAACCCAAACAAAAGTATTAAAAATTACTATCACAAGAGACCCTACACCTAGCTGCTAAGGAGGAGAGCTTAAATACCATGGTGCTTAAAGACTCCTAGACTTGCACCTTAGAAAAGAGTGTAATATTGAAACTAACCTTGGTGAACCCAAAAGGAAATGAAAAATAGGGAACCATGAAAGTGATCATAAAATTATTGGGTTGCACAATCAAAAAATGGTATATAGGAAGATGGTACAATGATAGATAGGTGTGAATTATCATCATAAGATAAGGTGAAATGTGGATGAGGACATGAAGATAGATTAATATAATTTTATCACAAGAGAATATGCCTAATTCTAAGTGAGGTAAAACATTACTTTTGAACATTTCCTTATATTTTTGATAATACACCTAGCTAAGGTTGGGAGAAAAAGAATTCTATCTGTAGCAAAATGATGGTCATTTGTGAAGAGGGCCTAGTCTATTCCCCAAGTCTTACCATACAACTCACAAACTAAAAAATCCAAGAGGCACAAGTAATATAAAATTATGGAATATAAATATGATATAAAATATTTTAATGGTATAAATAATGATAAAAGATACCGAATGTTCATAAAGGAAACAATAGTTAATGAAAGAGAGGAATTTATGAAGAATGTCTAGTTACATTTCCCTAGGTGTAACAATACAACTCACAAACTAAAAACCAAGAGGTGTAAAAAAAACTTAAGGACCAAGTATATGTACTAGGGCTAATGTCGAAGGTGTGTAGAAAAAATAAGGCTAAGCTACAATATAAGAGATTAAAAATGGAACCTGTAAGAAATGTTATCTTAATATAATATTTATAAACTAGTTATAAGCATGAAAGTAATTTGTAAAAGAAATGTAAAAGCATTCATAAAATGAAACTAATAAAAATTTTAATTTAATAAAAATATTTCTTCAAAAACTAAGTGTTGGTGGGTTCCTTGAATATATGTCATTCATTCATTTCCAATGTCCTTGAATAGGTAGGGACACCACCACATTTGGGTGTAATTACCTTCTTTTTCATGGGTGTAATCTAATTTTAACACTAGGTCCTCAACATCAAAAATATGGGCTTTGTCTTTGTTATTATGTTGTTTAGTTATGCAACTTTTGTATTGATGGTTTTGAAGTAAAGAACTCATACATCGATCATCAAAGATATCTAAAGCATGAAAGTGAGCTTTGTAAATCTCTTCATTATGAATGATGCCATGAATAAAGATGTGTAAAGAGAGTAACTCTACTTCTAGTGGTAGGAAGTATTTTATATAATAAACTAAATAAAATGGAATTGCCCTTGTGGAATTATAGATACTAGTAAAATAACCCTAAAGTATAGGATATATCTTGAGATTCAAGTCCAAACCACAATCCCTAATAGTCTTTTACAATATCTTATTAATATTTTATTGGGTTTCTTCTACTTGGACATTACACTGAAGGTGATAGGGTGTAGAAAATTTATACGTAATTTTGAATCTTATACATAACTGATCAAATCTTTATATTTAAAATTCCTGCCATTATCAAATATGATGGTGTGAGGAATTATAAAATGACATGATTAGATTAAGGATAATTTTGGATATAGTGACACTAGTGACATTGACAAGAGGCATAGATTTTACCTATTTGGTAAAGTACTCAGTGGAAATAATAATGAAGACATGGCCATATTATGAATAAGGTAACTTATCGATGAGATCTAATCCCCACATAGAGAATGGCCAACAATATTTAAGAGCCTAAATTTTAGTTGAAAGAAAGTGGATAAGATCATCATGAAGTTGGAAAACATTACACTTATTTACAAATGTGATGTATTTTTTGAGAGTAGGCCAGTAGTATCCCAACCGAGGAATTTGTGAGTTATAACATGTCCACTAAAATGGCCACCATAAATTTCCCCATGCACTTGATCAAGGAGAGAAGGGACTTCTTCTTGAGAGACACAACAGAGTAGGGTACCTTTAGCATTACAATAATAAAGGATGTTATGCCTAAGGATGAATTTATAGGATTATTTTTAGAGCCTAGTCTTTTCACAAGAATCAACCTTGGGAGGATAGATATGATGTTCGATGAATAGGATAATGTCTTTATACTATGGGCTCTGTCAAATGGTGATAGATTCTATATGGAAAGTAAGAGATTGATCCTTGGGTGTTAAGGTAGATGGATATCTATTCAGGTGGATGAAGAACTATGAATCCTACAATGGTTGATGAAGATGAAAAAAAGAGGCTAAGGAGGAAAGAGAGTCAGCTATGGCATTTTGCTCTCATGGAATTGCTTTGATTGTGAAAGATACAAACTCATTGGCAAGAGTAAAGGTGAACTAATGATATGCAATAATATTTTCAACTTTTCATTGATAATCTCAACTAATTTTATGACATATGAGTTGTGAATATCCTAAGGCATGAATATATATGTGTATGTATGTATGGTTGTTTGCATCCCAAGATGAGATTTTTGTATTCATCCATGTTATTAGTAACATCTAAGTTTAATCCAAAATATATAGGAATGATTTTTCCATAAGGTTTGGCTAGGACACATCTTTCCCTAGATCCTTGAAGGCACTTGGATCCATCAAAATGGAGTGTCCAAGTGTCCTCATGCAGATCAATAGTAACATCATATGATTCTTATAAAGTATCTTTTACATATGATTTAGGTTGAGAGACAAAAATTTATAGTTATTTGAGGGCCTGAGCTTTGAGATCATCTATGAAGTTATGAAAGTATTCTTTTTAGAGAAATAACTCGATCAATACCTTTGATTAAGAGAACATATTCATTGGGAAGAATATCTTGAGGGTGTTGTTGGCCTGGTATGGGTGTGATAATAAGTTTTTTGGAAATCACTTCATCTTTGAATTATTTTTTAGTGATGATTCTACATCAAATTCTATTAAAAACACCATCCAGTTACCTATTTGGTCTCCAAGTATAAAATATTTAGAGAATAAATGGTGAAAGGGATTAGAATCAATAATGAATTAAGTATGGTGTTGAAGCTTTTTAGTAGTGAATTATATTGCAAGATAGTCATGTTCCACTATCATGTAATGAGTCTCATAATTTAGAAAGGTGTGATTGATACATTAAATGGCATATTCTTTATTTGGCTCATCTTTTTATGCAAACATTATCCTAATTCATATGGGGGCTGATGAGGTACAAAAAATGAGAGGTTGATAATTTGAAGTTGATTGTAAATTAAGAGGATGAAGTAATTATTTTTTCACGTTATCAAAGGCTTGCTTACAAGCATCAATTCAATTGAGTTCAATACCTTTATTTAGGAGGGAGTTTATCGAGGATGTATGATAAGTTAACTTAGGAACAAATCTATGGATTTTCCCAAGTTTACCAAGGTAGTTATAGATGTCATGAATGAATCAAGGCATAGGTAATTTGAGAATAACATTTGTCTTGCAAGTATCCATGTCAATCCATCATAAAGAGACCAAGAATAATAAGAGTTTTTTGAAGGTAATATAGAAAATAAACTTATGAGGATTAATCTTAATTTATACCTGATAAGACAATCAAATATGATATCTAAGTAATGAATATGGTTTTCAAAATGCTTTATTTGGATATAAGTTCATCCACATAAGTTTTAACTATTTTTTGGATGAGATCATGGAAGATGTGGATCATTGAGCATTGATAATTTGCTCCAGCATTTTTAAGGTCAAAAGGCATTTTAATGTAACAATAGGTTCCCCACTCGATAGTAAAGGAGGTTTTATGTTGATATTCAGTGGAAATATGAATTTTATTATACCCCAAAAAACCATCCATGAGGAAAATAATCTCATATTCAGTTGTAAAATCAACAATGGCATCGATTGAAGGTAATCAAAAGTTGTCTTTAGGACATGTTAAGTTGAGACTATGAAAGTTAATACAAATTTGAATGACCATAGTTAATTTTTTGTGATTAGGTACTATATTAGATACCCATTCCAAGTAATCTATATGTCAAATAATCTTAGCATCTACGATCTCGATAAATTCTTTGTGACATAAGGTAGGAACCTAAGGAGGAAACTTTTATTGCTTTTGGAGGACAAGATTCACATCTAGATATGTCACTATGTTATGGACAACTATGATGGGATATATGTCAGACATGCCTTCATATGACTAAGTAAAAACTTCATGATATTTCTCTAAAAATAGGTTGTAGTTATCTTTCTCTTTAGCATGAAGTGCCTCAAAGATAAGGATTGACTATGGATTATCATTTGTACCAAAGTTCACTATTTGAATTTCTTTGATAAGCATTGTATTTCCATATTGAAAATGATATGGAGATAAAGGAAGATTTGAAATAAGATTATGGTTTGGTTCAATACTATAAATTAAGGTACTAAAGTGGGGAGTTCTTTTCTCAAAATGGCGATGCAGAGCTAACACTAGCTATCACACTAAACCTTGTTTCAAAATCCACTTCTTTAAGTAATGCTTATTAGATCAATTATTTATGCAAGATTCTAAGTTTCATCTCATTATTATGTGGACTCCCTAATATGTTTATTAGGTTATTTATGGTCTCATTTACCTCTCAATCACATGTCAACACCTCTCTTAACAATTCTTTCATCCCACACAACTCCTACCCTGCTCACAATAGTACCTAGTAGCCTTTTTTAAGAGAAATTCTCCAAGTATAGATATGTAAAAATGCATAAATCATAACCAATCATCAATATAGGTACCCTTTGTCCCTTACTATATAATTAAAAAATTTCAAGCCTTCACTTAACGTTTTGACCATCTATATAGATCTTTCTAGGTCTCTATTTACCCTAATTAGGTCTCTTAAGTTTATTTTTACACACAGTCCCTTGAAAATGTATAAACACATACTAAATGACTCTAAAATCCCCAAAATATGCTAACACACTTCAATACCCAACTTTTAAACAAGTTTCATGGATAATTACTAGTGAAAACTTTGTATATTCAAGTTATTGTCTTGAAACCCTAGACAGGGTTAAGGGAGACTGTTACCAACCTGTGAACAAGTAAAATTCAACTATAAATACTTCTGAATGTTTCAAAAACTTGTGAAATTTTCATTAGAATTGTGTTGAAATAATACCCATAACCCAATAATTATTTCATCCTTAAACATTCACTATTATGTCTTTCCAAAACAAGAATCCCTTAACTGTGCAAGAAATCACACACAGGAAATAGGCAGTACTCTGTTTGGCTTACATCATCCATACTCCACACAAGGAAATAATGAAAATAGCTTAAAATAAATTTAAATACTTACTAAAGGTGATAAATTTTCTCACTCTCATTGTATTCAGAGATGTTCCCACTCTTCCATAAGCACAGTCATAAAACCTTAATGCAAAATACAAGAAAACAAAGATTATGGAGTCCCACACTTCAAACAAAGATCTCTATGATTTTTATTAGAATATACACCCTAAAAAAAGTATCAATTAATCTATGATTACATCTAAAACATTTTCTAAAATCATTATTTTAACAATTCTTGAAAGTTTTAACTTGCAACATAGTCAAATACTCAAGAACAAGGGTTTATTTCTTCACACAGTAAGTGAACTTGAAGTCTCTTTGTAAAATCTTGAAATCTATGGATTCAAATAAGAAAAAAAAATATTCGTGATTATTTATAATTAATTTTTCAATTAATTTGATCCCTTAGTCATGATATACATAATCTATAAATAGTGAAAGTCATACTAAACAAGGTATGTGTCTTACCACCATCAATAGGGTTCTCTCTTTTCTATTCCTTTGAACATTGATTATTGATAACATGCATTATCTCTTCAAGCATTCTTGGAAAAAAAAAATCTTTCTTAAAAAACACACCACATGCAGATAGCAATAGCAATAATGACCTCAAATAGGTTTTGTTTTCCTTCATTTAGCAGAGATTACCAAAAATTTCCAATTTTTCCTTCATACAAAACTTGACAATCATCCTCTATTCATCTATTTCAAATGGAATGTGAGGATTACATCCTCAAAAACTCACCCTCACACTAAAAACTTTATAAACAAGATATATATTCCTTAAACATGATTTTGTAACTATTTCTTGACCAAGATCTCACTAGCAATTCCTAATCCAACGTAGGGTGGTGGACTGCCACCTCTCAACTCCACTTGACATATGTATATATATCCACTTTTAGGACCTTCATAAGACCATAAAGGTCATTTAAAACTTTATTTATCAATTACATATCTTCACACTCTCTTAGACTAACTATTATATCATGAAATTTTGAAAATCCCTTTTGGCAAGAAAACTAATTCAAATTTACACACACTTAAGACACCTTTTGGACCATCTTTGAGCATTCCAATATGCCCCTACATCAAATGGAAAAGCTTGTGATTTTGGTGAGGGATTTCAGGCTTTTTGGCATGAAATTATAGGATATCTCATCACTAGGAAGTATAAGTAAGGAACCACAATATTCAACATCTACTTCAAGATCAATACCATCTAGTACAGTAAGGGGCTTTAGCATCTATGATTTTTTATGTATAGTATTGCCCTAGCCAATACCATCTAGTACAATAGGATAAAGTTGAACTATATCAACAAGGTTAATAAAGTTAATGAGTAAAATATTGATTTTGATTGTATTATCCTAGATAATATAATTAATATGATCTAGGAAAAGTAATTGAGTTATATTAGCACTTGGTAATGATTGGCTAGTGTAATTGTAAACTAAAAATTGAAATGTATTGGGTTGGTTGGTATAATTATAAATTTGAGTGATAGGTTTAACAATATTAGGTTGGTTGATAGCAGTATTGGAAGGGTTTTGAAGGTATCAGGTTGGCTGATATCATCAGGATTATTGAGAAATTCAAAGAGCTATTAGACAACCCAATGAGTGTTTTCCAGGATGGGTTGATAGGAAGAACATAACATTGAGGTTCTAGGTCATTCTCATCATCACTAGAATTGAGGATATATTAACTAAGTAATGCCTTAGTTAAAATAATGCATTTAGGCCATGGTTTTCTGATAATGAATTACATCAAAGTTTCATGATTGGGCATGGGCAACTACATATTATCATTATATGATGGAGATTTATTATAGGCATGAGTGATTTGAGAATTCTCATTGGAATTATATTTGGTAGATACACCAATGTTGTTGAAAGTGTGAGAAGATAGTCATATAATCTTGAAAGTGTTTGGCCACTCCAAATTCATTGCATGTGAAGTCATATTTTGTGTAAGAAGCTTCATTGGTATAACATGGGGAGAAATTTTATTATCATCATTAATCAAAAGAATAGTTCTATCTCCCAGAATGAGAAATGGAGGAATCCATTCTATTATATAAGAATGTAATCGAGTGGTGTTGAAAATAATTTGTAACTCATTAGGTTCATCATCATCAAAATTTACAAGAGTAATTTGGAGATTGGGATATATATTGACAAACTCAGGAAGAGGATGACTATTGATATGAGGAGTGGTGGGGATTCCATATTGTGTTTTGGGATTAGGTAGTTTGAGATTACATGGGTTTGAATCTACTTCATGCTTGTAATGTTTTTCGTCATGGTTGAACTTAATGCACTAGCTACCAGAAGATGTCATAACTCTCATGTGATGAGTCCAAGGATGGCCTAGAAGGATATTATATGACAGTAGAAGATATAATATCATCAACTTAGTGCATATTATTTTGGGATCAATAATAATAAGGATATAAATGTATCCAAGATTCTTTTGATTGGTTTTGTCAAATCCACAACATATGAGTCTTGCTTGTTTAAGATCATCTTTAGAATATTTGATTTGTTGGATTTATCAAATGGAAGTGACATTAATTCTTGAGCCTTTGTCCACCAAAAAAATCTTATTAAATTATTATTTATCATAATATTAATGAAGAGAGGTGGGTTATCATTAATAATCTCTTTTTAGGAAACCCAATGTAAAGTTTCTTAGAGGAGTAAAGTTGAGAAATGGTTTTAATAGCATGTACTTACATAGGTTTAGGACCTTCAAAAGGTTGGGGAAGTGATTCCATTTTGATAAATTAAGATTCTTCTCTATCTTGAAATTTTTGCATGAGAAATTTATGATGATATGGGAATGTTCTCACGAGTTCCATTAGGGTAATTTTTCAAGGCATGGAATTAAGTTCTTCTAGGAAGTTCCATTGTGATTTAGGGTTACAATCATGATGATATTTAGTTTTATTAGTAATGGTAAATTTAAGAGGTATAATAATGGAATGATTGGATGTGTTAGGTTGAGGCTCTGATGGTGGAGAAAACTTATCACTAAGCAAAAGATTGGAAGATGATGTAGTGGTGGTGGTATCATCCTTAAGAAATTGTTTTTCAAGAGAAGGTTTCTTAGGTTTTGTGATTGGATAATTGTGAGAGAGCTTACAATAGTATTTAAACTTTTCCACACTAATAAATAGGGAGTAATTTTAATAATGATCATAATCAACATCAGTATCCCAAGCAAATTCATTGGAATGTTTTATATTGGGATTAGATGGCTAAGATGATTTTTGTGATTTTTGGTTTGTAGATTTAGGATTATAAGATTAGTTCTTAAATGCTTAGAGATATTTATTGTGTAATTATTTTGTGATGAGATTATGATTAAATTTTTCCCATAAAATGGTATTTACCAAAAGTTTTTAGAGTGCAAAACATGTTTCATAAGAGTGACCAATATCAACGTGGACCAATAAAACTTGTTAGGGTCATACCATGTCGGATGAATAATAGTGTAGATATGTCATTTGGATAGAGATAACACCTTAATTTCTTACATACTAAAGGGAGGGTGGGAAGGAAGTTGATTATTTGATTTATATGTTCCCACTTTAGATTGAGGAGGCTTATTTTGAGACAGAGTAATATTAATTGCATTGGTTGTGGTTTGAAATGATTCTTTTTTGGTATTTTGAGATCATTCAAACTGAGCCATAAATAAATCTTATCTTCTTTCTTAGTTTAAAGTGTATTTTAAGGTTTGAGGAGAGAACATCCTAAGCTTGTATTGAAGAGGGGATTTAAGATTTGTAACAAATATTTTGAAGAGATTGTCGTCACTCATATTATGGTCTACTTCATGTTAAGGTCTACTTTGTATATTAATGGTTTCCATCTCTTCATTAATTCATGGGAAGATTCATTAGGAAGTTGTTTAGCATTGATGGATTTTATAAGGATATAATCAAGAAGTACATTATGTTGTGATTTCTTAATCAGAGCATAGGATAAATCCTCTAGTTTTGTGATGGAATGTGTAGGAAGCCAATTATACCATTTTAGTGCTTCTCCAACAAAGGGTTTTAGCTAAAACATTGGTGTAGCATAAGTATTGGTTTGAACCAATTCCTTGTCGAGGTTGTCAAAGGCTTTGAGATGGAAATAAATATCTTTAGTCTCATCATATGTGATAGTTAGGGTAATGTTTATAATATCTATAGACACAATGAAGGGAGCTAAAGGTTAATTCTAAAGGTTTTGAAGCATCTTGTCATGCATTTGTGGTTGAGGAGTAATGTTTTTATTTGCATCTCTAAGATGGGGATGTAATTATGACATGGTTTATTCATGATGATTTGAGGAGGTTAATTAGTCATTTGAAAAAAGTGGTTTTGCATTTGGAGCATTTGATTGCTATTAGAATCTTTCATAATGGCCATTTGTTGGACCATTTGTGTAAAGATTTGTGATGAATCTAGAGGAGGATTGAAATTAGGATTTTTGATTAGATTTTGTTGGGAGAGGATTATAATTTGATGGAGAATTATATAGGGGATTCTCAACATTAGTCTTGGGAAGAAGATTCTCAATGTTAGTGTTTGTTGTCCCAACTACTGTAGTAGAAGTACGAAGCTTGTTAATACTTATATTCTTGTTTGGAGTTTAAATGGTATTATCATCAAGGTTATTAATAAATTGGGTGGGATATTATATATCATTAGTTTGGTTAATTTCAACCATGTTACATTCAATTGGTCTAGAGTGATGTTGAGAGAAATTGCACCATGAGGAATTGTCCTTAATGGTGTAAAATGGGAGAAAGGATAAACCCATATAGAATATGAATGGGTTGAGGCTTGAAAGGAAGGTTTTAAGATGAGATAAAATGGTGAATGGAGCTAAAACATTGATGCAGAAGAAAGAGGTTATAAAGTGGATAAATGGGAAAGATTCCTCTAAAGTACCTTAAATTACCTTGAAAACATAATGCATTAGTAAGCAAGGTGCATGTTGTAATAATTATAGCATGGGTATGTCAACAAGGGTTTAAAGCATAATAGTGTGCATAAGGAGGTCACATACACTTTTGATCTACCCTCAAAATATGTTGATTTTGGGTTATTGATATTAATGAAAGTTATTTGTTTTATCTTAAATATACAAAGATGTAGTGCATATACATTTTTTCAATTTTTTAAAAAATCATTAAGTATTTTTTAGGCTTTATTTTTGAATTATTTTTTAATTTTCCACCTAGTGGGACACAATATTATTATTTGAACCCAAGATGAGTGTTACAATAATCAGTAGTATGTATTTTTAAGTAAGGACATGTGGGATACAAAATTTGATAACATGAGTCTATCAACAAGGTGAGTGTTACAAGAATTCATAATATGGGACAACTTTATCAAATGCACACCTTTACATGTGTGTGAACACACTCACATATCAAATAATGTCATTTATATAAAATGAGCCATCTTGATGTAGTCAAGGTTAGGGTTCCTAACAAATGGATTCCTTTGACTTTTCAAACATCGGAGCCACATAGTAGATAACAAGAAAAATAAAATGTTCCATTAATAACTCAAAGTTTACAAGACATTCTTATATTCATAGCTTATACAAGGGGTATGCATCCCCTTTAAAATAATGGATTCATCATGCCCTCCCCTTATACATTTGATTTGCATGCCTTAAATACTTGGCTTTCCTCTCTCTCTCTCTGTCTAACTATGTAAATTGATAGAGTTTCCACCTCTGGTCTTAGCCTTTTATTCTCCTGCCTTTAAGTGTTGGCCCAACTGCTCATTTTACAGCTTTTTCCATTCAGTCAAAGTCACATCATTATATAAATAGATATTTTTAACTAAAAATCTTGACATGTACTAGAAATCTTACCTTAGGGGTAGCCTTAACCTTTTACAGATCTCAAGCAACATCTTTCTAATATTTGTCATATCATATATGCTAGAATAATTCACTATCCATGGTATTGCATTCATATCATGAATCTATGGTCTCCCCAATATAATATTATAATTATGGTCATGAGGCATGTCTTAACAAACTTTGTCTATATTTTGAGGGCCCACAATAATATATAGTATAGCTTGTCCTAGTAATTTTCATGGGATATTATCAAATCCCCGAACATTCATATTTGAGTAGTTAAGATATTTTGCCTCGATACCAATTAGGTTCAATAAAGATATATTAAAAATGTTTAACCTTGATCCATTATCCACAAAAACTCATTTGAATACCTTATTTTAAACGTATACATCATTTGGTAAATTTATATCACATAAAGTTGCATAAATAATGTCTTTGTAAATAGGCATTGTTTGAAGTAATTCCAATAGAGAAATATTGGAATGAATATTTTTTAATTCATCCATTATATCATATATTTTAAATTGATTAGACTATTTGGTGGATAGTGGTAGGGGTTGAGGATGGAATTGGTAAGTTCTTTTGGTTTGTACTATTGGTTAGGTCACCTTACCCCTTCATGTTGTAACAATGTGGACCAATGGATATAATATAAGCCAAGGGCCAAGATTAGAGGTGGGATGGTAATTGTCACCATTTTGAAAACTAAGGGGAGGAAAAGGATGGTCCATATATTCCCTTTATCATCTAGTGGTAATAAGAGGCAACTTAGTTTAAATGTTACAACAATATAATTAAAGGAATGTTTGGGATTGTACATTGTTATTTTTAGCCTTATTAGTGTTCTTAGGTTTGATCCTTTTGACCCATTTGCTTACATAATTGATCCAAATAAGATACAATAACAATAATTTTCATTCATTATAGCCATAAATAACATGTGTTATTAAGGAATACTCATAAATGAAAATAAAACCCTAAGGTTAAACTCTGAAACCCTATAAGGATGAAAACCTAATGGAAACACATGGTTTGATATAGTTTAATTAGTGGATGGGTTCACCAAAATGTTTTATCATAATTTAGTTTTACAAACCTTAATAGGATAAAAACTAGTTGAATAATATAAATATTAAGATATATCATTCAAGCATACATCTGAATGTAAACTATTGAAATTGATTACAATGACTTGATAAGTGGCATGTGCTAAATATAGAAAGTATAACAAATGGATGAGCACTTAGCTTTTTTTGTTGATTGTTTGACTTTGACTATGTTATATAAGTAGAAAGCAGGTTGAATCAAACATGTGATTCATCTAGTTTAGGAACTATATTTTGTTAGTTTAATGTTGGTTACTTTAGATGTGGGTCAATATCAAATGTCGATACTGACATGTGTTGGTTGGTACCAACCTATGTGGAAATAAGGTATTATGACCATGCAGTCACCTTTTCACCTCTAAAATCTATGTATGTGTGATTTTGAACCATGGTGATGTGTGCAAATCCAAAAATTAAGCCTCCTTCACCTTAAAACCCTAGGTGTGTTTGTGAAGGCTAAAAACCTAAAAAATTTGGGAAAGTACAATGGACTGAGTTAACCCCAATCACCCTAATTTTATGATTAACTATTGCCTATGTATCTAATACTCTGAAGAGGGAAATCAAGCTGCATATAGTTCTTCCACATAGTTTGATTGTGAGATTATGTTAATTATATTTATGTAGCTAATGATCTAGATTTGATACTTGACAATGCTTACTTTGACATAGATTTTCATGCTTTAAACTTGACTTTTGACTGCTCTTAGTGATAGAATCACAATTTGAAAATAATAAGGAAGATTTTTTCAATGTGCAATAGTGTATAAATGTGTATTGAATAATTTCCAAGTCCCTTATCAAGCGAGCCCTTGATTTATATATATATGAGTCCAAATAGATAATTTATCACCCCACCAACATGCTAGGAAGATGGGTTAACCTTAAAGAAAGGTTTGGTTTTTAAAATTAGTTGGTATTGGAGAGGGTTGATATCGACTAGATCATATCAATATTGATTGGTGATATTGACCCAAACTAGTAGAACTGACTTATGTACAAGTAGACTAAACTTAAGGTCTAGATATGTCTATGCAAGATATTTAACATGTTTTAAATAGATAGTGAGGCTCCTATATGTGTGTAACAACAAAATGAAAGAGTAAAATTCATAAGATGACATGTAGGTGTGAGATAATGGTGGATTAGGACCATGTTTTTTCTCTCAAGTCATGTATGGTAAATGTGTGTCAAACTTGTCATTGTCAATTATCGAATACCATATTTGAGTATCTACACTCTAGACCCCAAGATAAAAAATCATGGCCAAAGGAATGAAGAAGCCACTAGAAAAAGATAATATATGAGTAATTGGACCTTAGTTCAGATATCTGATATTATTTTACCTCTCAAGGTTCATTATTATCCTAAGAATTTTGGTCAAAAGTTCCCTAGTTTTTAAAATGTTTTCTCATTCAAATTTTGTATACATAGACACCCTTTATAGACTATCCAAGTATCTAGTTGAATATCATCATATGTGGATCATTTCATGATATAATGTCAATATGTCTCAACCATTCTTGATGCACATAAAAAACATTTTGTCTTCCCATTTTTCTTTTGGTAAATTCCACCTACCTATCTCGCATTTAAGTTGGTGTGATCTAGTTCTCAATTGAGTTATGAGTATCTTAATTCTCCATTTCATTTCCCCCCTATGTAGGTTTTTTGGTCATGCTCATAAGAGGGGTTAAACTTGATCATGTGGTATTTATTTTAAATATTTAAGTTGGTCATCATTAAACATTTTTTTTATTCTCTCAATTTGTCTCTAATTTAGACCCAACATACCACTAGCCCAAACTTCATAGTTATAGAGCACCAATAGAACTAATAGTAACCCAAACAAAACCCTTTTAGTCTTCCAACCCCATAGATTAACATCTTTTCACTTGTTTTGAATAGAGTATAGTGTTCTCCACCTTCCTTATATTTATTCATTATGCATGTTTCTTATATGACCTTGTTATTGAAATCAAGCCCTAGGTTCTTGTATTATGAGATTATCTTTAATGGGCTTACCTAAAATATGAAGGTTATATTCTTCTTATCTTTTTAGTATGAGAAGATAAAAATCTTATTTTTGTTATTGTTGACTTGCATCTTAACATACTTGTGAAAGAGATCTAATAATTTCAAATGAGATCTTAAGTTTTGGGATGATGTTTCACTCAAAATAAGATCATTTGCATATAAAGTAAATTTTATCACATAACTAGCTAAGTGGATCCATAACCCCCCAACCTATTTATCCATTCTTCTTATTTGTTAATATAAAGACCAAATAAAGTGGGTGATAATGAATATCGATGTTTAACCCTTCCATAGCTATTGAAACTTTATTATAATCATGCATGTTTTTTGATCTTGGTTGTAACTTGTTCATATTTTCAATATACTACTACCCTCTATTCTTTTGGAACTCTGAGTTCCTCTATTCTACCTCAAAACTTGTCTTTAAGAATTGTGTCAAATTATATCTTCAAATCAAAAAAGTAATATAAGACTTATTATCCTTTATTTTTTGATAATTTTTCAATTAAATCCTTAAGATTGATGCAATGATATATTGTTGAATGTTTTGGTCTAAACATTGCTTTTGCTTTTGCTCTTTTTCCTTATGTTTTAGCCTAGTCTCTAATTTTATGTTCAACCATACTTCCAATAAACTTTTACATGAGAGGATTAATCATAATAGTTCTATAGTTTGATGGGTTGTTGACCTCTCCACTTTAGAAAAGGGGTATGATTAGGCTTGTGGTTCACTCCATGGGGAGACATTCTTGAGAAACATTGTTAAAGATGTCTCTTATGTGAGGAGTCAAGATGTTGATCTCACATTTCAAAAAATCAATGTGTAACACATCTATATCTCACACATTACCACTTGATAGCTTATTGATGAATTTTAAACCTCTCTTAAGGTAATTTTTTTTTCATGCGTGTTGATATAGATGTCTTGTGTGTTTTGGACATTTCACCAACTTGATATTAGTCTAGGTTTATTTTTTACTTATTTGTAATTATTTCCAAAAATGCTTAAGGTCACATTTCCCAAGGCATATCAACTCATCTTCACCTATTTTCATGTATTCGCCATTTTTTTTCACTAGTTACATGTGCACTTTTTGTTTTATCTTCTTCCTTAACTCTTTGAAATTCTTCTTTGATACCTTACATTCTTTGTCAAACCAAACATTTGATATAAAGTTGTCTTTTCTTTCCTTTTTGGATTTAGATATTTAACACTTATTTAGTGCTTCTTGTATTGTGTGTATTAATCCACTACTATTGATGTGTCTCATGTATGTCATGTATTGTTTCTTTTTTCCTTGTACACTAAATTTCAATGTTATATATTTTTTCTCTTGTGTCATACTTAAGTTTCCTTTCCCTTATTTGCCTTTTTGGTTGTCTTTGATATGTTCATAATGTTCTTTGAATCCTGACATGATAATTTTTTAGTATATTGAGTTTTGATCATATTTGACAATCAACAATTCACCAAATTCTATCTTTATGATCTTTTGATTCAAATCTTTGGAGAAAATGATATAATCTACCACATTTTGCCAATTATAGGTTATGTAAATGTACCCCCCTGACTTTCATCATGTCTTCATGTTATTGCATATGATAAGGTCATGTATGTTTCATATCACTAGCAGTTCTTCCCCAAAGTACATTACATTTTTTTCCAATCCATTGATCTCTTTTCCCACCAACGATCTTCATCTTCCTCTCCCACCAACTATCTACATCTTCCTCTAGCCATAATGGTTTGTCATGTGTGTCACCATTGTCTCTTAGGTTATTGTATTGCTTGTTTGTTATCCTAGCATTGAAATTCCCCATTAACATTACCTTTATGAGTTTTTTGTACACTAAAATGTCTTTCCCTAAGGTTGCATATGGTTATTGTTGGTGTAGGATTTTTTACATCCATTAGGTGGTTTTTCTTACACATGTTTTAACCTTACTTGGGTGGATTTATGAGGTCACTTAGGGGTATTTATGATGTCATCATTCCACTAATGAGTAGATTAGGTCATCAATCCACTTTATTTAGTGATTACACACTCCACTCTGAGTGGGTGAGGCCACCACTCCACTTTGTCTAGTTGGTGCTAACTCCACTCATTATACCTATTTAAGTGCCTCTCCTCTAAGCTAATAGGTGAGTTGTGAGATATGAGTCATGAGTTTTGAGCTAATAGATCACTTCAAATTGTATCAATCTAGTTCAATTCTAAATACAAGTTATCATCATTCTACTCATGTTTGGTTCCATTCACAATAACATAATTCTCTCTTTGCATCTCATATTTGCATGTTTAGAGTTTGTGTGTTCAAATTTTGCCGATCTTTGATCATGGTCGATTCTATCATGGTATAAGAGTGGAGGTTCTGGTAATAAACACCTTATTTTTATTGTAATATGTTTGGAATATTGATTAGGCTTATTTATTATCATATGAATTGATTGAGAGGTAATTTTCAGATCTAAAAGGCTTCAATTTGTAGTCCATACACCCATTTCTAAATACTCCCCAAACCTCTAATCAAGGTTTTATGATAAAAACTATTACATTAGGGAATTTTTCTTGGGTTTTTTACATATTTATAAAAATTCAGATTTTTGGGCACATTCTAGTATTTTTATTGAATAATACTCTAAAAAATACACATTTCAAAAAAATAAGATTTTTTGAAGCTTCTGGTGAATTTTTATGTTTTTTGAAAGTTCTGATTTGTAGAAAAAGTAAGGAATAATAGAGAATATAATGCATTTTTTTATTTTTTTGAAAAACATGGGTCAATTCCCATATCACTAGATTCCTCTCTTAAAGATATTTTTGAAAAGTCTTATTTTTGGAAAAATGGAACACTGAGGCACCTATGGTGAACATTTGGTGGAAGTAAATTTGGAAGTTTGCATTTGGTAGAGGCTAACACCAAGATGAAAAATTAGTCAAATATATTCCCCAACCATCCTAATAACCTCCATTTTATTCCCACATAGCTCCACAACTGCCCATGCCCTTCACATAGTCCTACAAGCAGCCTTAAGTACCGCCCACATCCTCCAACATGTCCACAAGGCTTCAAAGTAAAAAAAGTGTTTGTATAACTCTTTAAATATTATTTAATACATTTAATAACTAAAAGTTCTTCATATTTGATTTGGGTGAGTTGTTGTAAGAACAAAGTGTGTTGGGAGGTCCAAAGTTCAACCCCCACCCACATCATTATTTTGTTCAAAGTTTTTTTGTCTTTTACATAAAAAAACAAAACAACATTAAAGTGAGGTGGGATTTTTTTTGGTTTTGGGGGGAATTATTATAAATTGAAGTATTGTTTTAAGTGGGAAGAACACTTTATTTTAAGAGGGGATAAAATTTTCATAAAAAACTTAAATCAAAGGGGAGAGCAAATTTTTTGACATTTTTAAGTGTAAATTGTATACACACTAAAAAGTGTTGATTGTATATGCATTAAAATACAAAGTGGAAAACATTTGTAAAGTGAGGAAATAATTTATATTCTTATTCTCACTCACTCCTCCATTTTTGAAGGTGATTTACCCTTGTATCACCACTAATACAACTTCAATCTGCTTGTTTACAGATGCATTTTTTGGCAAATCTTGACATCCCTTTAAGGAGTTTTACATGATCACTTGTGGTAATTTGGTGGCTATTACACATATTGCTCTCTTTTTTGGATGCATTTTCGGTTGTGTCTAAAATCCATTCTCTAAGTGTGCATTATCATTTTTGGTTAGTATTGCACATATTGCTCTTATTATTGGATGTATTTTCAACTGAGTCTATCGTCCATATTTTGAGTGTGCATTATCACTTGTGCCAAAATTTTATAATCTTGTGGGGTCATTATTGATAGTTTCAAGGGTTGTTTTTGTAGGCCTTGATTTCTCTCTTGTTCATTCAGTTTATACACCTATAAAGTTACATTCTTGCACAAATTGCTCATATTTGTGGGCACATTTTTGGCTGAGTTTTACATCTAATTTCTGAATGTGCATTGTTACATGTGTCACTATTATATAAAGTGTCAATTATATATACACTAAAAAGTATCAATTGTAAACATGCTAAAATATAAAGTGTCAAACCTTTGCAATATTGGGGGCTTATTTTAGATAGTTTAAGTTTGGGGGCATTATTTTATCATTGCACTCATTGATGTCTCTGCTCTCATTTTTGGGTTTCTTGTGGTCATGTCAACTAACTCAATCTCTATTTGAGAGTTATTTTTAGAGAACACTATGATGAAATATTCAACTCCACCAATTATTCTTGGAATGACAAATTATGCACCATGTTGCATGTGTATGGATAGGTTCTTATTCCCACTAACCCAATTCAATACAATGACTGGCTCAATTCATGTGATTGTGTTCTTGGTCATTACACCATTTGTAACACACAAAGTGTCCTCAGACTGTTTGAAGCATTCTTAAAAATATTTTCAGAGACTCTTCTTATGAGATTATCATTACTCCTCTTATTTTTTATGATGATGCATTCCTATCAAATATTGTTCTTCTCTTTATCGAGCCACCCCTTTGGGATGAGTTTCTACCAAACCTGAGATGTCTTTTTTCAGATTCCACTTTGTTCATGTACATAATTTTGTTCTTATTTTAAAAAAACTATCATATATTTTTACTTTAGAGGATTATTTGTCTCCATTGATGGGAGTGACCCTATTGTATTGTGTTACTTCCACATTTTCAGAGATAATTGATGATCCACCATTTATTATGGGCCCTCATTATTTAGTTTTGAGGGTTGTTGAGCCATGCTTTCTAATTTACATGGACATTTTTTAGTGAATTTCCCATGTCCTTCTACTGACAGGTCTAATTTAGTGACATTACTTATAGTTTAATGCATGATCTTGCTAGACCTAATTCATATACCTTCATATTACTACCTTCATCTTCCATTGTGGAATGGGCATATTTCTAGGACACTAATTGTGTTATTCCTATTTTAAAGGGAAGAAACATTATTTGATGCCAATGGACCTTCTTTAGTCTTCAAGCAGAGGATCTCATCATCGACATTGATCATTTTATGAGCTCTACTTGGAGTGCAGGCAACTTCAACATCATATTTTTTTAAGGGGGTTGGGGGATTTTTAGTCCTCTATTTCTTCTCTCTCTACTTTTGGGAGAGGAATATTCTTTGTTATTATGGGGGGAATTACTATGCACTCGGGTACCTAATCAAACATAGTGTCTAAGACCTAATTCTTTTACCCATCTAAGCTATGCTTAAGGGGGGTGTATGTGTATGTTTTTTAACCTCTATTAGGTGGTTCTTCCTACACATGTTTTAACCTTACTTAGGTGGATTTATAAGGTCACTTAGGGGTATTTATGATGTCATCACTCCATTGATGAGTGGATCAAGTCATCTCTCCACTTTGTCTAGTGAGTGCACACTCCACTCTGAGTGGATGAGGCTACCACTCCATTTTTTATAGTGAGTGCACACTCTACCCTGAGTAGGTGAGCCCACCACTCCACTTTGTCTAGTTTGTTCTCACTCCACTCATTCTACCTATTTAAGTGCCTCTCATCTAAGATAATAGGTGACATGTGAGTTGTGATCTAATTGATAAATGCAAATTGTATCAATCTAGTTTAATTATGAATATAAGATATTTTCATTTCAATCATGTTTTATTCCATTCACAACATAATTTTAATAATATTCTACATAATTGTTATTAATTCTAGGTGTCTAGCATAGGTGTCTTGTTTTTTTTGTCTTGTCGTGTGTAGCTCAAGAATCACATAGGTAGTTGAAAGGACTTATTGGTAGATGAAGTGATAAGTCATTCTTTGGATCATTTATTGTAATGTTTTCTCATTTACAAATTGAATAATGAAATAGAATTTCATTTGCATTTTGTATGAAATCCAGCCTATCATTAGTATCAAAGCCTAGAATTTTACTTTTTTAATTTTTCCTTCTCCTTCATAATAGTAAGGCATATCATTCTTGATGTTATTGCAGTGTTTGGCAAATGGCACATCTCTAGAAAGTTGTGGGAGCTAGTTTTAAGGAGAAATTGATAGTCTTAGTCAATTATTACCATAATTTTTGATTGTATATAGGGTACCAGCCAATAAAAGGACATTTTAGTCCTAGGGTGACCTACAAAATTTAAATAAAATGGAATACTACACCTATCATGACCTACACAAGGCATCAAGTGGAGCGTATTATCTACTCAAGTAAGGCCTATTAATTAATCCTTCTACTACATAGATACACATAAAGGATAATGCTACCCTAGTCATTTTCTATTTTGGTTTAATGGATTTCTAATCTTGTTGCATTTATGTTAATGTGTTTCATCTTTCAATAAGAATGCAAAATTCATGTTGTTTTCATAATTTACCAACTGCACTTTGCCTTATTAGTTGTGTACCACTTCCCTCTCACTACATTGGTTATTTGGTGGAGGTTTCATCAAATCTTGTTAGTTTATATAAATACATAACAATCAAAGGAGAGTTGTTATACCTATTGTTTAAATATTAAATAAATGAACTTTAAGGGTTGGATGTGGCAGTCATAAATTGAAGCATGGCAATCCTAAAGAGCAACGTGGAAATTGTTAAGAGTCCAATCTTTCATTTGAAGCCTTTATTAGGCATAGAGACTGTTAAAGAGGCTATATTTTATATCAACCATATTATATTTCCACATTATAATATTAGAATCATATATGAAATTGAATGAGAGAAGGTATTTTTTAAGTTTTTTTAATTAAAAAAGCAAAATTTTAATTTGTTCATTAAATGCCATTTTCTAATTGTGAAATCATTTAAATTTGAAAGCATTTAAAATTTGATTAATTTTTCATTGAAATTACCTTGAGCAAGCTACTCTCAGTGGATTTGGACAAAAAAAAACCAAATCAAGAAATTCATGGAGAAATAATGAGAGCTACTCTTTTACCCATTCATTTTTATCAAAAAATGTAAATCCAAAAATCAAGAAAAACTAAGTATATTGATGTATGAGGTTTTATTTTTAAGTCAGTATTAATGATAGGGTAAATCCTTTTCATTACCATTGCATATATAGAAAAGGGTACCATTTTGGAGTGATAAGGAACCAATTAGGGTAAACTAAAAACTTAAAAGCTTCAAAACTCAGAACTCAGAACTCCAAAAACTCAAACAAAAACCATGCATTCCATCAAATATATTATTGGTACTACATTGACTGGTAAATATAGTTGGCTAGAATGGTCTTAGTAAGTGGAGAACACACTCATATTTAATGATATATGGTTTTATATTTTTGATGGGGAAAAACAAATAGTTGAACCAATAGGGAATGCAAAGGATACATAGGTATAAAAGTAAAAAAACTAGAAAGCATTGGCCTTGATGAGGGCATAATTGAATGAAGATGTGTTTCATCATATATAGGGGTGTAGTTCACCATGGGAATCATTTCACAAACTAAATGAGATATATTATTCTCACTCAGATTTAGAATTCATTTAGTTATAGTTGAAGTTATTCAACCTAGAGTTGAAATATGGTGATGTGATGAGATTGGCTTTATAGATACATTACATCAAACATGATGTGGAAGCAATAGGATCAAAATTGACATCTACATGACTGCATTCATATATACCCTTCTTCCTAACTATTCTACCTACTTAGAGTCTCTATAAGCAAGCAATTAGTTGAAGACTCTCACATTTGACCAGATGGTTAAAAAGATGAATAAGAGAAAAGGACTTTTGAATAAAAACTGAATCCATAACAGGTGAAAGTGTGTGCTATGTCAAACTAAATTCTTCCAAAACATCAAACGAGGCCACATATTTTGAAAATGAAGGAAATAATAAATATGAAAATAAGTACAAGGGAAAAGGTGGCAAAAATGAAAATCATGGTGGTCAAAATTTCAAAAAAAGATGATAAAGAAAACCTCTACTGCAAATGGTGTGACAAAAAAGGAAGCCATGAGACTCATGAATGCAAGACTCCATGGGCTAAAATTAAAGCATATCATAATAAGAAAGATGAAAAATCAAATAAATAATCAAAAGAGTTAAACTCAGCCCAATTCACTAGTGAATGTGTGTTTTATAGTACAGATGATGAAACAAACAGTGTCTCAATCAATTTTGTGTGGTTTGATGCTTTAGTTCTTGATATTGGTGCCACTCAACATATGACTTTCTAAAAAAACTTCTTTGAGGAGTATAATGAGTAAAATTGTGGCTCAATATACCTTACAAATAGATCAAGTCTAAAACCACCAAAAATAGGTACAATTTGATTCAAGTGTCCAAGGCTTCCAGAATACAAAGTTGAGAATGTTCTTTACCTTCCTTAATTAAAATGAAACTTGTTAAGCTTCAAAATCAAAAATAAATCCATAAAGGAAATGTTTGCATTAGCCACTTTAGAAAAAAATAAAGTATATATAGGGTGAGATTAGGTCACCAAAAATGTAAAACCCGAACTCACAATTAGAACCCACTTAAAGGTAAATGACCCCTAATGACTTAATTAACTAACCTAAGTAAGATGAAAATATGTGTAGGTAAAACCACTAAGTGGGAAAAATTCTACACTAACACCCCCCCTGAAGCGTAACTTAGGTGGGTAGAAGAATTGGGTCTCGATAATGAGACTTGATGAGGTACCCAGGTACAATGCAACTCCCATAAATTGGAGTAAAGGAGAAAACCTGTAGGAACAAAACTCCTTCTCAAAAAGATAACAAAGAAGAGAAGAGGGCTAAAAATCCCCACTAAGGTCTATAATTTACTATAAACATCCGATGTCCCCTAAAGGAATGCTCAAAAGTGACTATGAATCAGAAGTAGATGCAGTGAAGAGTGGAGTACCCTAGAATAATAGTTGGTTCACTAAGTGCCTGATGGATCTTTAACCAAGGTGTAATTCCTATGAAAGGAATTATCTATATACTATGAAGTAGGTGGCTCAACTACTCTATGCTAATATGGTGTAATAGAAGTAGAGGTGAATAAGGTCTGTTGAATCCTCTATAATTATGGAAGAGACTGTCTGATGTCTAATGTGTCTTAAATCAGTAGACTATTACCTTGTAATGTCAAAAGTAGACTAGAGGTAGGGGGATCAAGAACTAACTCTTGAATATCTAGAAGGTGACAAGGATATGGTGGAGGTGTGTCCACTTCACTGTTATAATCATATATAGAAGAAGAGTTATTGATATTATAAGAATTCTCAAGCTCGTAAGTGTTATTAGGTATAGGTGAGTCCAAAGAGGAATCTGAAGGAGAGTTAGGAGCAAAGTGTGAGAAGCTATATAGCTAAGTCTAATTATCGACCATTACCATAGCCAAAATAGTATCACTATGCAACTCCCTAATATACAATGTATCTAGAGTAAATTCAACTCACATGCCCAGACCAAGGTGAGTGATTTAGTAGATTGACAAGAGATTAGTTGAGAGTAAGGGCACACTTAAAACATGATTGAATGTTCCACCACTCACTTCAACAGACCCTCTCTTAAGAAACTTTTTAGAAGTGGTATCACTCAGTTGTATAGAGGACATGTCACATGGTTCTAAGGAGCTAAACTCAATCTATGAAGAGGCCATGTGATGTGAAGCACTAGAATCAATGGCCCATGTACGAGGAGTTGGAGGCACAATTGCAACTAAGGCTTTGCCCTTATGTTTCCCCTTGTTATTCTCTTTATCTTTTTCTTTACCAAAGTCATTTGCCTTAGTGGAATCATGGGTTAATGAAGATAGTTTGATAGAATCTGAAACACCTATGTTATTCTAAATAAGAAGGCTAGTAAGGTGGTCAATTTGTTTCATCAAATATTTACTCTCATCATGCTTTCTTGAGCAATGCCCACATTTTATTCAATCTTTCTTAGCCTTATGACTGGAAGAAGAGGTCACATTGATTGATTTGGAGGTGGAAATATTTTCACCCTTCTCATCCTTTTTCATGATCTGCTTTCTCTCTCTATTGTTAGAAGCCTTATCTTTCTCAGCAAGCAATGCATGAGATTTAGATGACTTCATTATGCCCATCTGTATCAACTTATATTGCTCTTGAATCAAGTTGGCAATAAAAGTATCTAAAGAAGGCATCTTCCATGTGGTGTCAAGAGCACTCTTAGTGTCATGGAAAGTCGACACAAATATAGAATATTCAAGACCAAATTTAGAGAGTATTGATAGAACAAGTTGTTCATCTTTCTTATCAATTCCACATGCTTTCAACTACAATCTCAAAAGTTTAAACTTGGTAAAGAAGTCTTAAAGAGTGTCAAAGTCATATGGGTTCAATCTCATAAGCTCATTTTCTAGCTCATATCCTCTCATCACATCTTGTACTCTAAAGAGCTTGGTGATCTAGGCCCTGTAGGTGTTTTGGCAGATTCAATGTGAAAGAGTAGATCTAGGGAGATGGAAAGACATAGTAGTCCATGAAATTTATCACAATAGTTAAACCATTTGATTTTTGCTCTATCATCAGTAGGTCCAGTCTCAGTTCCCATTATAATTTGATGGTAACCCTTGGATTGCAATATAATTTCCATTCTAGGTTTCCATTCATGATAATTAAATGGTGTAAACAAACTAATAGAGAGTGAATCCATAGTGCAGAAGTAAATATTGTTGTAGTAAGTAAATAAGTAATTTAAAAAAAGAAAGATTGAATGTACAACAAACACAAAAGTACCCCCTTAGAACTATCAGGTAATGACCCCCCTTGAATGTCTCAAATAAAATCATGCTCATATAGACGTTAGATTCAACTAAAAATGCATCTTGAGTAGTAGGTGCATAAGTACAAGGAACTAGAGGGACATCAAATTCAACTGATAATGTATCCAAGAGTGTACAAAAAATGTGAAATTTTTTTATAGCTATGGAAGGCCCAATGGAAGGTCCAATGTGTAGAGCATAAAAAATAATCACTTTTGAAAAAAATGAGTTACCGATCAAAAGTTATGGCACATACAAGTTCTTATTTTGACATATTCCTAGACCCTTTCCAAAAATGGAATATTTTCCATCGTGTTTTTTTACCCAAAAATTCAAAATTGGAAAAAACTTTAATCTATTTCTTCATTACCTTTCACTTGAAATTTGATACCCACTTCAACATCATGCAGGTTTCCAACACTGCTTTACTTCAGGTTTTCAACTACTTCAACTTAAAAAAAGTAATAAGTTGTCAACCTTTGAAAACCTGAGTGGGTCTTACTAGTGTAAATCGAGTTTATGAACTTACATGACTTATTACTTATAAAGCAAGTAATGAGTAATAAGTAGTTGACCTTCGAAAACCCAAATGGGTCTTTTAAGTGTATTTCAGGTTCTTCAACCTGCACAACTTCAAAGTTTCCAACAATTACAACCTATGAAACAAGTAATGAGTAATCAACCCTAGAAAACTCGAAGAGGTTTAGTGAGCAAGTAATCGGGGTTAAGAAACCCAATTACTTATAAGTTATCACCCTAGAGAAGCCTGATTACTTATAAGTAGAAGCACTTGAGAAACTTGATCTAGTCTATGAGCAAGTAGTCAGGGTTGATAAACCTAATTACTTATAAATTGTCACCTTGGAGAAGTTTGATTACTTCCCTGTAATGTAAATCAGGTTCTTGAATAGCTATGACTTAAAAAACAAGTAATGAGTAGTCATACCTGGAAAACCTAAAATGGTCTTGGGAGTAAGTAATGCACCCCAGAGAACTCAAATTGGTCTTGGGATCAAGTAATGCACTTCAAAAAACCCAAATTAGTCTACGAGCACTAAATCAGAGATAGCAGGCTTGATTACTTATCTGTACAGCATTGTATCAGTAGCAAGAAATTATACTTTAAAAGAAAAATCCATGAATTTTTTCAAAAAAATAAAGATAACCCATTTGAGATCTTAAAAAACCCAAAAAATATATGTAGAGAGATTTTTGATAAAAGGCTTTCTAACATGAGTTTCAAGGTAGTTTTCAAAAAATGCCTCCAAGGTCAAAATCACAGTTGTACAGTATGAAAAAATAGCAAGGTGAATGCAGGAGGATCTTACCAAAGGAGACAAATGCATGAAGCTATCAGAAAAGGTCTGGTACCATGATATATTTCACCAAGATATTTGAATAACGGTCATGCGATGAATGTTGAATTCTTGTAGAGGCATAATGAAAGCTTTAAAAATAAGAAAATTCTACAAAGGAAATGTTTACATTAGCCACTTTAAGAAAAAAGAAATTATATATAGGGTGAGATTAGGTCAATAAAAAGGTAAAACCCTTACTCATAATTAGAACCCACTTAAAGGTAAATGAACCCTAATGACTTAGTTAACTAACCTAAGTAAGCTGAAAAGATGTATAGGTAAAACCACTAGGTGGGGAACACCCTACACTAACAGTACCTAGTGCTCATAAGGTAACAAGGCCATTCTATTCTATTGGATAATGGTGATGTCACTATTAAGATAAAAAGTGACAATATAATCATCTTGACTAGATATGAGGAAGTGAAACTACTCAAACTCAAGGGTGAGCCATCAAATTCAAGGATTTATGGTCATCTCATGTAAGATGGAATGTTTACAAACATGTTTTGTCATGATCTAATTGGCAAAACTCACTTTAGCATCATTCATGTATTTCAAAATAATGGTGTTGTTGGCATGCCTACATTACCCACAAAATCAAATGAAAAGTGTGAAGCCTACACATTGGATAAACATGCAAGAGAATTGTTTCCAAATTCATAGTGGGAACCTGACATAAAATTGCAACTTGGTCTCTCAAACTTGTGTTCTCTTCCAATCATATCTAGTGGTGGTCATAAGTACTTCATGTTGTTTATTGATCACTATAGTCAGATGACATGGATATACTTTTTGAAGAAAAAATCAAAAGCCTTCAAGAGTTTCCAAAAGTTTTGGAATAAGATTGAAAATGAAGCACAAACCCACGTCAAGACACTAAGGATAGATAATGGTGGTGAATACACTTAAAATAATTTTGAATCCTATCTTGAGCAAAATAGGATCAAATACCATCTCACAGTTCATCACACTCCACAACAAAATGGAGTAGTTGAAAGAATGAACAGAACTATGATGAATATGGTTCATGCAATGTTATACTTCAAAGGGGTAAATTTACACTTTTGGGTTGAATTATCTAAAATAACAGTATACCTCCATAACATATCACCATCAATAGTGATGCAATTTAAGACTCTATATGACATGTGGTGTGGTCATCTCCCTTTAGTGTGACATCTTCAAATTTTTGAATCCACTTGTTACACATTGATTATAAATGAGAAGAGAAATAAATTAGACCATAGGAGTCAAAAATGCATCCATTTGGGATATTCTAAATCTTGCAAGGCATTAGGCTATATGATGAGAAAGAGGAAGTTTCTTCTCGCAAGAGAAGTTGACTTTTATGAGACTGCAAAGAGTAAAGAGCATATTGATTGATAATTGAATTGATTTGACAAGTATGATATGTTTGATGTCTAAAAAGAGAGTGATTTGGATGTTCCATACAATGAGTGGGGGACACACAGTTGAGAATCTATTGGTTTTCTATTATCTCCTATACATGAGCTTGAAACTCTTCCTAAAGGAGGGTGTGAAACTTCATCAGATATTGAACAGGGACCACCAAAACAAAGGGTATAAAGTGATGGAACTTTAGAGGATGAACTTGAAGCACCTAAAATAAATAAATGGATTCCTAAAGGGCCCACTCAAACATTGAAAGATGTGAAACCTAATGGAGTTGGGAAAATAAGCACAAGAAGTGCACATGCAGCTACATCACAATCAAATAAGTTCCTTGAATAAATTCAATATAGAATTGAAAATATCACCTTGGATGATTCTCCAAAATAAGAACTCAATTTTGCATTTTATTTAAAACCAACATCTTTCAAAAAAGCTAAGAAGATTGAATCTTAGATAAAATCAATGAAAGATGAGTATAGTGCATTGGTCAAAAATGGGACTTGGAAATTGGTTAATCCTCTATATAGTTGCAAATAGATTGGTTGCAAGTGGGTCTATCACTATAAATACAAAGATGATGGATCACTTAAAAATCATAAATCAAGGCTTGTCAAAAAGGGATATGCTCAAAAAGAAGGAATTGACTACAATGAAACATTTGCACCTACATCAAAATGGACTACCATTCAAACCATGTTAGCTTTGGTAACTCATAATGGATGAAAATATCACCAAATGGAGGTCAAAACTACATTCCTAAATGGTGATCTCAAAGTAATTGTGTACATGACACAAACTGAAGGTTTTGCAGTAAACATAAAAGAGCACAAAGTGTTCAAACTTAAAAATCATTATATGGTTTGAAACAAGCCCCTTAAGCATGGTACAAAAAACTAGTTGAGCACCTCATGAACATGAACTTTAAAAATTTTGAGTTTGAAGATGCAACTTGTTTCATCAAAATAGTTGACAAAATATTTATATGTGTGGTGTATGTTGATGATTTGCTCATCACAAGGAACAATGAATGGTACACTAAAAAATTCTAATCGGAGTTGATGAAAATCTTTAAAATTACTGATTTGGGTTATCTTCATTACTATTTGGGTAGTGAAGTAATTTAAAAACCAAAATATTTATTCATCACTCACCTCAATTACATTGGTGACAATCTGAGCATGTTCAAAATGGAAGATTGTAAGCCTCTCAACATGCCCATGGAATAGAATCTCAAATTGACATCTAAAGATTCAACAAATTTGGTTGATGCCACTAAATACAAACAACTCATTAGATTCTAATTTATGTGACAACAACTCGATCAGATATATCATTTATAGTTAGTGTCCTCTCGAGATTCATGCAACAACCTAAGGATAACCATTAGGTAGCAGCAAAAATGGTCATCAAATATCTTAAAGGAACACAAAATGTTGGGCTTAAATACTTCAGGGCAAGAGACTCCAAACTGGTTGGGTGTTCAGATTTTGACTATGCTAGTGATCATGAAGATGGAAAGTCCACCTCAAGTTTTTTAATGAATTTGGAAACAAAATTTGTTAGTTGAAAATCCAAGAAATAATTAGTGTCATTAATTTATTTAATAGAAGTAGAACATATGGTTGTTTCAGCGGCAACTAGAGAGATCTTGTGGCTTAGAAGGATTCTTTCATATTTATAGGAGCAACAGGTTTTGTCAACACCTCTCAAGGTTGACAACACTTCTACAATCTAGATGGTAAAAATTATAGTGTTTCACAACCAAACCAAGCATATCAATACCAAATTTCATCTAGTTTGGCACTATGTGAAGGATGGCAGTGTTAAGTTGCAACATTACCCAACAACAAAGCAACCAGTAGACATCCTGACAAAAGCACTTGGATGAGAAAAATCTAAGAAGTTTAGAGGAATGTTTGGTCTAACAAAGACCCCTATAGATTAAGGAGGGATGTAACAATATTGTACATAATTGTTATTAATCCTAGGTGTTTAGCATATGTGTCTATCTTTACATATCTATTATGAATGTTTAGAGTTATTATGTTAAAATCTTGCCAGTCTTCAATCATGGTTGATTCTATCAATTTTTCACAATTTAGATTCATTTTAATATATAATTTTTACTATTTTAGAGAAAAGTAGCATGATTTGTTAAGCACGGGATATACTAAAAGTGGGGGTGAATCAGTATGCCATATATCTTATAAAACTTTTACTTAATCAAACTTCACTTAACCATACATTCAAGATATGCAATAAAACTGAAACAATAACATGTACCACAGAAGAGAGAGAGAGAGAGAGACCAAATTTTTACATGGAAACCCAATGTGGGAAAAACCATGGAGAACAATCTCAAGTATATGAACGAGCACCAAATCAAATTACAAAGTTCACAAACACCAACTTGCAGGAGTACCAACCCCTTTGCCGAGCACCTACACAATAACTATTTATGAGCACCAACCCACAGGAGCACCAACCCCTCTTGTGTATAAAACACAACTATATCTCAATGTTTCTTTCTCAACAAATGATAACACACTACTATATCTCTTCTCTTTTCTCTTCTCTCCTCTCCTCTTCTCAGCTAGATAAAACCATTCGCATCCATACCACTGACAAATGGCTTCCCAAGCCTCCTTTTATAGCTTTCCAAATGACCTTTGGCATTCACCTTTTGTTACCCTTCAATCCTCATGGAAAATGGTGCCAAACTTATCTTGCATGACCCTTTGAATTCCTTAAGGTGACCCTTCATGGGAAAATGCATATTTTCCCTCTTTTGTCTTTATCTGGTGACTCTTTGAATTCCTCAAGGTGATTCTTCATAAGCAAATGCATCCTTTCCCTCTTTTGTCTTTATCTTGTGACTCTTTGACTTCATCATGGGCCCTCTTTTGAATTTATACAACCAAAAATATATTCATTAATATTTAATTAATATTAACACACTTTAACTAAAATATGAACATTAATAACACCTTTAAACATTAAATGCTACAGGGCCTTTGTCACCAATATTGCTAGACCTTTGACATCAATGACAATATTTCTAACAATCTCCCCCTTTGTCATTGATGATAACCTCAAATTGAAACTGCCACATTCTAAAACTTGTTCATATACTTCTCCTCAAAAAATGAGACATGCACATACTGCCAACTAAAAACATACAGTAACTCCCCCTTACTATAGCATCTTGTTTTTTGAACCTATTCCTATACATGTTCTTAAACTTGTTCCTATACCTATTTTTGTACTTTTCCCCCTTTGACATCAATGGCAAAAGGTCTTTCCTAGAGCTAACACTTAGCTCCCCCTCAACTAATGATGATCCTCAATGGCGAGAAGTAAAAGAAATTAATCTGAACTTCTCTCACATATACTTAAATGTGTCCTTTGGTAGTGCCTTTGTGAAGATATCTGATAGCATATATAAATTGTTATATGTCCTCTAAGCATCTGCAATCAACTCATTTGAATCTTTTCTTCTAATCTCAAAACCTTTTGCATAAAACTTTAATATGTGTCTCTGATCACATATTTGACTTACACTCAAAAAATTATGCTTAAGACCTTCTACATATAATACATTTTCAATCTTTGTCTACTATTATCCAAACTTAATGTACCTTCTTTTACTATCTTAGCAATGGTATTGTCTCTAAATTTCACTATGCCATCATTGATCTTATTTAGAGTTATGGATTTGATGTTGTCTCCTATCATGTGCCTCAAACATTTGTTATCAATGAACCATGGTTGTTCTTTATTTCTTACATGGAAAGTTGTCTGGACTAACATAAACTCTTCAAGTTGTTTCTTCTGCCATGAATCTATCTGAATTCTCTTCTTGATGAATGGAGCCTTAAAACTTTGGTCCATCTTGACTAACTCAAACACACTTCTACAATGTCAAGTTATGTGTCCAAAATTATTATACTTGTAACATATTATGGCCTCTTCATCAAAGCCTGATAGAAGATCAAAAGAGTTGTGGCTTCTGCTTGACTCTGCATGAGTTCCCTTCTCCTTGTTTGTGAAATTGTTAGTTCTTTTCCTATAGTCTATCTTCTTATGACCATAACCATTACAATAAAAATAATGACCAAAAATATAAAACCCGTTATGGTTTGTGTATCTTTGACCTAGTTGTCTTTTATACCTCTATTCCTTCCAGCCTTCTTTGTTTGAGTTGGCCTCTGCATTCTTAACTTCTTCCCTTTTCATTTCCTCTTTTGTAAGGCTTCAACATAGCTCTTTTATTTTTCTATGTTAACCTTGTCTTGAGGTTCTGTGAAAATAGTGGCCTCCCCTTTCTCTTTTTTAAATATGATGCCTATCTTATCTGACATTGATCTTTGACTGTCTAATATCTTATTCAACATGTTAGTGTTATTATCAAATTTTGAATCATTGGCTACTTTCTCAATATATTCTTTTAAAGAGGCAATTTCAACAACATAACTTTCACATTCTTTACATAATTTTTTCAATTGTTTTTTAAGATCTTCTTCAATCTTTATGGCTTCTTTAATGTGTGCTTGTATATCTTCAATTATTTCTTTTGACTCCTTTTCATTTTTCTCCATCTGGTGCTTCAATCTTTGATTCTTCTTCTCAAGAGATTTTAATTCTTCTGAGACACAAATGAGTTCTCCTTCCATATTCACCTCAGCTTCATCCTCACTTTCATCATGTTCTTCTTCTTGATCATCTATACTTCTACTTGCGAAGGCCTCTTCATGCATGGTCATGAATAGATTCTCTTCTTCATCTAAGTCACTGACTTCACTGTCTTTGGCTGAGCTAAGATATTTAGAATATAAATTCTTCTTATATTTTCCCTTGAAGTTTTTCTTGTATGTAGACTTTCTTTCTTCATTATCACCATTATTCTTATCTGGGCACTTACCTGCAAAATGTCCAATCTTACCACATTTAAAACATTTAAATGGAAACTTTCTTTGATATTTACCTATGCCCTTTTTAGGCTTGTGGATGAATAGGGCTTCATTGTCATCTTCTTCATCGCTGGAGTTGTCACTTGATTCTTGAATCTTGGCCTTATCTTTCTTAGATATTTTGAAATTATCTTCCCTTTTTGAAGGTTTTTCTTATTTGGCTCACATCTCATATGTTGTAAAAATACCATGTAGTTCATCCATCTTTAACTTGTCTAGATCCTTCATTTCCTCAATTGTAGATATCTTTGCATCATATCTCAATGGTAGAGATCTCAAAACCTTTTGTACCACCATTGACTCTTCTAATTTTTCTTCAAGGCCTCGAATTTGATTTACTATTTGATCAATCCACAAAAGATAACTTGTTATATTTTTTTCCTCTTCCATTTTCATACTCTCAAACTATCTCCTAAAAGTTTGTATCGTAGCCCATTGAACTTTTCATCACCTTTGTAAATATTCTCAATTTTTACCTAAGTCTCACAAGAAGATTTGCATTATATAACTTTAATAAATTTTAATTCACATAAACCACATAAAATAGCATTTAAAGCTTTAACATTATTTTCAATTGTCTTCTTATCCATGAGAGTGGTTACAAGTGTTTGTGGTTCTTCTTATTCATCTATCACTGCTTGCCAAATGTTGAATATAAGGGACATCAAGTACATCCTCATCCTTATGGTTCAAAATTCATAATTTATCTCATCAAACAAAGGTGCTTTATTTTTAGAATAACATTAATGTGCTCCAGCCATCGTGTTTTCCCCGATCTACCTTCAAGCTGTTAAACTCTTTTCAAAAGAACCTGCTCTGATACCAATTGTTAAGCACAAGATATACTGAGAGGGGGGTGAATCAATATATTATATATCTTATAAAACTTTTACTTAATCATACTCCACTTAGCCATACATTAAAGATATACAATAAAATTGAAACAATAACATGCACCACACGAGAGAGAGAGAGAGAGAGAGAGAGAGAGAGAGATACCATATTTTTACATGGAAACCCAATGTGGGAAAAACCACAGAGAACAATCTCAAGTATATGAATGAGCACTAAGTCAAATTACAAAGTTCACAAGCACCAACTTGTAGGAACACCAACCCCTTTATCGAGTACCAACACAACAACTATTTGTGAGCACCAACCCATAGGAGCACCAACCCCTCTTGTGTATAAAACACAACTATTTCTCAATGTTGATTTCTCAATAAATGATATCACGCTACTATATCTCTTCTCTTTTCTCTTCTCTCCTCTACTCTTCTCAGCTAGATAAAACCATTCACATCCATACTAACAAATGGCTTCCCAAGGCTCCTTTTATAGCTTTCTAAATGACCTTTGGCATTCACCCTTTGTGACCCTTCAATTCTCATGGAAAATGGCACCAAACTTGTCTTGCATGACCCTTTGAATTCCTCAAGGTGACCCTTTATGGGAAAATGTGTCTTTTCCCTCTTTTGTCTTTATCTGGTGACTCTTTGAATTCCTCAAGTGACTCTTCATGGTAAAATGTGTCATTTCTCTCTTTTGTCTTTATCTCGTGACTCTTTTACTTCTTCATGGGTCCTCTTTTGACCTTATGCAACTAAAATTATATTTGTTAATATTTAATTAATATTAATAGACTTTAGCCAAGATATGAACATTGAGAACACCTTTAAACATTTAATGTTATGGGGCCTTTGTCACTAATACTGCTAGACCTTTGGCATCAATGACAATATTTCCAACATGCTTCTATAGTAATTGCTCTTTCATTTTTGGTGTTATGAATCCAAATTCACTATTTGTGTCATTATTTTTTCACTACTTGTTTAAATCTACCTTTTCTTTATTTTATGAGTATCATCATCCCTCCTGATTTCAGCTACTTCATCCCATATTGATGTTTTTGAGTATCCTACAAAATTTGGGGTTTTGCATCTATCATGTCCATGTGTCTTTATAAGAACAATTATGTATTTTCTTTCAACTATGGCCCTTAAACTGAGATCTTTACTCCAAGGGTAACCTCTAAAAATTATAGCTTACCATTATTAAATGCTCTTAGTGGGCCCTATCTCCCTATTAGTCACATGTCATTTTAATTTCATTTCATGGTTTTCCATTTTTTAGTGATGTCCATTTGCCTTATAACCTAGTTGTTCTTAATTTTTCCCATTGTTTCCTTTTCTCTTTTTGTTGCATCGGTGTCCAATCCTCATCTAATTAAAGGCATGATCCTTTCAATAACTCTATGTTTCTTAGAATTTGTATCTTATCATATTTTCCTATCATTATAACTTGGATATTTTTATATGTTCCTCCTTAACTTACCTTTGCTAGCATAAGTTTAGAACATTTTTCATTTCCATTGCAATTTATCTTCAATAAATACTCTTAACAAGTTATTGATGTCTTAATTTTCTCCATAATCTCTTATTCCCTTAATAATTATATTCATTGACCTGTTACTTATCTCCCTCTCTTCTATTAATTGTAGTTTTACCTATTTTTGTATTAGTTCCCTTTGTTTCTTTGATGGTTTCTTGACAATTCTTGATCATGTCTTGGCTTCTTTAAGTTGACTTTTTATGTTGTTCTCATTTAACTCTATTATACTATTTTTTGCTCCTTTATTTTTTCTATGTTCATCTATTGTGTGGTTTATGCTTTGTATTTACTTGTGATTATTTGTGATGCATTTTGTAGTTCTTGCAACCCAACTTTCATCATTTTATAGAGGTTGGTCACTTTCTCTTTAAACATCTCAGTATCTTTCTCTAGTTTTTATTTTTCTTGTGTCATTTCTGTAAATTTGGCTTCTTGTATTTGTTCCCTTGCTTCCATGTTGTCTAGATTCTCTTTGATGCTCAATAGCTCCCTTACATATATTTTTATGATCAAACAAGTAGTGTTGATGTAGGGTTGTATATTTCCTTTCCATCCAATTTTTTCCCCATACTATATTTTTTTGTTAATGATTATGTGGCATGGTCCTTCTATGTGTTATTTTGGCTATGTTGGACATGTATTTTTTATTTAGATTTTGGTTTATCCCCTCATGTCATATTATTTCCTGTTTGGGGTATTTTGTTGTCTTGATTTCATCACTCGTTTCTAGAAAATAATGGTGAACTTATTGTCATATTGTTCTTTATTTTGTGTTTTTTGTTTATGATTTTACTTCTTTTCCAACACTCTTTAGTCTTAGATAGCCAATGTCTCATTATTATATGATATTACTTTGCATTGATAAAAATTAGTTGTTCTCATACCACTTTTGTTGCCTCAAGAGTTTAAGGTGGTGTTATGTTAGGTGTGATATTAAAAATTTATGAATACAACTATATATGTCTCTTAAAAACTCCCATAATGTCACCAAAATAGGGTGCAACATATACAACCACCATTAGTTTAATTGGTTATGGTATCACAAAGTTTATTTGCCTATAAAATTTTGTACTTTTCACCCTACTAAAAAGGAGGGCATGTTAATTTTCAATTGGGTTGACTATTATGACCCTTCTTGCAATAGATTAAAATAATAGTACAAATGCCAAAAATGATATTACAATGAACCAAAAAAGACTATATTACATAGATTAAGGATCATAATAACATTACAATATTGCTCACCACTTTAAAGGGATAACTTCCTTTGAGAAAGCTCAATATAATATAATTTTTACATACCTTTCCAATAGTCTAGGCTCTTATTTATAATAACTTTATCGTAGCTAACTACTACCTCCCATGCATATGGAATTCTTACATTTATCTCAAGGGATGACTTAAAAAACATATGCATCCATAGCTTTTATTAAAGATAATAATTATAAATAAAGAGTTAGGATGAAGGGGTCCTAACATGCCCTTCCCCTTCAAAATATTTTCCCTCAAAGATGAAGATGAGGAAATTGTTGCTAGATTTTAAGGAGGGGTTCCTAAAACACATATTTTGGCTGTCTTTCGTGCCGTTCAACTAGAATCTCAGTGATGGTTCAATTGTGAAGCTACCATGAATGTCTTTATAGAATAACTTCAAGTTCAAGGAGAGAGTGTTTTACATCAAGCTTAAGAAGTAATTATTGAGTTGTGAAATTATGTCCTGAAGCTCTCTTCAAACATGAGATATGAAAAATTGGATAGACATGCGAAGAGGGTGGAAGTTCCAGCTTGTGTGCAACATGACCAATGTGTTGAAGAAAATTATAAGCTCCATATAACATGGGAACAAGTTTATAGCATCCCTTTATCTTGATATAGGATTTATTATAACATTTTAGTTGGAGGAAAACCAAAAGTGTGTTTGGAATGATGTTGATTCACCTACTACTTCATGTAATTTTGTGCCATGTAGAGATATTCTTTCAAAAGATAGAGAATATTGTTTTGATTACTGAGAATAGTGTCTATTTCCTGAACATGAGAGTTGGTAGGAAGATAAGCAAGAAGATAATGTTGATTCTAACCATAGATACCTTCATAAGGAGTCATCCTAGTGGTTGTGTGATAGGAGGTGTTGTACACCCTTCTAAAAATAGTAACCATTTTACCCATTAATATTACTGATTAGAAGAAAAACAACAAAGACATGATTCCAAGAATTTATTAACAATTTTAGTCTAGATATATATTTTTGGGTGGTAATCCAAGCTCACTTTTAGTTGGGTACCTGTGCTTTTGAAGAGTTCTTACTAGAAGTGACTTATGAATGTTGAGTCACAATTAGATACAAAAGAAGTTAGGATTCCATGAAGGCAAAGAATTTGATCAATGAATCTGTGGGTGATAGTAGAAGTAGTGTAAAGATGAGCCAAGGCACAAAAATGAGCATGTTTAGAGAGGTGATCTACCACCTCCATAATGACTGACTTTCCACCATATTTTTGTAAGCCTTCTATAATATCCATGAATATGTCTGTCCAAATGCATTTTGAAATGGGCAAGGGTTGGAGTAATCCAAGTACTACGACTATTTATACCTTTGATGTTGAATTTTACTTAAAACATTTCATGATATTTGTCTTGATGCCTTACCAACTAAACTATGATGAAGTGTTCATAGGTTTTTAAAAATCTAAATGATCTGAGAAAGGTGAGACATGTAGCTTGTGTAAAATTTTGTGTCAGAACCTGGATTCGTAAATCAAGATAATATGGCTTTTATAGAGTAAGGATTGGTCCTCCCAAGCATAGTTGGGTTTGGAAGATGGATTCACAAATAATTATCAGATGATTTATTGTGTGTATCTTACTTACACTCTTATTGAATGTCATGCATCCATTTTGAAACATAGATGGATAAGCTAAACATTTGTGTCTATTCTTCATACAAGTAAAATAGTGCATCAACGATTGAGTTTTACTTACCTTCTTATAAGTGATATCATTACCATACCCCATTAATTCAAAAAGTCACTTTTTTTAAACCAGGGAAGAGTCCCTTTTCTCCAAGAAGTATTTGAGGTTTTGATGTTCATTTTTTATGCAAAAAGGTTAACCTACTAGGTATGGTCGACGCTTACAACAACATAATTTAACCATCATTTATTTATCATATGTTGATTGTGCCAAATTATACCTACAAATAAATTTTCTAGTGAATAACATGGACATCCCTCTTGCATGAGGATAACATATAGATCATTTTTACATGCATCACTTTTAATAACAAATGTCTTCAATAAAATTGGCATGGCCAAAACAAGGGTAGTGCACATAACTTGCTTGAGTAATCCAAAGGCTAAGTGTTCAACTATAGTGGACCATAAAAATGAGTTATTTTAGCATATTAGTCAATGGGACAACAAGTTTCCCATAATCTCTAACAAATTTGCTATGGTACCCAGTGAGGCCAAGAAATCCATGAAGGCTTTTGACTGTCCTAGGTTTAGGCCAATTTTTCATGGCCTCAATTTTTTTTGGGTCAACCATAACACTGATTGTTGAGATAATATGGATTATTTAATCTACCTCTTATTGACCAAATTAATATTCAAACCCTTTTCCACATAGCTAGTGGTATTTAATAAGTTGTAAGGTCATGTCGAGGTGTTGGAGATGTTCTTCCCAAGTATTTTTGTAAATCAAGGTATCATTAAAGAAAACCATGATGAATTTAAGTAAAAAGGGGTGAAAGATTTTTTTCATCAAACCTTGAAAGGTGGAAGGTGATTGGTAATCTTGAAGGGCATGACTAATAATTCATAGTGTCCATCATGTGTGTAAAAAACAATTTTTAGAATATCTTCATCCCAGAGGAGAATCTAATGATAGTCAAACCATATATCTAATTTGGAGAAGTGGGCACCATGAAGTTCATCTATCACTGGGATAATAAATTTATATATAATAGTGAGATTCTTTATCTCACAAAAATTAATGAACTACTAAGATCCATCTTTTTTGTGGACTAGAAAAACTGGGGAGGAGTATGGGCTTGTGCTCAGATAAATGACTCCTCCCTGAAGAATTTCTTGAATCATCTTCTCGATTAAGATTTTTGGTAAAAAATATATTGATATGGTCAAATTTTAGGGGGTACACTACCCAGAAGGAGTTGAATACAATGGTTTTTTTGTTGATGAGGTGATAAGCCTTTTGGTTCCTCAAATAATGATGCATGTTTAGCTAGAATATATTTTAAGTTAGTAGGTTGGTGGGAATCATTGGATGTATATAGCTAAATAGAAGGGAGTTGAGCAATGCTTCCATGTGAGCCTTTCTTGAGAATATTATCCATGTGATAGGAACTGATGACACTAGTAGATCTTGGTAAGAGGCCTTTCAGTGTGTAGTATTGGACATTCTCAGAGAACTACATCCAAAGCAAGATATACACAAGAATGTGCAACCATTGGGAGCCAAGAACCACATCACATTCACCTAAGGATAAGGAAAGCATGTTTTTTTAGGGTATAGCTCCCCACATAAATTTTAACATTATGACATTTGCCTTTACACGATAATGTTCCTCCACTAAAAATCATCACTTCAAAGATAGAATAGGGGAGCACAAAATAGTTAGTTTATTTAGCCAACTGAAGATCAATGAAATTATGTGTATTACCAGAGTCAATGAGAATAGTAATGGGGTGTTTCTTAAAATACCCCTTTATTGTTATAGTTTAAGGAGTTGTTACCCTAACCAATGCATGCATATAAATTTTGAGGTGCAACTCTATGGTGTTAGGGTTTTTGACTTCAGTTTCTTCATCAAGAAAATCTTGAGCATCTTCCCATTCTTCAACATCTAATGTTGAATCAAAATACAACAAATATAACTTCTATTCAATCACTAGTGTCATTTGGAAAAAAAATATCAGAATTATACCATAGCCTTTTTGCAATGAACATATAATTATGCCTCCTTAAGGCATTTAATGGGGTGAATTTTGGAGGAGGGTTTGTGACTGATCATGGTGTTATAAATGTCTTTAAAGAACCAAAATTAGAAGGTCAACATACAAAAGTGATTTATCTTCCATAAGTTTGGTCAATCTTGTGCTTCCATCATGTTCTCTAGTTTAAACATCTTGACCTCTATGTGAATTATATATTTGAGTCCATTGATGAAACAACTCTTAAGTCATCATTTAACCATTCATTTTGGTTGGCCAACTCTTTAAATTCAGTGTGATACTCAAGAACCATTCTAGTTTATTGTAGTTTGGTCAAGGCTTTGATGAAATCATCATAAGCACTGGGAACAAATCAAACCAACACAATCTTGACAAAATCATCCCAAGTTAGTTCTATATGATATTTTTGATAGCATTAGTACCACTGGACAACTTCCTTATATAAGTGAAATGATGTGATGAGTACATTGTCTACCCCCAATGTATTATGTAAACTAAAATATTGTTTAGCTTGATAAATTCAGTTGGTTGGTTATATACCATTAAATTGTGGAAAGTCCAATTTAGGGCAAAGTGGTGTGGTTTGAGAGATAATTCTGACTTCAGAATCTCTATCCCCATTAAGCCTATTGGAGAGCATGGGATCTTGTGCATTGATGTTGTATAGTCTCTCATTCAACTTAGTGGGATGAGAGTCGAGCTAAGATTGGAATTCCACTCAAAGTTCCTTAATGTTATGTGTCATGGCTTGGCTTCCAGTACATGCAACAACCATTGACTAAAGGGGTTTGGGGGTGCTATAAAAAGTTGATTGAAGTTATATGCTAAAATGATTGATTTGACGAGATGATCATAATGGTATAATTTTCATAAGAAAAAAGTGTTTTTGAGGCTATAGGTGAAAAATAATTTTGTCTTTTTTTTCAAAAAAATGAAATACCCATTAAAATGATCATCTCGATAAGAAAATCATGATGCAGTCTCCCTATGGGCAAACATTTTTTCTTTGTATTTTTTTGGTTTTTTGATGGCTGGCTACTGTAATGAGTTTAGGTAACCATTTTGGAACATTATGACCCTTTTGACAAGTTCATTTATTGTGTTTTTGTCAATTTAAAAAATATGATATTATTTTTTTGACTATTGGCTATTACTTTAGTTTTTAAGAAATCAAAGTCAAACATGTGATTGTAGGAATTTTAGGGTTATAACAAAGGATAATACATGATATGTTTGGTCTGTGAAATTGTAAATATATTAATCTCATTCATAAAATAATGTTGACTCAATATTTCATAGTGCTAACTATGATAATTAACCATTTCATAGCCCACTATTTCATTTTTGAGATACAATACAAATAACATCTTGAGGCTAACCACTTACTAGTGCATCAAAGAAATAAAAAATTGAAGGCTTCCTATGGTTAGGTTGTGAAAAAAACTAGGGGGTAATCCTATATACCTAAAGGTTCATGGAAGCACAAGTTAATATACAACATTGTCTAATGGTTTATGTATTGGGGCATAACCCCTCACTCCATAGAATTAAGGAAAACTTATAACCACTAAACTCAAAATGACAACATTATGTTAGTTTTAAAACTGTCAAATGTAGTTTACAACCTAAATAAAGAAGAGAGGAGAAAAAATTGGGAAAAAAGCTTAACGATGTCACCCTATTACCAGAATATGCTCACCTAGATTTAGATTGAGCAAGGTGAGAGCATATGGTGGATAGAGGTAGAGAACCCTAAACTAATGAAACTACCACATAAAAATGGCCTTGGAAAGATATTTGATCCCAGATGTTATGACCATTCCTGCAATAGATTAAAACAATGGTGAAAATATTGTAAATAAGATTACAATGAATGGAAATAAACTATATTGCATAGAAAAAGGTGCATAGTGACATTACAATATCATTGATCTATTCGAGAGGGAAACCTTCTTTGACCAAGTTCAATATAATATAATTCACGAATGCCTTTCCACTAGTCTAGGCTCTTATTTATATTAAGTCTATCCTAGCTAACCATTGCTTCTCATACATATAGGTTTATTACAATTAGCTCAAAGGATGACTTACAAAGCATATGCATTCCTAGCTTTTATGAAAGAGAATAATTATAAATAAAGAGTTAAGATGAATGGATTCTAATATTGACTTCTTACAGATTATGTCATGCCACTTATTTAATGAATGTGATATCCTTTTTTACAAACTTAAATTTAACTTTCTCACTTATACAAGATTGAATTGTACATTATCACTAATGAAAAAATATCAAATTTGGCAAATTTTTTTGCTCTATTAAGGTTTTCTTATGCCTTGTGTCAAGAGTTGTGGTCTTTTCATCACTAGCCCTCTCTATCATATCATGTCCCTATGGGATATTAGCATTTATTGAGATTTAATAGCTTTGCCCTCTAGGTGAGTTATTTAATGACCTCCCCACCTTCCCCTCTGACTATTGAAGTTGTGATAGATGAAGGAGGAATGCTCCACAGTGGCACTATTAAACAAATGACTGAGGAAATTTATCCTGAAAGTATATCACAAGATAAGGATTATCCTCTTTATGTTGATCTTACTCAGCCTACTTTTGATTCTATTTGTCAATAGCTAAAGTAGTTTTTCTTGATAGGTTACTTCATTGCTCGCATTCCTTCTGAAAGTATGCTCAACTATTGGGTCTAAACCACCTGGGTAGCTCATGACATTAAGTTTGAGAGCATTCAGAACATGACCAAAGGCTTTTTCTATTAAAATTTTCCAACCCCACCCATAAAGGTTTTATATTGAACAAATCGAACACCTTGTATTTCTGAAATTCCCTCCTAGTGTTATCACCTTATACTAGAGACTTTGTAGTCTCAAAATAGGCCACTCTAAAAGTCCCCATCTAGGTTGAGTTCCTAGGTTTTCCCATGCCATGTTGGTCCTTCTTGTACCAAGTAGCCATCTTTATAGGTTAGATTGTTTCTCACAAGTCCCATAGATTCTACTTGGGCTAGCTACAAAGGAGGGTGTATGTGGAAGTTGATCTTTCTAAGGAACTCAAGGAATCTATCAAAATTCAAGTCAATGACTCTTGGTATTCATAGAAAATTTTGTATATCAAATTGCCTAATACTTGTTCCCACTGCCAAGACATAGACCACAAGATTAAGGACTATCTTTTATATCTCCCCCATTACAGGACCCATGCTAAGACAATGACTGCTACTCCTAAGAATACCTAAGAAGATGGATGGTAAACCATTGGGGGGAAGAGGAACAATTGTAATAAGGGCCTGTTCAAACTAATCATGGGATTATCAACAAGCCTTCCTCTAGTTCATCACCTCATGCACCTAAGCCTTTGGCTCTGCCAAACAAGGAAACACCTCGCAACATACTCCCTATTAAGGTACTAATGCTTATAGAGGTATCATCATCTTAGCCTCAGTTTCAAAGCATACCCCTAGTGGTGAATGTGTTTTCCAATTCTCAAGTATCAATAGATGTCTTTCCAGATGATCTAGATTTCCCATTAGATATCATATAGATCGATATTGGTAAGCACTCATGCAACCCCTCTTGGAACTCTCCAAATCACTCTCAAAGCCCCATTCACTAGGGTTTGTCCAAGGATTCAAAGTTTTGTTGGGGGATCAATCCAACAATAGATTACAATTATGACAGCAATAAACGCGGAATTAAACCAGATTGACAAGTAATTAGAATGATAATAACAAGAACAAGAGATACAAGAAAACACCCTGAAAACTTTTATTAACAAAACTCTTTACAAAGGAATACAATTGAAGAAAGCTTCTTTCTTCCACACCTCTCCTAGATGTATAGATCTCACAATAGATCTCAATTCCTCAAGAGCTCTCTCTCAAGAACAATCAACTCCAACAAGCCTGGATTGATTCAATTCTGTACTATTCTTCTCACACAATGAATTACAATAATTCACTACAAAACTACTACAATACAATAAGCTAGGAAGATCTAATTCTACATATAGAATTAGGAGACTTGAGCATGTACAACCAACAAGCAGTTAAGCCACTTGAACAAGGGCTCTAAAAATAGTAATGCTAACAATAGAGATGCATGCTTGAGTCCACAACTCAAACTTATCATGCAAACACTCGCTTCTGTCCACGGAAATAGCTTTCTGGACACGCAGGTAACCGACATCGGTTCCTTTCGCTTGTCTGTGACCACCGTCAGCCGACCTTCTGCCAACGTCGGTGCCTCTGCAACTACCTGTGACCGACGTCGGTCGCTCCTAACCGATGCCGGTGTCTGTGTAGACCCGAACCTGATAAACTATGCTCCTTGGTGAAGTTTTTTAGCTCCACACCCTAACAATCTCCCACTTGGAGATAAACAGCTGCACCAGTACCTGTACAGCAACATCTTCTAGCTCCTCCATCTTCAACTCAATCATGAAGACCAACAGAAGTTGAATGAAGATTCAACTTCTCCTTTGTAACTGGCTTTGTTAGCATATCAGCAGGATTCCTATCCGTATGGATTTTCTCCAGCTTCAACTCACCATCTTCCAATACTTGTCGTATGAAGTGATACCTTAGTTGTATGTGCTTTGTTATTGAATGAAAGGCCGAATTCTTGGCCAAATCGATTGCACTCTGACTGTCACTATACAATCTGCAACTCTCATGCTCCCTACCAAGCTCATCCATGAACTGTGTCATCCATATCATCTCCTTGCTAGCTTCTGTGGCTGCAATATACTCTGCTTCTGTAGTTGACAAGGCAACAACCTTCTGCAACTTAGATATCTAGCTAACCGCCGTTCCACCTACAGTAAAAACATAACCTGTAGTGCTCCTCCTGCCATCCAAATCACCTGCCATATCTGAATCTACATAGCCATGTAGAGAAGTATCTGAACCTCCATAGCACAAGTGCCTACTGCTGGTTCCTCTCAGATATCTAAGGATCCACTGAACTGCTTTCCAATGTTCCTTACCTGGATTGGCCATATACTTACTTACAACTCCCACTGCTTGGGCAATATCCGGTCTAGTACACACCATTGCATACATCAAACTCCCTACTGCGGAAGAATATGGAACCTTACTCATGTACTCTACCTCTTCATATGAATTAGGACATTGTTCTTTACTTAACTTAAAATGTCCAGCCAAAGGTGTGCTTACCTGTTTAGCATCCTGCATATTGAACCATTTCAACACCTTGTCCACATAATCTTCTTGAGACAATATCAACCTGTGATTTTTCCTGTCTCTCTTAATGCTCATGCCAAGGATTTTCTTTGCTGCTCCCAAATCCTTCATAGCAAACGTTTGAGCTAATTTTACCTTAAGCTCTGAGATATCCTGCATGTGAGACCCTGCAACCAGCATGTCATCTACATACAACAATAGAATAATATATCTACCATTATCAAATCTCTTGAAATACACACAATGGTCTGATTGACACCTACTGTAGCCATGCTCAGTCATAAACCTGTCAAATTTTAAGTACCATTGCCTAGGAGCTTGCTTGAGGCCATACAAGCTTTTCTTCAACCTGCACACAAACTTCTCCTTACCCTTGACCTCGAATCCTTCTGATTGTTCCATATAAATTTCCTCATCCAAATCTCCATGAAGAAACGTTGTCTTAACATCTAGCTGCTCAAGATGCAAATCCTCAAAAGTAACCAAAGACAATACAACCCTTATTGAAGTCATTTTAACAACAGGAGAAAAAATCTCACCAAAGTCAATACATGGCTTTTGTGCAAATCCTTTTACCACTAATCTGGCCTTGTATCTCATCTGTCCATTCTCACCTTCCTTCAACCTGTAGGTCCATCTGTTCTTAAGTGTTCTCTTACCAGCTGGCAATTCAACCAAATCCCATGTTTGGTTCTCTCTTAAGGACTCCAACTCCTCAACCATGCCACGCTCTGACTCACTCTTTGACTCCACCTATATTGCTTCTTCAAAACTCTCTGGTTCTCCACCATATGTTAGCAATAGATAATATAAAGAAGGAGAATATCTAATTGGAGGCTTACTCACCCTTTTTGACCTCCTGATGGGTGTCTGAGACTCGTCTACAACACGCTATCCACCCAAATTCTCTGACAGTGACCGACCTCGGTCACTTGTAGACCTGTTACTGGCCGACGTCAGTTCTTCCTGACCGACCTCGGTACCTGTACGGCCGACGTCGGTCTCTGTATGGCCGACGCCGGTTTCTGTCCTGCCGACGCCGGTTCCTAACCTGCCGACGTCGGTCTCTGTGTTTTCCTGTAAGTGATTATTTCTTTTTCCCGCGAGCTCATCTTGGACTTTCACCTCATCCAATTCACCATTGCTCTGCTCAGACTGATTCAACTTCCTTAGCTGATCACAATACATCACTCTTTCGTTGAAAACAACATCACGGCTCCTGATTACCTTGTTAGTTTCTAGATTCCACAATCTGTAACCAAAATCATCTGAGCCATAGCCTATAAACGTGCATCTCATAGACTTAGCATCAAGCTTCTTTCTATTTTCCTTATCTATATGCACAAAGGCTTCACAACCAAAAGCTTTGAGATATGAGAGATCAACCTTTTTACCTGTCCATGCCTCTTCTGGAATACCACCATCCAGAGCTATAGAGGGTCCTTTGTTAATCAAGTACACTACAGTGTCAACAGCTTGTGCCCAAAATTGTAAGGGCAAACCGGCATGCAATCTCATACATCTTGCATGCTCCATTATTGTCCTATTCATCCTTTCAGCAATACCATTCTGCTGAGGTGTCCTTGGAACCGTCCTTTGCCTACGGATTCCATGCATGTAACAATAATCTCTGAACTTATGACTGTAGAACTCACCACCGTTGTCTGATCTCAGGCACTTTAATCTTTTACCTGTTTCATTCTCAACCATAGCTTTCCAAACTTTAAAAGTATCAAATACATCAGATTTCCTCCTAATACAATAGATCCATACCTTCCTTGTGGCATCATCTATGAAAGATACATAGTACTGTGATCCTCTAATGGAAGCAACCTGAGCCGGTCCCCACACGTCTGTGTGAACAAGCTCCAACTTGTGCCTCTTCTTAGTAGACCCAGTTTTGAGAAAACTAACCCTTTTCTATTTTCCAAATACACAGTGCTCACAAAACTCTAGATCTATGCCTTTTAAATTTGAAAGCATACATTTAGACTTAAGAATTGACATCCCCTTCTCACTCATGTGGCCAAGCCTTGAGTGCCACAATTTAGCGTCCACATCTGAAGTAGATAATACAGAAGGAGATTTGTTAGTAACACAATTACACAAATAGAGAGTACCTTCTCTCTTACCTCTGGCCATAACAAGTGCACCCTTGGTCACCTTCCAAGATTCTGCTGTGAGAGTTACTGTACAACCCTCATCCCCTAACTTTCTTGCAGAAATCAAATTTCTCTTCAAACTAGGAACATGCATCACATCTCTCAACACCCATGTGTTGCCATTCTGCATCTTCAGCTGCACTTTACCTTTGCCAATTATTTTACAGGGCTCATCATCCCCTAGATACACTATTCCAAAATCTCCATGGATATAGTCACTAAAATATTCCCTGTTAGGAGTAGCATGAAAAGATGCACCAGAATCTAATACCCAAGATTCTATATTATTATGCAGAGAGAAAATTAAAGCATCCTGTGCAATACCTGCAATCTTGGCTTCTTCCTTTCCTTCGTGCTGGTTGTCCTCCTTAGGCTTTGACCAACAATCTCTGCTTATGTGCCCCATCTTTCCACAATTTCAGCATTGTGGCTTCTTGCCATTTCTAGATTTAGATCTGCCTTTCCCCTTTGACTTGGATCTTGCTCTGCCTTTCTTGCTCTTCTCTTTTTGCCTTCCCCTGCTCTCAAAACTTAAAGCATTCCCAGATGCCTCTTCTGTGCTTTTCCTACGTATTTCCTCATTCAAGATAACACTAACAACATCCTCTACTTTCAAAATATTTGATGCAGATGCAGTATTACTTACTGCCATTACTAAGCCATGCGAGCTTTCAGGCAAAGAACATAATATTAAAAGAGCTTTTATCTCATCATCAAACACTATATTTACTGAGCTTAATTGATTTACAATACCATTGAAATCATTCAGATGAGTAGACACAGATCCACCTTCATTCATATGCAAATTCAATAACTGCTTCATAAGATATACCTTATTGGAAGCTGAGGGTTTTTCATACAAATTTGCTAACGTAGTCATCAACTCTACCGTAGACTTTGCCTGTGATAAATTGGATATCACAGTGGATGCTAGACTCAGTCTTATAGACCCCAGAGCCTTTCTGTCAAGAACTTCCCATTCTTCATCCTCCATGTCTTTGGGCTTCTTTGCAATACCTCCTAACGGTAAGTAGAGATCTTTCTGATACAGATAGTCCTCTATCTGCATTCTCCAGTGTTGGTAATTTTTGCCATTGAACTTTTCCATTCTCAATTTACTTTCATCTGCCATTGCTTCTCCCACTCAAACAGAAATCCCTGTAGAAACTCCTGTGAGAACCTGTAATCAATACACACTACACAGATCTGAACCACCTGTTAGTGAACCTGAACTTTGATACCAAATATCAAGCTCTGAACCTGTAACCATGGCTCTGATACCACTTGTTGGGGGATCAATCCAACAATAGATTACAATTATGACAGCAATAAATGCGAAATTAAACCAGATTGACAAGTAATTAGAATGATAATAACAAGAACAAGAGATACAAGAAAACACCCTGAAAACTTGTATTAACAAAACTCTTTACAAAGGAATACAATTGAAGAAAGCTTCTTTCTTCCACACCTCTCCTAGATGTATAGATCTCACAATAGATCTCAATTCCTCAAGAGCTCTCTCTCAAGAACAATCAACTCCAACAAGCCTGGATTGATTCAATTCTGTATTGTTCTTCTCACACAATGAATTATAATAATTCACTACAAAACTACTACAATACAATAAGCTAGGAAGATCTAATTCTACATATAGAATTAGGAGACTTGAGCATGTACAACCAACAAGCAGTTAAGCCACTTGAATAAGGGCTCTAAAAATAGTAATGCTAACAATAGAGACGCGTGCTTGAGTCCACAACTCAAACTTATCATGCAAACACTCGCTTCTGTCCACGAAAATAGCTTTCTGGACACGCAGGTAACCGACGTCGGTTCCTTCTGCTTGTCTGTGACCGCCGTCGGCTGACCTTCTACCGACGTCGGCGCCTCTGCAACTGCCTGTGACCGACGTCGGTCGCTCCTGACCGACGCCGGTGTCTGTGTAGACCCGAACCTGATAAACTATGCTCCTTGGTGAAGTTTTTTAGCTCCACACCCTAACAAGTTTTTGATAGGATTTGATCAATAGCCAGAGTTTCTTCTCTCCAACTTTGAGTATTTCCTAAAGAATAAATATGAAGCCCTTGAAGGGCTCGATGTAGAGGATATGTCTCTTAAGACTCGTAATTTATGAATTGTTTTTCATGGAATGTTCAAACCCTGACATACTCAATCCACAAGTATGTTTTTCAAGATTTTAGAAGTAAGTTTGCAGACATGGACATTCCCTACCTTCAAGAAGTGAAGGTGGTAGGTTTCCTTCTCTTGGTTATTGCTAGAGTCATTTGGCCTGATAGTTTAGTGCTTTCCTATAATCATGAGGTAGGCTATGGTGGCATTATGAGATTTATTGCACCTAAGTGGTGGCCTCATTTTGTGACGTCTAGAAAGGACCCCGCCAACTGTGTCATATGGGCCATTTTCAATATTGAGAATCATTTTTTGGCATTATTAATGTTTATACATCAAATGATGCTCATGATTAATCAACTTTATGGTGATGGACTGTTGATTCTTTGACGGATGCCCATTGGGCCATATGTGGCAATTTTAATATGATAGAATAATCAATTGACAAGATTAGGATTCTACCAATGTCTTGGGCCATTAGTGAAAGGGAGGCATGGTTATATATGTGAAATAGATATGGCTTTCATGACCCTAATTTAGGGTGTCCCCACACACCAAAATTTTGGTATAATTAGACCAATATTCGAGGCAAGCTTGATCAGGTGCTTAAACAACTTGATTGTGCTATGATTTCTATTGAACCATACTTTTCCTTTGATAGCATGCTTAGTCCACCAATGGAAGCCTTACATGATTTTACTCTCTTCGACCACTTTCTAATTAGATATCATATTAATTAGCATTTCTAAAAGCCTAAAGTCCATAAGATACAATTATTTCTTAATACAGCCCTCCTAGATCATAGGCCAATCATGGAACACATCAAGCAGGTTTAGAATCTAGTTCATAAACCTACTCAGTGGCTAGGGTGGACCTAGTGGTGTGTGGATGCTCTAAATCAAACATCTATATTTTTCCATATTTACTGGCACTAATTAGTGAAGATTTAGTGAATATCCTACTCTACGACCACTTCAGAGCTGAACCAGCCTATGGCCTCCCTGAAGCAACACCCATTCAGTGAAGATCCCATCTATGGGTGGCCAAATTATGCCATAAAATCTAAATTGTTGATCAATACAATGCATGTGGTGATCAACTTCAAGCTCATATGCATTAGCTCAAAGTTGGCGACTAGGTCTCCAAAGAATTCTTCCACATGTTCAAGGCCAAGTCCTCCTCCCAACAAATGTAAACCATTTAGGATAATGGATAAAGATACATGTAGATGCCTAAGATTATGAAGGCTTTCATCAAACATTATCAATAAGTGTTTTCATCTCAACCTCCATCCATGGAAAGCTAACAGGCTTTGAACCAGTGCCTTTTAGTGTTTTCCACTAAAGTCATTGCCACCCATAGCGTCGTTTGTGACAGACTCTTTTCTATAGAGGATCTATTTGAAGCTATGATGTAAATGGCTAATGATAAAACCCTAGGATGTGATGGCTTCCCTTACGATTTTTACAAGAAAATGTGGGATATTGTTGGCACTAACCTTTACCAGGTCTACTTTGAAGCCTTCCACTCATAGGCCTTAGATTCAACCATCAACAAAGGACATCAAATTCATCCCAAAGTCTAGTGACCCTGAGGTCATTTGTAATTGGTGTCCTATCACTTTGCTTAATGTCTCTTAAAAAATAATTGCCAAGACTTTGACACTCTACCTTAGACGTATGCTACCTACAATCATCTAGCTTGAGCAGATGGGCTTCATTCAAGGCCGTTATATTATGGATAATGTTATTGCAGTGTGGGAAGACATGGAATGGGCCTGTTAGTCACACCAAAAGGCTTTTTTTTAATTAAAATTGATTTTGAAAAAACTTATGATTTGAGTGGCCATTCACCCTAGCTATGTTACAAGCTTTGGGTTTTAGTCCCAATCTCATCCAATCTATCTGCAAGCTATTTTTTTATGCCTCAAATTTTCTCTTTGATAATGGAGTCCAATTAGAACCTTTTGACCTCTTCTAATCCATTAGACAAGACTGACCCTTAGCCCCGACCCTATATGTTCTTGTCATAGAAGGCTTTGGTTATCTTCTAGGTAACACTTAATTGAAAGGCCTTGTGCATGGTATATCCCTTCTGAAACAACCCCAATAAATTTTCAATGGGAACTTCACCGATGATTCCTTCCTTATAGTCATTGAAGAAGAGGAAGTTGTGGGCAATGTTATGCACTGCCTATAGGTCTTTTGTCTCACCTCTAACTCTACCATTAAATAGCATAAAATGTAGTGTTATAGACAATCCTTTCTTCCTCAGCCTACCTAGATGACATAATACAATTGATATGGTTACAACATAATGAGATTTTTTTAATTTTTGGGAATTCCCCTTGCCTTCTAGGTCTCTCCCTCTTAGTTGTGGTAGTACGTGGTGGATGGTGTTGAGAAAATTTTCTTGTATTAAATCACCAAGTCACTTTCCTTGGATGGAAAATTCCAAATCTACTCCAAAGTGCTTGTTGCAACGCATGTGTACTATTCTTCTTGTTGGGTGCCAACCAAACAAGTTGTCCACGAGATCAAAAAGTTGTTATGGGATTTCATTTGGGCCAATCCCTCCATCGGTAAGAGATTTCATAGAGTTGCCTAGGATTATTATTGTCTGCCTCATGAGGCTAGAGGTATGGGCCTAATTGATATCTCTCGACAAGCCTCCACCCTTTACACTAAATGGATTATTAGCATGGTGGAGGGAAAATAATCTTAGAATACTCTTGTTTGAAATTGCATCACTCAAGTGTCCCCCTATGCTTGCGTGACTTGGAAAGGTCTTGGTTTTCCTAGTCTCCTTACCTTTGTCACCTCATTCAAAGTAGTGGGCACATTTATCATTAAAAGTATCTAGAAAGCCAGAGAAAAAATCAAACCTTGTTTGCTATAGAATGATTCAGGGTTTAGGGATGGTTTTTCCATCAACCGGTAATCTCTATGGTGGTCGCTTGTCATCAACGTGCATGTGGTGCCTCTTGCAGAAGTGTCTTGGATTCATGCACTTAGGTTTATCACAGAGGAATCCACATCGTGCAAGACCTTTTCTATAAAGAGTCTCAAATTTAGATCCCTTGGAATGCTTTCCAATCTAAATTCAAACTTTCTCCAGCTAATAGAGAGTCTTATAATGAGATTGTGGTAGTGGTGCCTATGGAGTTTCTACACAAGATCTCTATCAACTTTGGCCGTCCTTGGTGGAAGGACTGAAAATGGTACAAAGAGAATCATTTTCAAAATTATATGGCCTTAAAAGGTAATGAATGGTTCTCTCCACACTTGCCTATGGTGGATAAAGTTAATCATAGGTGGAACATCCATTTCTCCCCTTCTATTTGGGGGAAACACTTCCACATTATCTAGTCGACTTATATTACACCTAAAATTATGCATTTAAATTGGTGTGTACTTTATCAAGGCTTACTGATTGGTAGAAGACTAATCCAATTGGGGATTTCTCTACCCAATTGTCCATTTTATGGCCATTTTGAAATCAGAATACATTTTTTTTGGTATTGCTCGAAGGCCCAACATGCTTGAAGTTGGATCCAGGACTTTTTCCAGCCCCTCTACTCAATTCCCTTCAACAGGTGCCATATTCTTTTTGGAGATAATCCTAGTTTGCCTCCCCAGTACACCCAAATATGGCATGCTTTCAAAATGGAAATTTTATTATGGCTATGGAAAGAGCGTAATTCAACATTATTTTCTAATAATTATGTTGACACTTTGTTTGCTACTTATGACAAAGCTACCATTATTTCTAATGTGATCCACAGATACAAGTGCAAACAAGCAAAGTGGTTATAGAACTTGTCTACCTATAGAGGCTCCTTCATCACTGGGGTAACACGTCTTGCACCATTACACGCATGCCACCTTCCCCACCCAAGGACACCCTGACTCGTCGTCAGGGCAACCCTCCTAGAGGTGGCTTGCACTTCAGCCGACCTCATCACCATTCCCTAGATTTTAGCTCTTTGCAGTGACATCACTCTCCCCCTGGCCCTGTGGATTGACGTTCTAGTTGAGGATCTCTTCTTTAGCCACCTCTGCATGGTCAGGGTGGGGCTCTCCGCCTCCTATTGCTCGATGCTGGGGGAATTTTTAGTCTAGCAGCTCCCAAGATGGTTCTCTCTAGCCATTTGATAAATTTTTTTCATTGCTTAATTTAGCCATTTTGTCTCTGCATGTTACTGAAGAAAAAGATAATATTGAACATGAGGATACTGATACTAGATGGGACCCCATGGATGACAAAAAATACCTTCCCAGCTTTGAGTGGGGTCCCTCTAACAATGATCCACCCTCATCTAGTTTATAAACTATTGATGCTTAAGTTGCCCTTTTTTTTTAATGTATTAGAGCTTTCTCTAGGCTTGGCCTAGTTTGTTCATTGTTGTTGTGGCCTTGAGCCTTTTTTGATTCCTAGGTTTGACTTAGTGTGACATTGTTGGCGTGTCCTCTACCACTTTTTTTTGTGAATAGTCTTGCATTTGATTTATCAGTCCCTGCCATGCCAAAGTACCATAGCTTTCACTTTTTAATTAATCTTTTTTACTTCAACCAATGAAAATGTATAAAATATATATTACATTAACAATTATAAAGATTTGCCTATAGTTTAACATATTAATTTTAAAATATTTCATAAGTGTTATTCAGGGATATTCTTCTAGATAAAATGTAACATTAACATGTCTCTTACAATAATGCAACATTAAATGCTCTGTATTTTATGCTTATAAAAACCAAATTAAATACATAAGATATATATTACATTAACAATTATAAAGTGTTACCTATAATTTAATGTATTAATTTTAGAATATTCTACAAGGGTTATTCAAAGATATTCTTCTATACTAAAATATAATATTAACATGTGTCTCCTACAATAATGCAACATTAAATGTTCCACATTTTATACCTATAAAAACCAAATTAAAATTGAGGAACTCATCATTATGTAAAGCATTCAATATTTTTTTCCTGTAATACTTTTCAATAATCAAATTAATTTAATTTACATGTCCTTCAAAATGAGGCCTTAGTAATTAGGCATTTATAATACCCATCAAAAAGGCATTTATTTCATACTATGTAAGCGTAGCAATATTAATATAATTGAAATATATACTAAAAATAACAATAGAAAACATTTACAATTAGTTTATTCCCCATCTCCTAAATGTATTGTACATGTTTTAAGTACTTTTTAAATTATTAATTAGACAATATCTTCATAAATTTATTATTTATTAAAACATATTTTGAAAATTGTGGATGTATTTTTTTTTCTAATATTAACATTACAATTGTTAATTATAATATTAATATTTAAAATTATGTAATTTTTTAAAGTATTTTGTAAAATCTTTCCTATTAATCATAACAATTTGAATCTTTATAATTTTAATATAAATAAATATATATGTGTTTCTCATTTCAAAATAAGATTATTAATTTATATAATTTAATTTTTTATAATAAAAATAACTCATTAATTTAAAATTTAAATTTCAACAATTATATGTTAAGGAAAATAATCATAAAATTATATTTTAAAATAAAATTTATTAATTAAATTCTTTAAAATATCAATATATTTAAAAATTAATTTTCATATAATCGTGTAATATTAATATAGTATTAATTTTATGCTCAATTATGAATAAATACTTCCAAAAATTTAATCATGTGGTTTACTTATTATATGCATATTCACAAATTAAATTTAAATGATTCAATTATATATAATATAATGATAAGACTTACCATGTTACAGTTCTTATAGTATTGATAAATATTCAATTATAAATAATTTTTAATTTGAAAATGGGGACTAAAGTTAAACAACTTTTATTTACAATAAAATTATAAGTTCTATTTCATTTTAAAAAAAAGTAGTACGTTATGTTGAATTACACATTATTATATATTAAACAAACAACATATGGTACAACATTAATCACACAAAAAAAGTGGGTGAAAAAATACTTCGAGACAAGTTAGAAAAAAGTGGTCAAAAAATGACCACACCCACAATTTTTTTTATCACATCAATAGTTTGACAACAAAGCAAAGAGAACAAGATACAAATAATAATAAAGAGAACAATTAAGCAACGTCAACAAATGAGGATGTTAGGGGAGGCGATGGAGATGGTGGGTCCTAAGGCTTACCATCCCATCCTCTCAGGGCAAGAGGATCTTCGTCCATAGGTAAGGGCTCCCAACCATTGTTTCGCTGACCCTGTAATGTCTCATCTTGATTTCTTATAGGGAAAATTCCCAGAGTCAGGAATGGAAACTTGCCTTGGGAGGGTGAATCCTAGCCTTTGATGCCACCATCCTAAGACGGAAGAGGAGATCCCCAATGTCTGCCATCACCCCCAGATTTGATCGACTCATTGAAATCACCACAACGAAAAGACTAACGAGGTAGTGATCAATGAAGAAAATGGTACCTATATTCGATTCTAGATTACTACCGATATGGCCCTCATTCTCGACAAGGCAAAGGATATTGTGGGGGCTCAGGGGGTTCACGACTGACCGTGCATGGGACATTTCTCTGGTGATCGAACAAACATTGGAGGTGGTTGAGTTCTAGACGGAGCTTCTCTGTTTGACTTTAACTCTGAAAAGTAATATTAGATAGAACAATAGTTTTATTATTAACAGATAAATTACATTCCAACTCTTCATAATTAAAACAAACATAATTTGTAACTTACAAGGATTTTATTTTTGATGTTTGATTTTATATTTTAAAGAGTTTTACCATCACACACTAAGTAGCAATTTTGGTTTAAAAGAGAAGTATCCCCATCCTCATGAAATATGAACGCTGGGTGTTTTTAGTGTCTGCCCTTTCTCTGCGGTGCTTTCTCAGTGTTACCCGTCCCTTTTAAGGCCATTGTTTACTTTGGAAAACCTTCCTTCTGCTGCAATTTGACGGTCGACCCCCATTCCAAAATTTCGCCATGCATCTGATATAGTCTCCTAAATTTTTTGATTGTATATAACGGAAACAAAAATGTAAACGGCCATCGAATTTAACACTGGAAGCCCTATCCTTGGTGCTTGCTTCTTGCTAGAAAGTGGCACCCGTTTCCAACTTCTAGCAAAACCCTCGTTCTGGTAACCCTACAAACCGTCGAAGTCCTCAAGGTAGAATGATGAACTCGGTGTATAATTTGAAATCTTCGAATGTGAACGGCAAATATGAAAGTATGTTAGGTGAATAAATTAATGTGGCCAAAAATATGGCCCCTCCTACAATGTAGTTGTTCGAGTTTCAAACGGATATCAGGCGGACACGGCGTGACCACTCGTAGCAGAAATACAGTCGGAATTGGAAAATTGAAATCGTAATTTCGGAAATATGCAAAAACGCATTATCTGGAGTGTAGACTTGAGTTAGAACAAACACATGGAAACCAAGCAACTCATGATTCATCCGCGGCCCTTCTCATCCTGTATACTCTGAAATCGTCAGCGATGGTCCATCGGTTCAAAAGAGCCCAACAGGTTGGTTATTACTAAGCGATTTTCTTGCCCAGGTGTTTAAATGTGACGGAGTTATGTGCACCCTCACGCAGCGGACATTCACTGGTAGGTTACTATTTCTTTTTCCTCTATTTAAAAGATTGACAAAATAAAATGTTACAATTGTAGAACTCTATCTTGCAGGTTGTGGCCAGATGGCCTAATTTATAATCTGAGCAAAACTTCTCTGAGGCTACAGTTTCAAATACAAGCCTCTTGACACGGTGGACTTTGTTCCTCATTCACCTCATGTTAGGTCTTCAATGTGCTTGCTCTTCACGCCGATTTGTTCAAAATATCATATCCATTGTGACTGTAGGATGGATCCTAAAACTAGGAGTTCATGCGTGATATATCCTCAAACCACTAAAAAGAAATCAGCTTGACAGACTACCTCCTCTCTTTCTAGGTTCTCTATTCCTCTGGTTGTGTAGATCTTCTATTTCTATGCGTTCCCCCAGGGGGAGGGGCGGGGGCGCTAGGGGGCGGTTGGTTCTTCTATTGTGTTCCCCTCGTGTTCATCGAGTGCTCTCTTCTCTTTGGTTACCATCGTACGGATCTCAACTGCCCTCCACTTCTATGAATCACCCATATGGTTGAACTCGTTGTGCATTCAAAGTTTTGACCATCCTTCAATTCCCTGTTGGACAAATGTTCCTCAACATATGTCTCCTTACCTGACCTAGATCATATAGGCAATGGCGTTGCAAATGTAGGTTCCCTGATTACAAATAATAAGTTGTAATATACATAGACAATGCAAAGCAACACAATATATGTGGAACACTTTGTATTTAATAGTAGGAGAAGTTCATCAGACAATAGAAAGAAGCCCAAGGAAAATCCACATGAGAGACCCCATACAATGTCATCGACATGACAATAAGTACAATGAAGACTGAAGGGTGTGGTAATTCAAATTGAGACAACCATCACCAATCCCCAACTGACTGATACCAAGTTAAAAATATAATAATGGTCTGCATGTAAACATACACATTGACATCTATCCTTTGCCTAACACAACTTAACATTGCTTATTGACATCTATTTTAGTGCCTATACCACATGACCTCATCAAGAAAACAAGGGGCTCAAAAGAAAAAAAGTGAAAGCTACTAAATTAATAGTAAGTGAATGTTCTTGGAAATGAAGTTCGTTCCCATCTAGAACATAAGAACCTTCAATAAGGCTCCGCATACAGCAGCTATATTAGCTCATCTACCTCTCCATGTGGTGTCATCTCTAAATGCTCCTCATAACAACCTCTAAGAATGATTGAATCAGCCCATAGAATTTTGTCAAATCATGTGTGATGGGGAGAGACATCCATTACTGTTTAGAGCATAAACATCCTCTGCTCTGTCAAAACGACTCATGACTGAATGAGAAGTCGTCATACTCAAACTCACCAATTCAATCATGCCCATAATATACCAATAGTTCTCCATCTTATGAGTAACAAATCCCAAGGTGCACACAAGATTTATCATGGGAAGGCCATGTGCATGCCCAAAAGCATCCATCCAGACCAACATAATAATCATCAATGGTAAGAGCCGAGATGCCTCACTATTGATGATATGCACACGAGTGATCTCCTTAATATGAGTGGAGAGAGCTCCATGCTCTATCATCAGTCCATCCACAATCAATCCATGTAACAGGTTCCAAATGTGAGTCATCTCATCTGTGTCCCATCTTTTTCTACTGGAATACTGAAACATATATCAACGCTTAGAATTCCTCCTCTCTCCAAAATGCAGTTTAGAGTTCCCTCTCTCACAAAAATGCACTCTAGGTGATGCTCTTATATGACTTCTCTCTCCAAATGCGTTCTAGCTGATTGCCTCATATATCTCCTTTCTCTAAAATGATAATGTGTATGCAGCATAGGTGTAGGTGAACCATCATATATCTCCTTTCTCTAAAATGAGAATGTGTATGCAGCATAGGTGTAGGTGAACCATCATTCACTGACAGCTTCTCCTCTCCTATGGCTATATCATGTTCTAATCCCTGGTCACAAGGAGTTGCAACTCGTGAAAGATCTCGAGGAGGAATAAACATTCTAGTACGTTTATCAAAATGTGTATAACATGACTCTAGTATCTCTGGATATCCAAGTCCTCTTTCAGGGGAAGGAGTGGGTTCAATTACATCAACAATCTTTTGGCCATGCTTACGTCCTCCTATATATAGCATATTCGCTGCGTCAACTGTAAAACAATTCCTCTGCTTAAAAAATGAAGGGTGGAACATGAGGTCGATGAAATTATTATTTATTTGACATAGATTGTTTGCTTGCCCTTTTTTCCTACTTTTCCAAACCACATAGCATCACAAACAAAATTAATGCACGATACTTTAAGGGAACCTACTCTTAAAGTACTCACGATACTTGTGAAACTTAATAAATTTTTAAACTTGGGCATCTCTTAATGCATAATGTATAAGCTATGACGATGACTTTTTTTTTTCCAAAATGCTTAAATGACATCTTCAAGATTCATGCAGGGACTTTTACGCCGGTGCAATTCAAGAATGGTCCTTTTCAATAATAAAGCTACATCGGAAATAAAGGAATGTCAAGTAGCTGAACTACTGAAGCAAGTAAACAGCATAATTGCTGAAAATGAAAGTCAGCCTTATTCCAATGAGCTGTTTGCTAAAGCTCAGGTGTGTTGATTTTTTTTTAATTGAAGGATAAACATCCTGATCCTTTGCAGTCTTTCAGCAACTGTTTGTATAATTGACCTTTAACATGCAAAAACATTACTAAATGTGAATATCAATATATAAAGTTGTGTTTAGGCATTGAGCTCATTTGTTTATTTTTTCAGGCAATGGCATCACAGTTGTTTTACATACGAGACAAAGAAAGATCTTATGAAGAACAGACCAAACGATTAAATGAGCTGGTAATCTGATTTACTCTAAGCCTTGGAATGATCTGCTAGAAAGGTGTTCAGCTGGTCATGGAATTTATGGCAAACAGTATAGTTTCTGAATGGATATTGGAACGTTGTGTAGTTTGTTTAGTGAAAATTAATGCTGTGTAGAAATGTGCATGGTTGTATCATGTTGCACTGAATTTGAGGTGTTATTTTCTCTGTTATGTTGTGTTGTTTGTTTAATGATACACCTTTGGGTTGGTTTCTTCAAACAAAGTCCCTTCTTGCAACTTAAAAATAAAGCCTTCTATTGCTGCTTGTAAACTTGCATAAGTAAAAAGACAAGTTCTTATATTACAATGAAATTAGTAAGAATTTTCAAGTGCTTATTCCAAAGGAACAAGAGAACACATAAATCAGTAGAATTGTTTATTTTCATAGGATATATCAATTGCTATGCAAAGTACATGCTGTTTGACACTTAATTTTCATTTTTTATTGAAGTGTACCTTATATTATTCTAGAGAACATAAATATTTTCATCAATTGAGATTTATGATTACAAGGAAAATCTCTTCTTACATAGGAAAGAAAGGAAAGCACCCAGGTTTGCACCCCAGTGGGTGGTGAACTCACATCCTTCTGAAACCAATCTAGCTTAGCTTGTACAACCAAAACCAAATCTTGTTTAAATTTTTTTAACTTTTCCATTCTAAGTGGAGAAGTATCTTCATAGAAAGTGGATTTGCACTTTTGTCCACCAGAGAAACTGATCGATCCCAACCAAATTGTATGCCAAACTCTTGCAGCTGTCCCCGATTATCCAAGAATCTTCTAGAGGAGATCCTCACCAAGAGAGGGGAAGTATAAATGAAATTGAATTTAGATGGCCACCATTCCCAAACCGTCTATCTATTGAGCACTTACTGAAGATATGGTCAACTGTCTCCTTTTCTCACACATGGTACAAAAAGCATCTACAATACCCACTTTACTCAACCATGTTATGACAGCTAAACCTGACGTTTACTTATGAAGTGTTTAAGTATAATCTTTCCAAAGATTTATAACATTTATTATCAAGTGTTTAAGTATAATGTATCAAAGGATTTATGCTTACAGTCCTCTGTATCAAAAAAACCTTTCTGTAAATTTGAATACTTATACACCTACAATGTGGTTACTTAACCATTGGAGAAGACCATATGTTGGTGGCAGCTCAGTTATTAGTGTTTCTCTTGGATGGATATGATTCTCGGTGTTGAGTGGTATGGAGAGAATGGAATGATGGTTCCAATGCTAAAAAAGTTCACAAAATAAATGTGAAGGTTGTGCATTGATGATTGAGTTGCAAGAAATGACCCAAACCTTTTTGGTGTGGTGTGAAGGATTTATACTTGTCCTTGATCATATAGGCTCTCCAAGTCCTACTTGGGTGACAACTACATAATACAATCTTGCGGAGCTCAACTTAAGGTTGGGGTATTTTTGCATTTGCATATGTTGAGTATGTCATATTTACTTCTATGAGACAATTGTTAACATTCAATATGCTCAAATTGAATATTTTAATTACATTTTTAGGTAGTAAGGAGGAACTTAGCTTGTTGAAATGTTGGCACCTATGTTGTTTGGGTACGGGTACGGGGACGTCTCGGGTACGCGGGTATGTCATTTTTCAAAAACCTTGATTTGGATATGTCGTGGGTACGTATATATATATATATATATATATATATATATATATATATATATTACTCATTTTTTTAGTAGAACACTTGAAACTACATAGTATGAAAATATTTGTCTATAACTGATAAAACACTTAAAAATATATAATATTCATTCATTCATTACTTCAAAGACAAGATGCACATTCAAATCTAGAATAAATCATCTCGATTGCCCACAAAATCATGAATGCCACTCCCATTATTTTTCAACTTTATCATTTACTGACACTTTCTCTCACAAGGGCTCATCGGTGCATTGAATCTCACGAGTGCATGCCTTAAGGGGTGCACAGGGAATGGGGTGGGATCGGCTTGTGGCACTTTGTGAGAGATATTCTCATACTATTCTATCATGCATACATCCCTTCATGCAGCCTTCATAACTCCTATGATGTCTCCTTGAAATCTTGAAACCCTAAAATATGGCTAAGTCTGAAACCCTGGAATCTGACTAACTTTGAAATATGGTAGGATCCTCAAAAACCTAGAATTTGCATTATAGCCCCTAGCGGTCCGAAACCCCTCTCAAACATCTTGAAAGTATATAAATAAAATATCACTTAAAGTATAAGTTTACATTTAGATAATATCTAAATGTAAACTTATACTTAAATGTTTATTTTATTTATATACTATTGGGTTTGGACTGGATTTACATTTAGGGTTGCTTAGTTTTTAGGGTTTTTTTTTAAGGATTTAATGAGTTTTTTTAAAAAAGTTTTTCGCCATTTTTCTGTCGGAATCCCTCGGGCACGCCCAGAGACGTCTCGGGTACTCTCTGATGCGTACCGGGGGTGTCCGTGGCCGTGCCAGATGTTTTCGGCACGGCCACGGATGCCTCCGGGAGTACCTGGGACATCCCCGTGCCGGAGGCGTCTCCGAGCAGGAGGCGTCGGGGGGGAGGGCGTACCTCTGCAATGTAGGTTGGCACTCTTAGACCAAGATCAGCATGACTTGTCTACTACTTGTCCTTTGATTTACCTACTGTGCTTGTGCTTGCCCTTTGATTTACATAAGGCAGGAGAAGCAAAGTACGAGAATGGGTTGGCGATTGAGATAAGGAGAATGCAAATGGAATGGGTAGAGCACGAAAGGACATAGCTCCAATAGAGGCTTAAGGAAACGTTGACTAAGCGCCAAGTGAGGAAGGACAACTAAAAAAAGAGGGAAACAGGGACATAAGACTATGGCCCAAACGACGAGTGTCGATTGGTGCTTGAGAAAGACAAAAGACACAGACTATAAAGATTGATCGTTGACCATGCCCGTACTTTATGAGAAGCTACCACTTGGCAGAATGGTTGAAAATTGACTCATGACTAGTGTCATTTTGCATGCAGACAAGCAACAAGTTGTATGAATCCACATGTTGCATTTTGAGCGTTGTATGAACCTATATAAGGATGTATTCACCTCTTTATAAGGCAGTGCATTATGATGTATGGGTAGATGTTGTTGGTATATAGATAGGATAGTATTTTATAGGGGAAATGTTGTCATTTTAAAGACTTTATGTGTAAGCCTAACAGTTGGACATTGGGGAAATAGATCACCATTGCTATGTGGTTGAGTATAATATATGATGTTAATTGTTCATTTTGTGTATGAGCGCCTCAATGTGGATATTCTCTTCCTTTGTGTAGTATGCGTGGTGGACTAGATGAATTCTCATTTCCCTTTACGTATTTTCCATGTTAAAAGCAAAGGCAACCATGTCTATGATACTTAGATGCACTGAGGCACAAAATTGTTAGTTAGCATTGTCTAATCCTCAAATGCCAACCCCAAGGACCTACTCAGCTCTTTGATGTGCTTCAGGTGAGACATCGTAAAAAGGATGGTTTTCCTTTGCAAATAGGATACATCGATGCATCTGATTATCCACTTAAATGCTTTGTTATTAGGCCAAGCGCACTAAGGAGGAAAAAATTAGCCAACAATGTACTTCTTGGAGCAACAAATTCCATTTGAAGAGTAGAAAAAATGGGATACAAAGATGCAGGGCTTCAACTTTGAGATTATGTATAAGAAAGGAAAGAAAAATGTGGTGGTGGTAGATGCACTTTTTAGAAAAGAGGAAGCTTTGTCAGACCTTTGTACACAAGCTCCATCCTCCATCCAAACTTGGTGGAGATTGCAAAACAAAAATGGTAGGAAGGCTTCTTGACAAGGCAACTCTTTCAAAAGACAACAAGATCCCAAATCTCTTGACAATTTTTGTGTGGAGGGGCGGCTCATTATGGTACAAGGATAGGTTGTACCGTTGTAGAATCCCTAGTTGAAAAAATGTGGTACCCTTATAATTACATTGCTCACCCATCATAGTACAATTCAGTTTTCTCAAAACCTAACAGCAGATTAGGCATGACTTTTTGTGGAAGGGACTCAAAGGTGATTATCAAAAAAATTGTAGTAGAATGGTTAATATTCCAATGACATAAATGGGAAACATGCAACCAGGTGCTAAATTTGACGGTCGATCCTGTCCGCCAGGCGAAAATTATATGACAACCATCCATTCAACATTGCCCTTCAAAAGCTAGGACAATTCATTTTAAAGAAGGAAACATCAAAATACTAAATATATATTTACTATAAATTAAATAGATATACCTACAGTCCTTTATAAATTTTATATACCTACGATTCTGTATAAATTTTGATGGTCTACCAAAAATTTTCCCTTTTAACTAGTACGGTATTTAAAAAATTTCAGCTGCATTTTATAGTTAAAAATGTGAAAAACATTTATACAACCATCAAATTTAACCCCTGCATGAAACACTCCAGACCTACTTCAACCATTGTCCATACTAAGCCAAAGATAGGAAGAAGGATTCGTGGATTTCCTCATGGAACTGCCCAACCCTGAAGGTATGAGTGAGATCATAGTCATAGACCAGAGAACCACTAAATATGCTCATTTTTGTGTCTTGTCCCATCCTTTTTACATGAGTAGATTATATAGCGCTTTCATGGACAAGGCACAAAAGCTAAATGGGAGTCCAAAAATTATGGTTATTGATCAAGATTCAGAATCTAGTTTTCACAAGCAATTTTTGGAAAGACCCATAGGCTATTTTAAACCTTGGATACTTAACTGGGGCACAACTCTTCTGAAGGATATCTTCATTGCTTTGCCTTCGATAAACACTGAAGGATATCTTCATTGCTTTGCCTTCGATAAACAATCTCATTGTAACTAATGGTTACCTTTGGTCAAATGGTAGTACAATAATTTTCACAGAACCACTAAAATGACACCCTTTGAAGAATTGTATGAATATCTCCCAACATCCACCACTTCATATTTGCATAAACAATCTAAGGTCTAGGTGGTGGATTATTGTCATGCCTCCTTTGTCAAATTAAGTAAAAATAGTAAAGTTAATATTTTGTGAGTGGTTGTTGGTTCAACTAGTGACGCTGCTTGGTTCACAAAGAGTCGATCAGGGATCAATTCTTGCTGCTAGCAAAACCTGACACGCGAAAAGGGATGAGGTTGGGATCGTGCCCCAAACGACTTTCGCTGAATGGATACCCCTCAGTCCTTGGCTCTTAGTTTAAGATCACTGCGTAAAGCAGTGATTCAACAAAAAAAATAAAGTTAATATTTTTAAGTTGTCAAGTGACTTCCTTTTTATTAAAAAATGACAACTTAATGTTACTTTATAATTATAAATTAAAAAAATAAAGGCAACTTTCCAAATAAAGCAAGTCAACATCAAATTAGAACATGGAAAGTTACTTTTGGGGTTTTTCCTTGGGGAAAGTGTCAAGTGAACTTATAAAAAGGCATTGGGGGGTCATTTGGAAATCATTTTTTTGCCTATTATCAATTACACTTTTGCAAGTTTAAGTATTTGCTTCAGCTTTCAGCATCCGAGGATGAAAACTCTCTGGTGGATAAGGAGACTTGAGGATGAAAACCCTTTGGTCTTGTGAGGTGGTTTCATTCAAGAGACATTTGTGCTTTCAAATCAAGATACCGTCATAATTTAACATTGGGAGAATCATCAGAGAAATTTATCATATTTTCAGCGCCTTCCATGGTTCGTGCTAGGGTTTCTGACCATCTATACCAGTTAGGGCAGCAGCCATACATCCTTCCATTGCTGATGTCAGCATTTTCAGCTCTAAATCAATTCGTTACAATGATATCAGCCCTACATAAGATTGCTACATTGATGCTACAGCCATACTAGTGTTTCAAATTTTTTGTTTTAGACTTCAAGGCATTGCTGGCAGCTAGGGTATCATTCTTCAGCCATCTGTACATCATCTTCTGTCGGTTGTAGCTCCCATTCAATCATTTTCAGCTTGTGATGTCATCATCAGTCAGCATGGACACCATTTCCAGCTAACCAATTGATCTATATGGTCAGCCGTACAAGCATAGATCTACCCTTATGGTTTGTTTTTTGTAAATACTAAGTGGGCCTAAAAATCTAGAGTTACAATTTTGAATTTTGCATACATAATTTCGGCTAGGGTTTCAACCAATATATTATATTATGTACTTTGCATTGCACTTTAATTTGAATAAAAATTCTTCTCCCTTTGGGCGTTCAACCACTTTAATTATTTCTATAAAATTCCAAGTTAAAAAGGATTAATCCTTAGTTTTCAGAATTCAGGTTTTATTTAGGATCTCATATTTATTCTTAAAAAGGGTTTGCTAAAAAATCACATAATTCAATATTTCAACCGGAAGGGGGCATTACAATGGTATTAGAGTTGTGATCTTGTCAACCTGTGAATCATGAGGACAATGCAAGAATCCATATTAGAGATGTTGCAAGCTATGCAAGAATATTAGAAGGATCTAAAGGCAAGGATACAAATAAAGAAGATGGGAAGGTCAAAATCTGAGCCTAAAAAATCTACAGAAAAGCAAAAGGAATCTAGCTTGCAAGTCAAAGGTAAGGAGATCTTTTCTAAAAAGGAATTAGATAATGTGGTTGAAAAGAAACTAACCACATTGCAGGCAAGCACATAGGATGTAATGAAGACGTAGAAAAAGTGTGATGAATGGCTAAGAAAAGCTAAGGAAGCTAAGTTGATAGCCACTCAAGCAAAACAACACCTACATAAAATCAAGGGAAATAATTCTCCAATTGTAATGGTAGAGCATAAAGAAAAATCAGATGTACAAGAATTTGGAGAGGTTTTTTTGTTTAATGCCAAATGTCTGAGTCTTCAATATAATAGAGTTGATACAAATTTCTCGAAGGCATTTAAAGAAGAAGATAAGCTTTTGGATCATTCTTCTGACAACTCAGAATATGAAAAGAATGTTTCAAATCAAGAAGTTTATGAGGTTGAGTTCCAGGAAGACATTGTTGATAACGATGCAATTGAGGAGAATTTGATCCTAACTTGAAAATTTTGAGTCACAAGGATGGAGGTGTTTAGGATATCTCAACAATTTCTAATTTGGCAAAGGAAGGTGAACACTTTGATTATAGCTCAAGGTATGTAAAGGATGGTCATATTTTAGATTTGTTGCTTCATGCTATGACATTACAAGATTCTTGTCATCATGGAAAGCATTCTAAAAATGGTGATAGAGTCAAGGGTACAACTTGTAGCATAGGCCATATAGTTTCTTTGATTCAAGTTCAAAATTGTTTTTACATATGGGTTTCGGGTGATCATTTGAGATAAAAGGATAAAGGTTCTGATGAGATCAATATTACTATTTCTAGTGAATTCTTCATCCCATGCATTTGGATAGAAAGGAAGTTCATGAGGACTCATATAGGCTATGTTGTGCATTCGTTACATTCTAACGAAGTTGTGGAGGATCAATGCTCACGATTCATAGATCACTCTTTGGAGCCAAGTTCTACACTTGAAGACAAGGTTATAAATGATGGCCTAATGGAGATAATCACACCGGGATGCTTGATGCTAGATGATGGTAAGTAGAATGGGTGTCATTTTGATGTTCAAGATTTTATGACTAAGCATGGCATGGTGTTTTTGGAATCAAGCTACATACAAGTTTGCCACCCTTGAATGTGTGAAGGAGAATTCACGAAAGATGAGATACTAGAAGATGGCTTCACCATTCCTTGCATCACGAAGGCACAAAAACTTGTCAGTGCTTGGGGTAGACACAAGGTGTGCAATGACTCTTATGACATGGTTTTAGGTGAGATATCTTCTCATGATGATATTTGGTCTACTTTAGATCAGCGTTGCATGGTGATTGATTTTGCACTTCCGGGATTGCCTTTGAGTAAAGAGTACTATCAAGAGTTGAGGAATTGTGTTGGATATATCCTTCCTATTGATGAAGTTATAAGCACCACAAGAAGATCTCAAGGGGAAGTTCACATGAATATCAAAGTAGCTCAACATAAGCATGGTAGAGTAACTCCAAACTTGGATATTTGTGCAGAGGATCACGAACAAGACATTAAGGGAATGAGTGGTGATGGGATACTATTGTCAAGTGATAGAGGTCCAGAGGAAACATACCCAAGGCAGCTATGAACCAAATTGCCATCATTAATGCTTCTGTGATGAAAACCAACTACTTGCAAAACACAGGCTAAACTGAATTTTTTAGCAAACTTTTACATTATGAGCAGAAAGCCTCAAATGGCAGGCATAAAACATATATTTTGAACGAATTGTTTCTTCTTTACACAGAATATCACTTTGAAATTTAACAACCCAGAATTTCTTGAAAAAAGACAAATTTTGGACTTTTGAGCTATAAGGAGCTGTTCTGGCAGACTCTGTATGTCTTGGTTTGAACTGAAAGAATAAAACTTCAATCAAGACTCTCTTTCTAAATCAAGCGCCCAGCAAGACAATCTCTTTTCTTTCCAATGGTCTCAAACCTCCGTCTGGGCGTCCAATAATCATTTGTCTTTTAACACATTTTAAAAACAAACGTCCAGCATACATTTCCATTGGCTGAAGTTATACTTAATTTATTGGGGCGGCCCAACGCACCCAACATTACAAGAGGTGAGAATTTTAAACAATGTATTTTAAAACAATACGGCCCAGCTTTCTTGACTCAACGCATTGAGCGCTCAAAACAGATTTAATACGGCCCAGAAATTGTAACAAACACAATGAATCAGCGTATAGAACGCCCAGCATATAGAACGCCCAGCATAGGCTATGAACATCACAACGACTATAGACAATGTGGCGGCCCAGCCAACATAGAACGCCCAGCGTTATATATAAGACCAATGCATTTAAAATGTTCCAGAATAATAACGCCCAGCAGAAAATATACAACCAGCAGGAATTTGAAACGGCCAACAACGTTCAGAAGAATATATGGAAAAACAATATCTTTTGTGACACACTTTTATTAACAAAACAGAAAGATTTACATCTCAGTTCATCTGCCAATTGCAAACCTTCTTCTCTTGCGCCCCCTGCTCTCCCTCTTCTTCGAACCATATCCCCTGTTTTTTTTTTCTTTTTAACACACACACCCAAATGCATACAAAAAGCTTTTGTTCCTAACATAGCAAATTGTTTAACCCTGGGCTGGGCGCAACAATCTGCCCAAAATACATAAAAACATTCTAAGATAAGGAGATTCCAAACAACTAACTACTCCCCCTACAGGTTATTTTTTTACAGGCTTAAAGAATATTAAGAAAAAATAAGTTTTCAAAAAAAAAAAAAAAACAAAACGGAGGGAAAATAAATCAACTAGCTTTTAGAGTGATGCTCCTGCATCATTCTGTCATCACCATTATCAGCGACCACATTATTCAAGTTGCACTCATACAAGTGGATATGCAGTTTTGCAGCTGCTATTCTCATACATGAATTTCGCTGCATCATGCACGGTGCAGTTCAGAACTGCAAAAGCATCTGTCCACTGGGTGAAATAGTCTGCTGCAGAGATAATAAACCTTCTTTTAACCTTCTGGAAGAAGGTTTTATAAATTTATTGGCCTAACAAAGTATCCCCATTTTCCAAATGGTGGTTGTGCAATGAATGGGTTCAGGGGCATCTCATATATGAGTTGGTTTACCAACTCTTTTACAAACATGGCATACCTTCAGAAAAATGGCGTGTATCTTCTAACATTATCAATCATGATAGTCCAACACGCAAAAACTTTGGGGCAGTTTGCTCCCTTGTGATACGTCCAACTATATGTTAGAAAATAACAGCGTGTAGAGAGAAATAATCACAATGAAATGAAAATAGATTAAAGACACATACACAGATATTATGTGGAAAAACTTGGCAAATTACCAAGTAAAAAACCATGGGAAAAGGTCTTCAGTATTTTATTAGCCAGGAATTAATCTGCAATTACAATAATGGCAGTCGCCACGCACAAACTCAGAAATCTGTACGATGAGTACAACTCAATAATACTTTTACAATTCATGGGTTCTTTATATAGGAAAAATACATAGTACAAAACCGCGTTAGTACAAACCTATGTGCACTACAAAACACATGTAGTACAAAACACGTGTACTAACTCCCCGAAAACGTGTAGTACGGAATTGTATGGAATTTGTTCAATCCATGCTCGGGTTAATCGTCCAACCTGCCAGCTTGGTCGCCACCTGCTTATTCAAATGTTGACTTCACATATCAACACTATAATCCCATTATGTGCCTCTTGAAGAATGGCTTGGCGCTAATGCTCAAGAACCATTCATCGCTGAACATTGCCATAACCGTACTTATAGAAGAAACCCTTTATTAGCAGGTATAAAATGATCAAGGATGATTTTGTTTTACTACTTAGTCAAGTAATGTGCAAAAATTTATCCTATTTCCAAATATTGCACATTTTTTTCCAAATGTTCCAGAACTGCTTGTACTCTGAACAATTTTGCATCAAGAAAATCTTACTGGATTTCTCTTAGTTCTTTTGACTGTAATCGTCTCAATTTGTGTGGTTCCACATTTTCTTTTCCAAGCTTGACTATGACTTTGAAATGGAATTCTTGGAATAGCATGAGCCATTGAGAAATCCTTCCTCCAAGCAGCGTTTCATTAACCAGATATTTCTATGCATGCTGATTGGTGTAAATTTCAGATGGTATTGCCAATAGATAAGGCTTGTGCTTCTAAAGTGTATATATACTATGGGTAGAGCTTCATGCCCAGTCGTAGTGTTTCTGCCTAAACCATGAAGTTCCTCCTGCATTATCATTTCTAATATTCTGTTTGAATGAATATTCATTTTGTCTGCATTACCATTTCTGAAATTTCTGTTAGATGAATCCACGTTCCTTTTATCACATCAGATTTTTATTTTTTTTTAAAGCCTGGTAAACTTTTTAACGTGACCGGCGGCGCTGGCTAGGCACGCCTAATACCAGTACCACGGGGCGGGGGGAGACTAGAACTTGAAACCAGCAGAACCGCAGCGGAAAGACTTAGCCAACTAGGCTAGGCCCCCCGCCCTGTCACATTTATCAGATTTATTACCATAGGATTTATTAGATTTATTCCAGTTTCTCTTTCCATTATGAGGAAACCTATATCCCTTCTTAATACCTTCAAATAGGATGCTTCTTATTAATGTGACAATCTTTAATTTATTGGGATTGCTCATTCGATACAGATTTAGGAAACTGTTCAAAGGTTTGCTGGGGGGCACTAGGATTAAGCTATATGACTCTCTTACTAGACTCTTTGAAAGCCTTATAAGTAGAGGCGAACTTACTTTCAATCATGTCAATAAGTTGAAGATCCTTCTTTTTATTTTCATTTGAAATCTTGTTTAACTCGGTATTTAAATAAGCAACCTCATTTAAATATTCACTCATTTTTTCAAAATCAGAGGGATCTAGATTCATCATTTTATCTTCTTTATTATACACATTCGAAATATTCGTTGTAATCCTTCCCTTATTGTTCCAAAACTTCAATTGGGTTATCTTGCGCAGAAAATATTCAATTCAAATTTTGACTTAAAGCCTTACCTGTTATGCCTCTTGCTTTCTCAAGCCTGCCCTTCCACAGCTCCTTTTGTCATTCATCTGCATTTTGGGGTGGTTCAGTAACTTCTTTCTTGATGATCCTCTATAGGTTCTTCTCTCTAAGTGCATTTATCACAGCAATCTTCCAATCTGCAAATCTCCATCCATAAAAAAATGGCAAATTCTCATTTTGAGAACCTATCTGGTCGTAAAAGAGTAAGAAAGCCAAGTTTCGATGATGTCCTAGAAACAAAAGTTTTAAACTAGATTTGTTAAAAATACAACACCAAAATAAATTTGATATCTGGATTATCTCCAAGAATAAACAAAAATTAGCACTAGGCCAACTAAATCTAGCATGAACAAGGATCCAAGCTCTAAAACCAACAAGGCACCCAGACACGATGGCAATATTCCACAGTAAAAAAGAACAGCTAACAAGAGCTATTAAAGAACATCACTCTCCAGCTTTTGACTTAGAGAGTGAGGCTTTAGGGCTCTGATACCATGTAAAATTTACTGGCCTTGCGCTCGAATTGACCTATCAGCCTCACCACTCATTTTTTTACCAAATCAGGGCATAAATCTGCACTAAAACAGGGCACAAATGTGCAAAACAACAGGGCATAAAAGATAATAATAAATCATTATCTAGGTAGAGAAAACTATAACAGAAATCTTCTATTAGTCAAAATATCTCATGTTTACATTGCTCAACACATGCTTAAGCGCTCCTGATTTTCTTGAGCCAATTGAAGGCTGTTTAATATTTGCTAATTTATTGTTGTAAGTGCTGCTACAACATGCTAGACTCCTAATAACTACAAAATTTATGGTTTCCTAACTGAACTATGACCATGAGTTTTAGTCTGACAATTGCACATAGTGACAATATTACATTATTTAACAAATCTTTCCTTCTTTGATTTTGAAGTTTTTATCTCTACACAACACAGCAGTCATCAGTTGTTCTTGACAACTGAGATGACATCATGCCGAAGATAGACACTGAAATCGTATATTTGGAAGGTCCTTTTTGACATTAATCCTCTGCATGAAATATTAATAAGATTATACACAGGAATTTTTCTCCTTACCATATTTTCGTTACATACTTTTTTGGTTTCAGATGGAACAGAACATTCGTGCTACTGAAGAGAGAGCAGAGGAAATATCAAAAATATTAGGAGAGAAGTTGGCGTCTGCTGAGTCTAAACGGAAACATGCTGAAGAAGAAGCTTGGTCAGAGAAGCAAAAATCAGAGGCAGAAATTCTCAGGCTTCAGGAGGAACTAAAAAATGCCAAAAAGATTCTTCATTGTTCCCAGGTGCGTGGAAAGGTAAAATGCCCATGCGGTATTTTATGAGAAAAACCAACAATATAAGTGTTTGTAAAACAATACTGTTGGAGGGCAGTTGAACTTTGCGATTATGTTGTTCTGAATTGTGTGATTATGTAATATCGACCTATAATCTTATAACCTATATTATTACTCCTAAAAAGAATTAAGTAGCAATAACACCACGGAATAAGCAACTTCAGCACTGGGCTTATTCCGTGCATACATTTGTATGTTGTTGATCTTAAAAGGACCTTTTCTCCCCTTATTTTCTCTGTATTTAAATCATTTTCATTAGTAAATTCTGTATGCTGAAGTATATAATTAGTATTAACAAAACAATAATAATATGAGATCTGATGGTTTTTAACGTCCTCTAGGGCCAAAGTCGTCTATAGGTTCCATCAAAGTATATTTATTGTTTAGAAGATTGTTTAGTTTTAGAATAACTTTCTTAAACCTTATTTGATAGTCTAGGATTACGATTTTATAAATTAGGTTATGAGTTTTAATTACATCTATAGGCATTCTACAACTCTAGCTGTGGGAAAGTTGTGGAGGGGGATGGTGGACTATAATTTTGGTAAGATGTTAATAATTAATAGTTGATTATAATTTTGATGTCCAGTTGAGCATCATACGATTTTTTTCTTTTTAATTTGAAGAAGAGCGAAAATTAATAATATTTTGAGCATTCGGTGGAGTTTGGAGGCTGCCCTCCCCTTTTTAACTTTTTGGAAAGGCTTTTGAGCCCAACAAAGTGGTGAAGTTGGATTGCCATCTATTGATAGTCAACGAGAATTTTTCAGAGAAAGTACTAATGGAGTTATTGATAGTGTGTGTCAAATCCAAGATAGGTGTCTCGAGATTGATACTTATCGGTATTTTTTGGGATAGATATATTCAAGATATTTGTACTAGTATATATAACTACCTATCTAGTTTTTTTAATCTTAAATATTGCTAAATATAGTGGAAGTGATAGATAATTAAAGGATTTTTGATCCCTTAGCAATTTTAAATCCTTTTATACATGTACTGAAAACTCTGTGTTGTAAGAAAGTTATGAATGAAAGTTGAACTTTGTATCTGTTGTATTATTGTTAAATTTCTGTTCTCTTTTATATGGGAATTTATCTAATTTTCTCTCCTTTACATAAAGATATCTATTTTGTAATCGGTTAATGGCATCATTATATATCACCTTTCTAAATATTTTTGATTCATATTATGCTTTGAGTTCATTTAATGGGGAATGCACCTTTTGTTTTATTTCAAGTCTTATTTCATTGTTTGTCCAAAATCTAAAAATTATTATCGCATGCAATCTTACATTATATATTTATAAATTTGCGTTCAAATCCATTTTTTTGTTTTATAATATATGACACTCTCACCCCTCCCTTAAAATAGAGAAGGGGTTTTTTCCCACATATCGTTGAAAAATATTTTATTTTGTCTTGTAGTAAAATATTTTGCTAAAGTTTTTGGTGCCCTATGTGGGGTTCGACATGCCACTTAAAACAGTGATAATTTTCTTTGGTCGATGGCCATCTTAGGAAACTCTCATGTATTCCAACTGAATCTTGATTGGTTGCAAGCTAGCCAATAACATATTACAAGTGACTTTAGACAATTCATGTTGGACAACATAGAAATTGTTGGTAAATTCCAAGTAGTTTTTGCTATGCTAAATGAGGAAGAAAAAAGAGTGGATATTGCAGATTGATTTCTTTGACAACAAAATCAAGTAGTTGTCCATAGATGTATTTGAAGAAGAATACCATCAACTATACTTCCTCAACTATAAAATCATCTTTACACTAGTGGAAAGAATATTGATATGATATATTCGTGTTAGCGATGAATCTGACCCATTATTTGACTTTTAGTAAGCTTTTAATTACAAGATCAATCTCCAGAGAAGAAAAAGAATCAAAATATTATCCATTGTTCTTTCTAGTTCAAAGAAAGAATTTAAAAAACAAGATGGGTAAATTTCAGTCGAGCTCTAGTATTTTTGGGGACCTATTTTCTTGGAATTTTGAACATAGTGGCCCATTGTCTTTGGGGGCTTAACTTAATGAACTACCAAGAAGGTCAAACAATAATTTCCATAGGTTCACTAGTGGTGGAAATTAACACTTGATTAAAAAAACCAGCATTCATTTTTTACATGCAACATTATCAAAGTGCAACATGAAGACTCATTTGTGAGAACTTTTTTTGAAGCCTTGAGTGAAGGTGCTATAGAATAGTTCTACTATCTTGGCATTGGTTACATAACAAATTGGGATACAATGAAAACGAAAATATTGATAACTTATTTTCTCTCTTATGCAATCTTGTCTTCACAACTTGCAACTAATTGAAGCAAGCTTGTCTTTCAAAACCTTCAATAGACTCATACAAGAGTCTCACACACATGACCCAATAAATTAAAATACTTTGCTCCAATATCAATTGAAGCAATCATGGTAAGAGGTAAAAATGAAGGGTCGCCTTTATTACCATGTTAATTGGATTAACACTCACGCATGGACACACTTGCAAGCACCCTATTCAAATTTGAAACACCACACATTATTAAACTCAACAGATATTATAGCAAATTTATTACACTTTCACTTTCGCTTGACTCTACAGGGTTATTACACTACATGAACAAGAATTTATCACTCTTAGAGTCCCTCTTTGACTTGAAACATCCTCTCTATTTTATTTGTTATCTACTCTTGGGGGAAAAGCTCCCCAAACTCTCTTGGAGCCAAATCCTCCTCCATGACTCTCAACTCTTTACATTTATGATTTGAATCCTTATTTGACTTTTTATTTCCTCAGTTCCCATTCCCTTTCATTTTTTTCTTATAAATGTTTGATATCTAACATTTCATCATTTTGGGGTGTTATTTTTATTTTTACAATTCACACAGTCGAAATTGTCGATTTACATAGTCCAACAATTTTGAAACCGTCATAGTGGTTGTGAAACCACCACTATATACAAATTTATAGTTTTAAAACCTTTGGAGTGGTTTTTAAATTGCAATTAAAGGTTTCAAAACAACCACTTAGTTTAGATCGGTGATTTTGTCATGGTGTAAAGTTTGCAAACTTCTGGAAGCCATAACTTTTGCATACAAACTCAAAATGAGTCATTTTTTTTGAAAGTGCATAATTTTTTGAGGGAATAAAAAAATGAAATAAAATTCATATTTGTCGATGTCCTTGATGGCTTTTTTTCCTCTGACCCTATAACCTATCCACTTTAGCCCTTCAATAAACACAACTACTTCTTGGATTATACCGATAATTGAGAAATTCAACCAATTAGCCTAGAACCATGTACTTTCTTAAAATTGATACTTATTTGATGAAATTGGTTCCATTGAAGTGTTGGAATATTAATTTTTCCCTTACATCCTCTTCACCATGCCAAACTAACAAAAAAAAACTAAAATCACATAAACACAACTATTGTTTCTAGTTAATGCAAGATTGATTGTACACCTTAGATGCTCTTGCATCACATTTTCAAAAGAGAAATAATTTGTAGATAAGGTTTATTTTTTAACAATTCTAAACATGCCATTTTTGTGTTTGCAAGGAATATGTTTAATATCCATTAAAAAATCACATATAATGTGTTAAGGATTCCCTTCAACTATTGTAAATTGTAACTAGATATTTTCATACTGAATTGTAGGAAGTATTTCTTGATCTATTATAGGAAAATTTAACTAGCTACTGGAAACATGTTTCTCCCCTTCTACATTTATTAATAATATCTTTTTTTTAGATGGTATCGACAATGTTGATTTTCTTTGAGATGTTCTTTATTTATTTGCATAATATTCACACGATTTTTGTTTCCTTTGTGGAATGGGTATTTACAAGTTTAATTTGAACATATACATAAATTTCCAAAATGATAAATAATCAATAATAGTTAGAAAACAATACTAAGTATTCATTTTATATTTACATCAATAAAATGTATGTAAACTATAAAAACAACTAAAAACAAATGAACAATACATTGATCATTTAAGAACTCTAAAATATATATTTTTGATAAAAGAGTGCAATTGCATGATTACAATAGGAAATGTAGATGTTATTTAAAAAAAAAATCCTAAAATACATATATTTTGATAAAAGAATTCAATTACATAACAATATAATGAAATACAGATATTATTTATGAAATTTCACAAAAATGAAGATACAATAACACTATCCCTAGATGAAATATTAAAAGTACAATACAATGAAATACAACATTCAATAAAAATATAAACCATAATAAAAGAAACCCATTTTTAAAAAAAAAATTGCTAAGTACAATTAATAATATCAATGTCTGTTAAACCCCCTCGAGATACTCGAGCACCTTTTCTTTTGACATTGTTGTCTTTGCAAATAGTTTTTATTTGTTGGAGCTCACACAATGGACACACTCAATGGACCTATATACCTCGCTACTTTGTGAAGAAAAGCAATGGCATAATTTTAGAAAGAATTAGATACTCATCCAGGGTATGACACTTCCACCAAAGCAGAAGCTAATAGGTAGAATGCTATGTCAAGCATAAATTTTTAAGCTATGAGCAATAAACCTTCTCTAACCATGTCATCATTACCTAGAGAAAATACTGTAGATCTATACAAAGAAAATATGACAACCTTCTACAAAAGAGGGATATCGCTGTTAGAGGTTTGTCAATGATGTCTCCAAGGTGACCAAGGATGTTGATGATGTGTCATGTGTGTTAGAATGACATTGACAAAGTGTGCTTCAGCGTTATTGCATAGTTCTTCAGTGTTTGACTTGGATAAGAAATTAATAGATGATATTGATGGTATGGACATGTTGTAGAGACCTTATGGAATGTTATGAGTGCTTAGAATGCTTATGGAAGCGAATAAAATTTATCAGAATAGTCATATGAATGTCTAAGCTCAAGTAGTCATCTTGACAGATAAGACCGAGTAAGCAGTTTGATGACATCATATTTAACATGTGTGAAGGTTTCAGGAGCATTTTGATACATGGATAGATTCCCTTATGAGAGGTGATCACGTGGGTCAAATTTCGGGTCTGGATATTAAGCATAACAAAATTTATAACAGTGCAAAGTTGGCCTCTTAGACATAGTTCATTAAGTTTTGATACCTAGCCAAATTTGCAAGAGGAGATCTAACGATGAGAATTTAATCAGATCACAGATCTAACAATGAGTGTTTAATTTGACTAGATAATGGTCTAACTGAGTGTGTGATCTTGTTAGTAGTGATCCAATGGTGCGTATTTAGTCAATATGTCAAAGGTTGCTCAGAAGGCACGTGGGGCTACCAAGTAGTGAAAGATCATTTGAAGACTGACTGTAGGGTGCTCAGAAGGCACGTGAGGGTGCTAAGTGTCTTAATTGTGGAAGCACAGAACAAGATCAACAATGTGTATTAAGTTAATAAGTCAATAGAATGCTCAGAAGACATGCAGAGCTGCCAAGTAGTGAAAGATCATTGGAAACTGATTATAAGGTACACAAAGGGCACGTGGGGATGTCAAGTGGCTTGATCTCAGAAGCGAGGATCTAAGATCAACAATGAGAAATGTAAGATAAATATTGGGTCACTCCTAAGGATATTGATGGAGTGAATTTGATTTAGCTTTCAGGGAGCATGAGATGAAAACATGTGTCTACAATATTTGCATTTACCAGTGACCGTTGGTATTTAAAATTAACAAATAAAAAACCAGTGTTGAGTATTTTGATTATATATTTTGATCTAAAAGGAATATGCTGATGGAGTAACAATAAAAGTTGAAGAGGACTTCAAGATGCATCCATAAAAATTTATTAGAAGGTCTAAATGTTTGTAAAATTGTAGATATTGAGCTCCAAAGTTGGCTGTGTTTGACCATGTTCTACAAGTGACCGAAGAAGGGAAATTGAATATTTATTGATAGTGTCTTGATGTTTCAAGATAAAATAACTATTGGAGAGTATTCTATACTCCATGAGGACCATCTATGTGGATTTTGGAGGTTTTACCAATCCATATTCAGTATGAACAAAGGCTTAGAAGTTGACTGTGTTTATTGAATACACTGACAGGTTGAGTGACCATTTTGAAGAGGTAAGTTTAATTTGTTTTGAACAGAGTTAAGGAATAGAATGAGTATGGAGATGTTATATAAGTCTCTAAGGCTTATTAAAACATATTGGATGTTATGATATGCCCCTAATCAACTATAGAGAGTCAAAATAGCTTGACTATATTTTGACTGTATATGATCAGTCTGAGTGGTCATTTTGAGATAGTTGATTTGAGTGATTAGATCTTGTGTTGGAATGTCTACGGAACATGGAGGTGTTGCATAGGTCCTAATAGTTTCACCCATGTGATCTAATCATATAACTATGTGAAATATTTGAGTAATTTCTTCAGAAGATTGAGACAGACTTTTTTGTGTTTCTAGGCCTATTGGCGAGCAGTCTAGAATGGCTTGGTTGAAGGAATGAGGTTGAGTTCCAGGTGACATAGACCTATTTGTAAGTAATAAAGGGCCTATTGGAGGTAGGTTTGATATGTCTAAAGCATTGGTGGAAGCTTAAGGTGGTCCAAGAGTTTTCAAGTGTAATGTGTGGATGTGAAGGCCTAATTGTTTTAGGTCTCATTAAGGCCTAATGGAAGATTTGAGTCTTAAGGACTATGGCTGATCTATAGAGTGGAGTGTCTCACCCATTTAATGTGTATGGAGACCTATTTCAACTATAATACAAGTGTGTGAAGCATCTTGGCCAACCAATATGGGTTAGATGAGTGAATGGTATAAATACAAGGCCTAATTGGCCTATTTGAAGATGTTTTTCTTAGATCATTGAGCCAAGCGAAGGAAATAACCTTTGAAAAATAAGGGACATGTCATTGAGGACCAATATAAAGTGAAGAGGATCAATCATGATTATCTGATAAAGGTGATGAAAGTGAACACATAAGTCATTGGACCTAATGAGCCTAGAAGAGATAGATTGAGCGAGTAAGCCTTAGACACTGATCGAGTGAGTGTGCTTAGTGGATGGATTGAAAAGCAAAGAAAGTTGAGGATTGTGTGCATAACATATAGGTCATGTTTCTGATGTTGTGACAGAGTTGTAGGTTTTATGATTGTGTGTGTGCTAAGAAGTGAAGAGTGATCCAAAAGGGTGTTTTGGATGCATTGCTTGTGTGTGCAAGTTTGTGAGAGTGTAAAGGAGAAAGAGTGCAAGTAAGATAAGTCCATCATTAGGTGTAGAAGACATAATATTAGAAGTAGAGATCATATCAAGGTAGTTGGGTTGGTGCTTAGTTGTCTAGGGGGTTGGTTCCTCCTTTTGGGATGGGTGTCTCACTAAATTAAGGGATGGGTGTTCCTTGATCAGTTGGTGCTGGTCTAAATGTTGAATCTTGTCTTTATATAACTGTAGTCAATCTTGCAAGGTTTAGTGGGTTTTATCCCCCAAGAGGGTTTCCTACATATATCATGTTTTATGTGTTTGATCTTGTTATATCTTCCTTGTTCATGCAATGGTTAATTTGTATGCATCATGATTGCGTGTGCGGAATGTTTAAGAGTTGGAAAATGAATTGGATTATTCATCATCACTGATTCACCCCCGATCTTAGTGATTGTACCTCTAACAATGGCTTCCCTATAAAAAATGGTATAAGCAAATAGAAGGACATGTTTATTATTTTCATATTCTTTTTAATTTTTTAATCCTTATGAAAGTGAGCCATCATGAGAAAATAAAAATAAAAATTACGTTGCTACATATAATGCCCATTTTCAAGAAAACTTTGATGACCTATGTAGAGATGTCTAAAATATTAAACAATTATTCACCCATTCTAGTTCAACCATGGAATCTTTCCATAATATTGTAAGTGAGATAGCCAATAATCTCACTTTTGTCTCAAGAAAGGTACAATCAATAAGCAAAACTATCTCAAAGTAATAATAGCCTTGGTATATTAGACACCCATATCCAAGATATACAAAAATCTATAGTATATATTCCCCAAATCCATGAATATGTTAATCTTATCCATAAAACTACATATTCCTTTCTCAATATGCTCCACTTAGTCGGGGATAAGCTGGACCTTTTTGATGGTAAATTGTGCTCATTATAAAATAGCCTGGCCTGGGTAGAAACCACAAAAAAAGAACAACTTAGAGCAAGCTCTTCCCTAGAACCAGTATCTCTTGATTTTGGGTCAAATTTTAAGCCAAATGATCCATATAAGGAAGCTAGACTCAAAGCTAAGCTTATAAAAACTATTTTTTTTCTCCTTCATTAACTATGATGATAAGATCTAATATACCCATAAATCCATGGTACACGAATATTGATGGTATAATAAATCCTCTCAATGAAATAACAACTTGGTTTAATACCATGAAAACTCTTGGAACTATTTCCACTCTTTATGGAAGAACTAATTCTATATTTGCCGTCAAACATTTTTTGGGAATAGTCTCTAAAATGGTGGAACTCAACGTCACCCCAAGTTCATGAGTCTAGAGTCTTCTCACAAGTGGATCCTATGGCTACCCTATATCAACTACTCATAAATGAGTTTGTTCCTCCTCAAGGAAACAAGGAAATTGAGTCAAATAGGTGGTTGGCCAAGATTAAGTTGTTTTACCTTTCTCAGTTTGAGCCATATAACATCCAATATCAAAAAATGGCTTATGAAGGACATTCTTGCAATTCAAATGCTATAAAAATGCATTATTTAAAATCCCTACCTTATGATCTGACTGACATATTCATATCTTATATTTAACTTAAAGGGCTCAATGTTGATGCCATGACCTTAATAGATATAATAGACTTTGCTGGACAATGGATCATGTTGCTTATATAATAAACTAAAGCTATTAAAAAATTATCCTAGTAAAGTGCTCGTAAAGTTGCAGTCTAGTTTCCTGAAACATCACCTTATGGTTGTAGACCTTATATCAAAAAACCTAAAAAATCTAGCAAAAGATTATCTTTCTAATGGGGGTTTTTTCCTACTCAGCATACCCCTACTCCTAAACTACATGCCTTCATCACCATAAAATACCACATCCTACAACAAAAGAGATTAAATGTTATATTGATAACTAGCTTGATCATATTGCCCCACAATGCACCTACAAAAATAAGACTATCAAGGCTGTCTATTCCACTACCGCAACAACATGGTGGGATGTAATTGAAGAAGGAACTGATTTATGTCAACAAGATAATATTTTTGAGCCCATCATAGAAGAATATCCTTCTTTGGAAGGTGATGATGATGACCTTCTTAGCCTTGTTGATGATTTAGAAGTAACCAATCTTATGAAATACCCAAAAGATCAATATGATGAAGGAATCTCTAAACAACTAAAGGAAAAACCTCAAGAATAGTCTCCTTCAAGGAAAGTCCATGGAAAAAGTATCCAGCTTAGGTTCCAATACATGCCTCATACAGTTCCAAATCCCAAGCAACCAACTTTTCACTTTGATTATTCTTTTAAAATAAGTGATTCATGGATGAAGAACAAATTCCAATGCCTTATGTTAGAAGAAATGCCTAGGCAGTTTGTCAATCTTATTCTTACATGGGACATGAAAGGTAAATCTCCTGAACAAGAAAATGATGATGAATTCTTTAGAGAATATGATTTTAAAAGGGAATGTGAAAAGGATGATTGCAAAACAGAAGAGTCAGAAGGAGAAATTAATATTGAAGAAATTATAAAACAAGAAGAGACTTCTAAATAATTCTTAAATATCTCCTTAAGAGATCTAAGATGCCAAAGGATTATTTGTACTACAATCCCTACTAAATAAAATCCTAAGGTAGTGTGTATAACACAACTTCTAAACGAAAGATATGCCCAATTCATTAATATAAAAATTAATGGTAAATTTTTAGATGCACAAGTTGACACAATAACATCCCATTCTTTTGCAAAAGAAATCATTCTAGATAACTGGGAAGAACTAGAAAGTGACCAAGTATACGAATCCCTTGATTTTCAAGGAAATTCTTTCATATCTAGGTATTATAAGCATCAAGAACCTTTGAAGATTCAAGGAAAAAAATTTGCCCATGAATTTTTTCAATATAATCATATGCCTATTGATGTTTTTTTAGGAGGGTCTTTTATAGACTTCTACTCTCCATATGGTAGCATCCCTAAGCATCTAGTTTTCACCTTGAATGAAGACATGATAAAGACTTCTAGGTTGCAATATGCTACTGAATAATTTTCCTCTACCATGAGTATTTCATCTCTTAATACCAAACTAGAATAAATTTAAAAACAAGGGACTTGATTAAGGAAGAAATTTGTTCAAATGATCCTCAAAAGTTCTGGCAAAAGAAGATGCCCAAAATGGAAATCAAAATAATCCCATATAAAATAATGAAATAGGAAAAATGATTCCTATCCTAACTACCAATTACAATGATATGAAAAAGGCAATCAAAGAACTTACTGATCACAATTTTATTGAACCTTCAATATCTTCTTTTTGTTGGTATGCATTTATTGTCAATAAGCATTCAAAACAAAAAAAAGGAAGAAGATAATAGTCATTAATTATAGGCAATTGAATGCTATTACTAAGCCGTACCCTTAATCTATTCTAGATAAAACTTATCTTTTACAAAAGGTAGTAAAATACAAATATTTCTCCTAGTTTGATTGCAAATAAGGATTCTATTAGATAAGGGTTAGAGAAGTTGATAAACCCAAAATAACATTCAATTGTCCAATCAGACACTATCAATGGAATGTCATGCCTTTTGGCCTGATGAATGCTCCTTATTTTTAGGATCATATGGATTATATTTTTAAGGAAGCTTACAATTTTCTCTAAATTTGTATAGATGATATTTTAGCAATCAACAAATCTCTTGAATACCATTTGCAACATCTTTAGAAGTTCTACCAGATTGTTAAGGAATCGGGTAGAGTCTTATCTAGTACTAAACTGCAATTAAGCCATCAAGATTGTAATTTATTAGGAATGGTAGTGAAAAATAGTTAGATTGAAGTCCAATCACATACCAAAGAAAAAGGTACTCCAATTTCTTGATATATTAGACAAAAAATAATTACAAGTATTTCTAGGCATGCTCAATTATGTTAACAATTTTTATGAAGATTCAGGAAATGATAGAGTTGTTTTTCAAGCCATGTTAAAGAAAAAAAGAAATATGTTTAGACAGGTGAATTAACCCAAGCTATTTAAAGAATCAAAACCAAGATAGAATCTTTACCATCTTTGTATGTACCCCTTTCAAAAAATTATGTATTTTATGCAAATGCAAGTGACTATGCATGGGGAGGAATTCTATGTTGCATCGAAAATAATAAAGAATATGTTTGTGAATATGCCAGTGGAGTGTTTACTGAAGATGTAAGGAAATGGATGTCTTTAGATGAATAAAAATATGCTATCAAAAAATGCCTATAAAAATTCTCCCTAAGACTAACACATTTAAAATAGTTCTTAATTAGAATTGATTGTACCGGGTTTGCCACTTTTAAAGAAAAATATTATGAAGGAAATATGGTAGAGGTACATATGTAAGGTGGAAGGAATTTTTTAACTAGTTTAATTTTTAAATCAATTATATGGAATGATCAATGATTTAGAAGCATGCTTTGAATATCAATAAGATAGAATCCTCTCAATTGTTTCTAGTAAAAGATGTTCTTTAATGCTTTTCAGAAGGCCTCTAGGAAGCCATACCTGATTAACTTGATGTTTATGGATGTTTTTTGGTTTGGACTTCTTATAATCTATAAATGATGCTGAAAGAATTCTCTTGTTGCTCCAACTTTCTCCCAAGGTTGAGGCCATTTCAATAATTCTTTAGATATGAGGATGTGTATTGTTTGTATTCCTTTTATAATTGAATTAGTGCTTGTCATGGAAGAAAGAGATAAATTTTATACATTATTATTAAGAAATTAATTAGAAAAGACACAAAGAGAGTGTACTGGCATTCATCATGCTTCTAATAATGTTTCTGGAAAAGAGTGATTGTCGGTCACTCGACCATATGATTTTAAGTTAACACCATAAAACCAGGTGGTGATTGACTGACACCAAACTGGAGTGTTTTGGGGTAACTCCACCCAAACTATTTGAGAAGTATTGTTCCTTTGATGAATGATTTTGTTGTTGTAACCATTGAACCATGTGGTGTTTGTACCACAAGATGAATAGGTTTATGGAAAAACTATTAAACTATAGGCTTTTGTTATTCTTCTTCACTGTCTTTAAAATTAGGTGATGGAATATTATTTTCCACATAATAGATCAACCATTGGGAGACTCTTTGGACCACAATACCATTAATTACATTGTCATAGTCATTCCATCTAAATATTTGGGCCTTATTTATTTTAACTTGTGAATTGGAAATAATAATTATGGAAGGCCATTGGAGATGCTAGTAATTATAGAATTCTACTCTAGGTAACCAATAAAATTCTTCGTTGATTAAATAATCATACATGTACTGAAGAATTAGTCTTGGAAATCTATTATGCATCTTATTGAGAAATCCAGCTACATCTGGATGCAAGTTAATTCCTTCATTATTAGCATGAATTTCAAACTGTGATCTAGGAATATATATTTTATTTATGACTCCAATTTTGACCAAATTTATTATTCTTTCCATCCCTTCTATGGATGAATTTTCTCTAGTCAATTTATGGATAAACATATTAATAGAGTATATTCCATATATATTTAGAGTGGCTGGTTCTTCTTAAATGTATAGGGCAATCTGGAGATCAAAATTATATCTGTTTCTAATGTTTCTGACACTTTCTTGATAGATTTTATTTTTGATAACCTGTAATTGTCTATTGGCATACCTTGATTCTACCATAAGTTTTATGATACTATCAAGTAAATGATTCCAATTGCAATAATCTTCTAGAGGAGAAAGAATATCATATTGGGAAGAGTTTATCTTTTGTTTTTTATCAAAGGATTGTGAGGATTCTCCTCTGAGTATATGTATATTACTAATTCATGTATTTTGTAAATGATAACTGAATAGATAGAATCCAGGTGGTATTCTAGATATAGATTGTGACTCTCCTTTATAGACAAAATTAAACCTTATAGCATAAATAGTATATGATTCTAAGGAATCCACATAATGACTTCCCAAGCCAATATAATAACAATGATTTTCAATTTGTATTAAGGAAAAATTTATTGTGTGGTGCCCAATGGCTAAAAGAACATCTAAAGCAAAACACTGGACAATGATGTAATTATTTATAGTATAAATACGAAAAGGAGTTGGTGTATGAGTCCAATTTTTTATAACAGAAGGGTGAGCACAATTAACATCAGACCCTGAATTAATCAAAGTAGTATATTAACATAATGTTTCTCCATAAATAAACATTTACCCAGACTTGGATAGGAGAGTGTTTCAAAATTAAACTATTGCTTTTCTCCTTTTCCATAATATATGGTTATATCCTTTTGGTGTACCCTCTATTTAATATACAATTGATTGTAGAGGGATGTTTGGAATTTCTTTGGGCAAAGCATCTTGGAAGCCTGCATATTGGTATGTCAAGGTCAGCTAGGTAACTATCTATATAATTTTTAAAAATACATACATTAAAACACTATTTTAAAATGTAATAAAAGTTTAGGCTATATGGAAAATTCAAGAATACAAGAAAACAATGTTTATGAGAACATAATGCCCCCAAAAAGTGACATCTTGATAATTCAAGAATTTAAAAGAAAATATATTTTTGAGAAAATAATCTAATTACATGATAAAAACACCAAATGAAGATAATATTAATGAATATATTGTTTTAAGCTAAAATATTAAAATTAAATTAAATTGTAATGTAACATTTAATACATTTTGAAACCATAATACAAAAAATGGCTTTTTTTTTAGATTTGTTAATTACAATTAATAATGTCAGTTTAATTAAAAAAATCCTTTGCAAGCCATATGATCATAACAAAAGAAAAAGCAAGTCTTGAAAAAAAAATAGTAAGTATTATAAGTTGTATTTAATGCCCAATTTAAAAAAAAGTATGTAGATAACCAAATCCACGGTATAAAATTTACAAATAAAAAGACATCTCAACTTATGGGAACATTTTGTTGGAGCCTTTCTACATCAAAGACGTAACTTTAAATTCAATTTCATCCATTGTAATTTTCTGTCTTGATTGATACTATAAACAATTATTCTTGACCTAGAATATGATTAATTATTTTTTGTTATAGTTTTGTCATCAACAATAAGGAATTATAAATATTTGTTGTAATACCCATTATTGCTCTACAATTTGGTCAATGGTACCCAATGGATTTAGATCAAATTTTGAATCAACTAATACCAATCAAAGAGAGTATTTATAATCGCATTTAGTGATATCCATATTACATTTAGGACAATGTCAAACAAAACCCACTTTTTCCACAACCTTTTTTTTTTCATGGCTTTTCGTCCATCATAAGTGGACAAGCAAGGTAATCAAAGTTATCCATAAGGGCTTGTGTCATAATTGCTTTCACTAAAGTCCATTCTTATTTTTTTTCTAAGTTCCATGTGAGTGATTTGAAAAAGTGTTGTTTTAATAGTAGGGTTCCTTGGTGGCTGAAAGTATTTATTTCTCAGTGAAGGTGAAGGAAAATTTGAGATTGTAGAAACTAGCTAGTTGCGTAAATTTTTAGCCTCCTTTATTATAGGGTTTACAAATAATTTAGTACTAGAAGTAGTCTCAATAGTCACTCCATTGAAATATGATGACCAACCTGCTTTGACCACAAAAATAGGTATAATTTGGTCACAAAGAACACTTTTTTCCATGCTTGTTGAATCGAGATGCTCACCCAAAAATTTCATAGAAATATTTTTCCAAACATGTCATTAATTTGAGTTTTAACCTTTCCACCTTTAGAACCATTTGTACTATGTACTGTTAACATAGGAGAAGTTAACATGACAACATCAATAATGTCTACCATAACTCTATTTGGAAATTATGGAATTTTGGTAATGTTTTAAAAATTGAATTGATGCATTGGCACACCTTTAATATCTTCATCACAAAGACTTATTTTCAATGAAAATTGTAATATTATCTCACATGGATGTTTTAAATGATTATATGTATTATTTTCTTCTCAAATAGTTTCATTTGATAACACATAATTTTTGTCATTTTCAAGTTGGTTATAATTTATTTCAACAACCTCGTTGAAACATGTCACACATATTTTTCCTTCATCACTATCAACAAAATAAAATCCAAACAATTTTCCATGTTTTTTCTTATTATTGTATTCTTGAATGACCGTCTGTGCTAATACTATTCCTTTCATTAACCATTGTATTTTTCCTTGCAAATAATTTGATGATAGGGAAAATAGTTTTTGAAATATCTTTACCCATGAGAAACATGGCAATGGGTTTTGGTGTAATTTTTTTAATTTTCAAAGAAACACACTTGCTAATGAAGTTATTTGAATTTTTTTCTTGTATGTATCTAGTATACATGTTGGTTTGTTGATCTTACTACATTTGGATGCAATAATATGTAATACCAATATCACAATGATCCTATTTGAAAAAAATTGTAAAATGAAAAAAAATTACTTGCATACAAAAGGGAGAAAACAATCAAGAAGCTTACATTTCATCTTTGAGCATTCTACATTGGGAACAAGCACAAAGTTGAGGGACAAAAAGGGCACCATTTATACAAAAAAATAATTTCATGAAAAAGATATATACCTTTTTAAAATGGCACATGGCCTTTAAAAAAATAAACATACCAAATAAAAGGTGGGTCGTCCCTGACCCTAAAGGGCATAAGCCCTTTGTGGGGACCAAAAGGGTGTATGCCCTTTATAAATCTAAAAAAATAGAAAAATCCATCAAACCCATGTTTCATTTCATTGTGAACTCTTTTCTCATGATTTTTAAGATTAAAAAGAGAGGCATGCATGTTATTTTTCTCCTTGCATCCCCACCAAGACATCATACTTGCATCATAGTCCTAAGTATGTTCTTTTTTTTGTAGGGCATGTTTAGGGTTTGCGATGCATTTGTAATAATCACAAGATAAGAGGGTGTTGAAATAATAATTAAATTTTTATCATGAAAACCTTCAACTACCTAATATAAATATTTATTTTTATAAATTTAGATACTTGATTCGATGGACCCATTGCCTGAAGAAAACCAACAACAAAATCCTGATGAAATCTCCTACATTTTGACTTTGTAGAAGATGAAGTTGAATTATATGAGCAATATAATTCAAAGCGGTACCAATTAAAAATTATCATCAATAGTTTTCATGTCTCTTAAATTCATAATGTACACTATTCACTTTATGATACATTGGAGACCATTACAACAAAGTGAGAAATGTCACTCCCCAACTTGATGCAATGCTACATCAAAGAGAGGTATTAAAAAATATTATTATGATAAATTGAATTATGAGATTTTTTTTAAAAAAATATAACAAAACAAGAATTATGTGCTTTTATTCTTATGCTTAGAACCACTAAACCACCACCAACAAGTTACAAACTTATTAAAATTGGTTGGTGTGTTCATGTATTTTTTTTGATAGATGGTGGATGGTGTTTAATGAGCCTTTGTGAAATAATAATAATGTTACATTGTATTTTTTGAAAAAAATTTATTGTGAGTTTGTTCTATAAGAAATTATGAATTATTTTGACATGAAGGCCTCCCAAGGTAGGGGAGGTGGGTCCTCATTTGATAGCCTAGTGCTAAGCGGGACCAAAATTACCAAAACCACCTATAGAAAAATACAAAGATAATTACACATACTTCTATCCCAAAAATATTACATTGTAGTACACATATGGAAACCCTTGAGGTAGTTAGTAGTCTCACACAGGTTATGACTAACCATGGGATGCATACATTGAGGAGTTATACATATGATACAGGTGATGGAACATATAATAGTGTCCCTATTACTATTGGTGCTTCACATGGTGGCATAGCTAGTAGGCATTCTACAGTTCCTTTACATCATTGCATATAATGTGGGATAAAGTGTATTGGACCACTTGTTCAGGTTAAAACTATAGGGGTTACTTCTGCAAATCCAATAGGTGCACATGTAGAGACTAGACAAACATTTATACAATACACTATTACAGATTAGTAGATACCATCTACCTTTGATTCAACTCTTTTATACACTAGCACATAATAATATATTCCATCTGTAGTTGCTTCAACACCTTTGGACACTAACACGCCAGACTATATGCCATTTTTAGTTACCTCACCACCTTAGGTCAACATGCAAGAAGATATGCAGGGCTTATCTACTTCACCATATGTATTCACACATGTTTAACTAATTATAATTTATTTGTATATGTAAATGAATATTAAGTTTATATTTTAATATATGTTTACTTAATTGATTAATATTTTACTTCTTTCATTTATTGTTTGTATAGATGATAATTGATATTTTAGGTACACCACATGGTTTGGACTATATTATTGAGGTTATAATTAGAACTGTAGTACCCTACATGCAAGTTGGGAAAGTAACTTGTCAAGCTGATATATTATTTGAATATTTTGTATACACCATATATTTAGTGTGTTTGTTGGCTTAGCCTTCCCTTCCTCTTGTGAGAGATAGAGACTTAAGAAGAAAGAGGGAGAGAAAGAGAGAGACAAGTGCATTATCTCTCTCCCTCTCACTCTCTATTTCTCTCTCTCTCACTCCTCATTATTACTATTTCTCTCTCTTTCTATCCCTCTCTCACTGTCTTTATTTACATAAGGAATAATTTTAATCTATATTAAATTGATTATGTAATTTTTATATTTCATTACTTGTTTGCATGGATGATGACAAACACTATTATTACCTCATCTAGACTACAAAAATATGATGATAACACTGAAATTAGCATGTTCCCTGCTATTGTATATCTCTATTTATGTAGGAGTAATTTAAATTAATTTTAAAATAGGCTTAGTTTTAATTGATTCATAGTTGACCTATTATATTTGTTAGTTTTACAAATGATGAGAGATTATATGGGTACCCCACATGGATCACAACAACCTAAGACTGTTGATGTAGTTGCATCCCAAGATATAGTATCTCCCTAGCACCACCTGATTCAAAGATAGAGATTAGCATGTTCCCTGCTATTGTATATCTCTATTTATGTAGGAGTAATTTAAATTAATTTTAAAATAGGCTTAGTTTTAATTGATTCATAGTTGACCTATTATATTTGTTAGTTTTACAAATGATGAGAGATTATATGGGTACCCCACATGGATCACAACAACCTAAGACTGTTGATGTAGTTGCATCCCAAGATATAGTATCTCCCTAGCACCACCTGATTCAAAGATAGAGATTAGCATGTTCCCTGCTATTGTATATCTCTATTTATGTAGGAGTAATTTAAATTAATTTTAAAATAGGCTTAGTTTTAATTGATTCATAGTTGACCTATTATATTTGTTAGTTTTACAAATGATGAGAGATTATATGGGTACCCCACATGGATCACAACAACCTAAGACTGTTGATGTAGTTGCATCCCAAGATATAGTATCTCCCTAGCACCACCTGATTCAGAGATAGAGATTGGCAAGAAAACATAAGAAAATGTTCTTTTTTAAATTTAAGTAATGATACTCTATGTCATATTTATATTTGTATGCATATTTAGATCTAACCGTATATGTATGATCCATATGATTCTCCATCACTGATATATTCAAGGTCACACAGCCCTAGGTATCCCTTTAGGTGGCATGAAGTGAGTGTAGAATCACTTTGTTACAAAATTTTATTTTGGGAAACTCTCATTTTAATGCATTAAATTTTCTAATTTTCATGTTGTACAAGTGACACAATTTTTTAGGTTGTGTCTCAGAAATTTGATCCTTCACAACTTGAGAGGAGAGTTTCTCCCCATAATGAGACATCCAACACCCCACGTACTACATCTATGGTGACGATGCACTATTTGTTTGGAGAAAATGAGTAGTAGGAGAGCTAGCTGTTGTGCTAGGGGTAGTTGTAGGTATAATTTTTTTGTATGTCAATATGGCCCATGTTGAATGCCTATATGGCCAATTTTTTATATTCATATGGTCTAGATTGTATCCAAATATGGCCCATTTTTTGTCATTATGGCATAATTTGGATAGACATTCATATTATCTGACATATATATGTGAATCATACACTGTTATAATTTGTCTATACATATTTACTTCTTAAATGTCCTTATTATTTTGTTTTTATTATTGTTACATATATTATCCTTATTGAAACTATACATAAATAAAGAAGTTTTCAATCATGGTTGTGTTAATGAATAAATAATAAATGTTTAGTTTTCATGATTTTTTTCCAGAAACTATGTCTAAACAAAGAGAATTATTATAACATACTTAGATAAACCTGAGAAGTTATTTTTGATGGTTATTGTGAGATGTATATTTGGAAACCAAATAACATTGAATTGTGATTTAAAACCATATAGATGAATCAAAATCATAGTGTAGGAAATTAAGATCACAATATAGGCAATTCAAATCATAATGTAGGAAATTTAGATCAAAATGCATTTAATTGAAGAAAACACCAATCAACATTTTGTAATTTAAAAAATGATATTTTTGGGGATAAATTATATATATCAAATAATTTTGAAAAACTAGAATTTTCTTTTTCATTTTAAGCGTGACAAACATGATCCTATGATTTTACCACATTGCTTTGATTTCAAGGTGGAGGTATTGGCAAGGACAATAATGGGGATAAAATCTGTATCCAAGTGCTCTACAAAAAATAGAACTTTCATTTTATTTGGGGTGTATGCTTTTTATAGTGTCTGACAAGCATTATCAATTTAAATAAGAATGAGGGGGATAAGAGAACCATAACCTTACTCCCCTACATATGTTACCCTCACTTTCTTAAGGACACACACACACATAAAAAAAAACTCATAATGGAAATAAAAACACTCTATTTATTGAAGAATCATATAGTATTATAGAAATTCAATCACACACACACACCCCTTTCTCCTTATTGACTATGAATAAGACATTAAACTCAATATCACGAGTGGATTTAATTAACACACATTGATATTTCAAGAATTTGGATCCCTCTTTCCCTCTCTCTCTTAGATAAACATAAATTTTTAGCATGCTCTCATATAGTTGGAATTTTCTCCCAAAACAACTTACTTGTCTCTCCAGCTAACTTGGGTTGGAATTATAGGAGAACCATGAGTGGTAGAGATTAACCTTCAACTCATACATTTTCACAGACAAGTCTTATAATCACCCCCCAAAATATTCTCTCCTAATTAGAATTAGGGAAAAATGATGACACATCTTCTCTCGTAGCTAAATCTTGCTTTAGGAACCAGATATTGGCCAATAAAATGTGTATGTATTTTATCACACATCCAATCAATAAACTATATTTGCATATGCATCTAGATGGGTGTATAAACACATGAATGACCTTAGTTCACCCTTTGTCAAACATGAAGTTTGAAAAATATGGGTGTCTAGATGTATCTCTAAAGAAAATCTTCACAATCTAAAGGGGGAAAATGGTATCGACTTGGAAACCATTGTTGGTGAACCATGAGCGGTAGAGAAAAATCATTAGATTCTATAGTTGTAAGAAAAATTCCTCTAATCATCCCTTGAAGTATTCTCTACCACTTGAAATGAGGGAGAAATGGTATTATGTTTTTGCTTGTAGCTAAACCTCACTTTAGGAACCCAAAGTTGGTCAGTGAAACATGTAAGTATTGAATAATTAACATAATTGATGAACCATATTAAAAAACATGGCCAAATATATGTATAAACATAGGAAATACGTTTTTCCATCCCCCATCAATCCCTGAAGTGGAAACACGCAAGTGACCGAATGCAAACCTAAAGAGAATATTCATGTTCTTAAGAGGAAAAATAAAATGAACTTTGTGCAATTGCTACAAGTGAATTTTGAGGTGTAGAGACAAACTATCAACTCATACAATTGCATGGGTGAGTCCTCTAATCATCCCCTAGAGGATTATATCCCACTTTAGATGAGGGAGAAATGACATATTTTCTCTTGCATCCAAATCTCACTTGAGGAACCAAAAATTAGTTAGTAGAATGTGTACATGTTGAATCATTAGCCTATTTGATAGACCATCTTCACATACACACACACACACACACACACACACACACACACACACACACACATGGGTGTATAGATTTAGGAATGGCCTTCATATACCCTCCATCAGGACCTAGAGTTGAAACATGCATGTAGTGGCATAGTGGGATGCATCCCTTAATAGAATCTTCATGTTCTAAAGAGGAAAAATGAAACAAACTTTATGTAGCCTCTACAGATGAATTTTGAGGGGTAGAGATGAATCGTCATCCCTTATAATTGTACATGAGATTCCTTTGAGAACTCGCTAGAGAATTATCTACCACTCAAGATGAGGGATAAATGACATCAAGTTTTCTCTCAAGACCAAGTATCTCTTTAGGGACCAAAATTTGGTTAGTAGAACCTGTATGTGTTGAACCATTAACCAAATTGATGGATATTATTCACATATGAATTTGGATGGGTATATAAATTAAGGAATGGAATTTATCCACCCTCTGTCAGGCCCAAGAGTTAAAATTTATGGGTAACCAGACACATCCCTTGAGAGAATCTTCACATTCTTAAGGGGAAAAAACAAACTTTGCACAATGGATGCAGGTGAAACATGAGTGGTAGAGATGAATCATTAGATAATATAGTTACATGATTGAGTTATATGAGAACCCCCTATAGGATTCTCTACCACTCATGACAAGGGAGAAATGACAACTCATTTTCTCTCATAGCCAAATCTTAGTTTACGAACTATAACTTGGTTAGTAGAACACATACGTGTTGAATTTTTATATTAACTAATGAACCATATTCATGGATGCATTTAGACGGGCATATAAATGTAGGAACTAACTTATTCTACTGTACATATGGCCCTAGATTCAAAACTTGCATGTGGCTAGATGCATCCCTTAAGATAATCTTCATGTTGTTTAGAGGGAAAATATAACAAACTTTGCATAGGCATTGTAGGTGAATTATGAGGGGTATTAACAAAATGTAAAATCATATATTTTTATTGAAAATCCATTTGATCACACCCATATAGTTATATACCACTTGATATGAGGGAAAAATATTGACATGTTTCCTCTTGTAGCCAAATCTCACTTTAAGGACCAAAAGTTGGTTAGTAGAACACATACATGTTGAATCGTTAGTCCAATTAAAAAAAATATTCATAGAATCATCTAAATTAGATTATAAACATAGTAATGGCATTCATTTTTCATATGTCTATCCCTTTATTTGAAAATTTCATGCGGTCAAATGCATCCCTTTAGAGAATCTTCACATTCTTAAGAGGAAAATCAGGACAAAATTTTTACAACCATTGGAGGTGAACTGTGAGGGATATAGATAAATTTTTAGATCCTAAAATTATAAGGGTGAGTCCTATTATCACCCATTGAATATTATCTACACATAATATGAGGGATAAATGATGACACATTTTATATCATGATTAAATTTCACTTTAGGGACCAAAATTTGGTTAGTAGAATACATACATGTTGAATCATTATCCCAATAGATGAACCATATTTTAGGATGTGTCAAGATGGGAATATAAAAATAGGAATGGCCTATGTCTTCCCTCCATGGGCCTTATAATATAAACTTGCATGTGGTTGGACTCATCCCTTAAGAGAATTTTCACATTTTAAGAGGAAAATCAAAACAAAATTTGTGCAACTGCTACAAACAAACTATAAGGGGTAAATACAAACTATCAACTCTTAAATTTTCATAAGGGAGACCTATGGGTACCCCAAAATTATTCTCTACGACTCAAGATGATAGAGAAATGATGACACATTTTCTATTGCAGCTGAATCTCACTTTAAGGATGAAAAGTTAGTCAGTAGAATGCATGTGTTGAATCATTAACTATATCGATGAACCATATTTATGGACATGTTATGATGGGTGTATAAACATAGGAATATCCTTTTTACATCTTTCATTAGGTGTTGGAGTCAAAACTTTCATACATCTAGATGCATCCCTTCATAAATTATTCATGTTCTTAAGAGTAAAAATGAAACAAACTTTACAGATTTGTTGCAGGTAAATAGTGAGGAGTAGAGACAAAATATCAGATCCTAAAATTTTATGGGTGAGTCTTATGATCACCCCTAGAGTATTATCTCCCACTATGGACTAATGAAAAATGAAGACACATTTTCTATCACTACTAAATATCGATTTAAAGACCAAAAGTTGCTCACTACAACACATTAAATCATTTACCAAATCAAAGAACCATATTTGATAATGCATCTAGATAGGCATATAAATATAGGAATGAAATTTTTGAAAAATTCATTTGGACCTAGAGTCAAAATTATGAGCGACCAGATGCATCTCTAAAGTGATTTTTCACATTCTTAAGAGGAAAAGGAAATAAACTTTACATAACCAATACAGGCACACCATGAGGGGTAGAGATGAATAATTAGATCTAATAGTTTCATAAGATTGTCCTCTAAGAACCCAAAATATAATTATTTTTCACTCAATATGAGGGAGAAATGGTGACACCTTTTCTCTTACAACCAAAGTTCTCTCTAGGGATTGAAAATTTGTCAATAAAACCTATACATGTTGGATCGCTAGTCCAGTAAATGAACCTTATTTGATGGTGCATATAGATGGGAATACAAAACATGAATGAAATTAATACACCATATATTAGGCCCTAGATTCAAAATGTTTGGGTGGCACGATGTATCCCTTAAGATAATCTTCATGTTCTTAAGAAGTAAAATGGAACTAATTTTTTGTTACTGGTGCAGGTGGATTGTGAGGGGTAAAGACAAACCGTTAACTCTTAAAATTAAATAGGAAAGTCTTATAAACACATTCATAAGGATTATTTTACACTAGGGATGAGGGAGAAATGTTTTTGTGTTTTCTCTCATAGCCAAATCTCACTTAATGGACCAAAATTTAGTTAGTATAATGCATATATGTTCAATCATTATCCCAATTCACAAAATGCCTTCATAAACATATTTGGATGTGTATATAAATGTAGGAATGACATTCATCCAGCATTTTTTGGGCTTCATAGAAAATTTCATGTGGTCCAATGCATCTATGAAAAGAATCTTCACATTCTTAATAAGGAAAGTAGAAGATTATTTGTGTAGGCATTGTAGTCAAACTGGAGTGGTAGAGATGAACCATAAACTCCTAAAGTTTTAGGAATAATTCCTCTAAGCATCCCCTCAAGGATTATTTTACACTTGAGATGAGGGATAAATGAAGGCACATTTTCCCTCGTAGCCAAATTAGTACAATGCATAGGTTTTGAATAATTAACCCAATTGACAAACCATCTTCATAAATATATTTGGATGGTAATACCAATGTATTAATGGCCTTTGTCTACCCTTTTTTAGGACCCAAAGTCAAAAATTGTGGGTGAATAGATGCATATCTGAAGAGAATCTTCACGTTCTTAAGAGTAAACTAAAATAAACTTTGTGCAACCACTGTAGGCAAATCATGAGTGATAGAGACCAACTAAAAGCTCCTATATTTTCATGGGTGAGTCCTCCAATCACCCCCTATAGTATTATCTCCCACTTAGGATGAAGGAAAAATGTTGACTCATTTTAAATCATAGCCAAAACTCACTCTAGGGACCAAAATTTTGTCATTAGAATGATTAGGTATTGAATAATTATCCCAATCAATTAATCATATTCATGGAGGCATTTATATGGGTGTATAAATGCATGAATAAACTTTTTATTCCATCTATTATGCCACACATTTGAAACTAAAATGCGGTCAAATGCATTCCTTAAGATAATCTTCAAGTTATCAAGAGGAAAAATGAAATGAAATTTGAAGATCCACTATAGGCGTATCATGAGGGGTATAGATGAATCATAATATCCTACAGTTGTACCCGTGAGTCCTATAATCAACCCTAAGAGGATTATCTACCACTCAAGATAAGGGAAAAATGGCAACACATTTTCTCTTACATCCAAATTTCACTTTAGGGACCAAAAGTTGGTTAGTAGAATATGTACATGTTGAATCATTATCCCAATGATTAACCCTCTTCACATATGAAACTAGATGGGTGTATAAATGTAATAGTGGGGTTCATACACCCTCTATTAGTCCTTGAAGTTGAAACTTTTGGAGTGACCAAATACATCCCTGAATAGAATCTTCATGTTATGAATGGGAAATAGGGAACAAATGTTGCACAGTTATTGCAGGTAAATTATGAGTGGTAGATATAAACCATTAGCTCCTAAATTTATATGGGTGAGTCCTATTATCACCCCTTGGAGGATTATCTTCCACTCGTGAAGAGGGATAAATGATGTCATGTTTTCTCTCGTAGCCAAATCTCACTTTAGGGATCAAAATTTGGTTAGTAGAAAAATACATGTTAAATCATTAGCTCAATCAATGAACCATATTCATGGATGCATCTCAATGGGCATATAAATTTTAGAATGACATTTAAATGCTCTCTATCAGGCCCTAGAGTTGAAACTTTCACATGGTTAGACACATCCCTTAAGAGAATGTTCACATTTTTAAGAGGAAAAATGGAATGAACTTTGTACATGAATTGTAAGTGAACTATGAGGGTTAGATATAAGAAAAAAACTCTTAAAATTTCATGGGTGAGTCATATAAGCACTTTATTAAGGATTTTATGACACTCAAGATAAGGGAAAAATAGTGATACATTTTATTTTGTAGATAATTCTTGCTTTAGGGATGAAATTTTAGTCAGTAGAATGCATAATTATTGAATTGTTATCCTAATCTATGAACCATATTCATAGAATTAGGTGGATAAATATAGGAATGGCCTTCATTTACCATCCACCAGCCCTAAATTTTAAACTTTCACACATCCAGACACAACCCCTAAGACAATTTTCATGTTATTAAGAGGAAAAATGGAACACATTTTGTGTAGAAACTGGAGGTGAATCATGAGGGGTAGAGACTATATGTTAGCTCCTACAGTTTCATACATGAGTCCTATGAGCACATTATAAAGGATTATTTTCCATTCTAGATGAGGGAGAAACAATGTCATATTATCTCTCGTATCCAAATCTAACTTTAGGGACCAAAAATTGGGTAGTAGAATGCATTCATGTTTAATCATTAGCCCAATCGATGAACCATATTTGAATATGCATATAAAATTAGAAATGACCATTATCCACCCTCCATAAGGCCTTAAAGTTGAAACTTTCATGTGGTTAGACACATTCTTGAAGAGAATATTCACATTCTTAAGGGGAAAAAGAGAATGAAATTTATGCAGCCACTACAGGTGTACCATGAGAGGTAAAGATGACCCGTCAAATCATATAATTATACGATTGAGTCCTATAGTCATTGAAAAGGATTATCTACCACTCAAGATGAAGGAGAAATTTAGGTACATTTTTTCTCACAACCAAGTCGTGCTTTAGAAACCAAAAGTGGGTTAGTAAAACATGTATGTGTCGAATCGTTAGCCCAATCAATGAACCATCTTCATGGACACATCAAAATGGATGTATAAACATAGGTGTTAGCCAGTTTTTGGCCTACATAGCAAAATTGCCTAAATGAAGTGCAGTCTCTAAGAGGTCTTGAGGTCAAATGATCAAATGAATTGGACTAATTTCTAGATGGAATGAGTGGTCCAAAGATCTCATGCTAATTGCAAAACTTTGGAAACACTTTAAGAAAGATTAAATTGTGATCTAATTGATATTCAAAAGATAGGTCTATAGAGTAAATGGAGGATCTAGGTAAATTTTCACAAGCAATCATATAGTTTGGGTGATGGAAAAGTTTGATTATACCTTAGGAAATCATTTGAGCTTCTAAAGATCAAGCAAAAACTCAATCACAAGTTTTTAAGGAACCAAACCATCACCAAGATGTTATGCAGGTTCGCTTAGGTTATTTCACTTATGCATTTTATAAAATTTCTTAGTAAATCTCATGAGACAAAAAGGTTGTAGTGCCTAGACCATGCTCTATGAATTTCATGTCTACATGAGTCTTCTAGCCCAAGTTAAGAGCTTCTAAAGTTGAATAGGTAGAGCAATATGTTCATGCAAGTACCAAATTTGAGATTTGTAAAATAACCATTTGGGTTCAAAGGTCCTCAAAATGTTTAAATTTGATCAAGATCTAATAGTTCGTGTGAGCTTGCATACTGACACATGATATTTGATGGTTCATGATAGGGTCAAACAAGTTAAGAGGTTCCTAGTTTAAAGCCCTTTAAAGAGATACAAATTGAACAATATTTTATGGTGTGGATAAAATAAGTAGATATCCAATAGTGTGAGCTTGACTAACAAGGAGGTGTTTCCAAGAAAAATCAATGATCAATGTTTAATTGTATTGATGATCCAATGATGTGAGTTCAACTGACAATAAAATGTGCCCAATGAGATCTATGGCTAGCATTCACTCATAGATCTTGATCCAACGGTGCAAATGAAAGTTAACATGTCAAAGGATCTTCATGGAAGGAAATTAATAGATTGCATGTATTCCTACATCTAGATATAATGGTGTGAGTAGAGTCAATAAGTCAACGTATCTTTGGGACCAATAAGAATAAAGATAGTTGGACATAATGTAAATGGTCTAAATTAGCAATTGATAACTAATGAACAAAGGGAAAATTCAAAGAGCTTCTATTGAAGGTTGACGAACTAGTTTTAGATTAAAGATAGATTTTTTTTAAAGATCCATATTACCATTAGAGATCAATCAATAGTATATGAAGTCATACAAGAAAGATGGTTAAGGATAAGGTTCTGTCACCATTAAATTTTAAATAATACCTCTGGTCGATAGTTTTGAACCTGTCAACCCTATTACAGGGTCATTCTATTAACATGTTCATTGATTTTATATGAAGGATCCTTGTATATAATAGATTCTCATCTCTCATAGGTTTTATATGTAGAATAGGTCTCTTATGGCCTAATATAGAGATTGAAGATGGACTAGTGATTATGAAGCAAGGTCAAGCAATTTGTAGGTTTCCATGGATTTTGTGACTGTGAAAACCAATAATTGTATTGGTTTTCACCTATAATGGACATGTGTTTGATATTGAAGTAATACATATGTCAACATGATCATGGAGAGCTATCTTGCCTATCATTAGGGTCACATTTTTAATGAATAGGTATTGATGACCACCCAAAGTAGATGTGGCATAATTTTGTCAATTCTAAGACATGATCCTCATCAACAAATCAAATAGATAATGAAATGGAGTTCCAAAAAAGACACCAGGTGAATGGATAAGGACAATGAGCATTCAATTATTTTATAGAATGTGTTCCTTATTGATAAGGTCATGAGTCAACATTTTCAAACTTGTTCTAATACATCATAGTTCCTTCTCTCTCTTCTTATTTTTATATATGTTCCATATTATACCACATGTTACTCTCTTTGGAAGTTTTAGAAATAAATCTCTGACATTTTTAGAGAAACATACTCATATGCTTTGGCTTTCTTATGCTATGCCACAATTTATACTGTAACACCTTTTGATGCAATAAAGACTGAATTATATCTTTTTGCAAGCTAGATTGAAGTGTGTCCTATGAATTCATGTACTATAGTTAAGTGAATGTATGTTCGTTGTCTATGTCTAAGTTTTCTCACCTTCATGAAATGCTTGGTAGTTCTCACAAGTCATTATAAGTGTAATTTAGAGTTTGTTGTTTAGTTTGAAAGTGGTTATCTACCTTCTCATGCTAGTTTGATAACTAATCAATGCCTTATTGTGAAATACTTATGTAGGATTGATCTTATTTGGTCTTGAATTTATCTTATAGTGTGTCTTGTTCAAAGTATAAATTCTCCAATTACTAGTAAATCATGTCATTTATATACTTTCATGTATTGTTGTTACTCTCTCTCCCCTTTTCCAAGCAAGTTTTAGATTATGTCTATTTTAGGTGATAGATCTAGAAGGAAGCTGGCCTTCTCCAGAGGTCTAACCCAAGTTTAGGTAACCCACAACCTAGGGTTAATCTAATGTTGGACTAGATTTGTGTAAAAGGACTTGAACAATCACCTTATTCAGTTAGGGTGAAATCTATAACACCAATAGTTTTAACACACCCAATGGGACAAGTTTCTTTGGCATAACTAAAGTTTAAAGATTGAGAAGAGGAAATTACAAAGAAGGAGACATATACCATCATCAAAATTTGAATATCCTTCAAGTTATAGAACTCATAGCATCTTTTAGATAATGTTTTCATGCCAAAGGTTACAACAAGGTCATCAAGTAAAGGTATTCCTTTTGAATTCATTGAGATGCCTTCTACTTCTTGCAAAAAAATATAAATTTTCACATCCTAGTCATCCTATTATTTGAGTCCAAGATATTTTCCCCATAACCCAAATCCCTTTTTCCCAAATGGTGGTCAAGAATCAAGTGTTTGTTCCATTTAATAGGGGTAGTCCCCTGAATTTGGCCCAATATGATGACATCCTTGTGTTTGCCTTAAAGAGTATCCCTTTCTTATTATGAGAATGGGATAAAACTATTACCATTGAGAATATTCAAGATTTTGCCAACCTATGTTCTGTTCATAATATTGTTCAAGATAATGTGGTTATCAGACTAATTGCTACTTCCTTCAAGGGAAAAGCATTACAATGGTATAGGAATCTCCATTTGACCTCCATTGCTATTTGGGATGAGTTAGGTGCAACCTTAGTTAGGTAATTTGAATACAAGTCTGATCATCTATCATTGGTTGAACAACTAACTACCATACCAAGGTACCCCCATGAGTTCATGTTTGATTTTAACCTTAGATTCCAAAAGATATGGACTAGAATTTTTGCATTGGTTAGACCATCTCTAGAGTATGCTATTTTGTACTATCTAAAGGCCCTCAATTTTGATATTAGTGTCATGATACAGTCTATGAGTGGTAATACTATGATAAATGCCTATGAAATGATAATGAGTGTATAAAATAGCTTGATACAAGATGATAAGATTGCTCCAAGGATTATAATTCCCATATTACCAAAATTAAAACCTATTCCTCCCCCTCAAATTCCTCAGATCTCATCAATAATTCTGATTCCAAATCCTAAATCCCAAGTTGTAGCCCCTTTTAATTAGGCTACTCAGCCACCTTTAGATGGAGATTTGAGAAGTTTGTTACAATATTTTGGAAATGAAATTATTCAACTCAAGAGACACCAATACCAAGGTAGGCCTTATCAGTAGCAAAATAAGAACACTTATCAGTCCTTAAATAATCAAAGACCTCCTTATCAAGGTTTCAAAGATAATAAGCAACCTTACTAAAAATAATGAGCCATAACCCAAACTAAGCCATATGTATCCCTTAATCTTAATGTACCTTCTAGTTCAAAAGATATTATTCCTCAAAATAACTTGATGCAAGATTTAGGTTGATAACCATTTAATCCAAATGATACTCAAAACCAAACCTTAATATCATAGGATATTACTATGCCACAAATGACACAAGAATATTTATCTCTTCAAGTAGGTCGGTATCAAGACATGAATATGGAATCTCAAGGAGAGGATCAACAAGTTCAAGGGTATCCTGATGCCATCAATGTAAATTGGTAATTGAGGATAATATTTCATTCAATCAAGTTAGTGAAACTATCAGCACAAATAGTTAAGTTGTAGCTCTGACTAGATCTAAAAGAACAATTGAGGAAGCTCAAGATGTGATCAATAATTCTAGTATTCCTAACATTGTTCCCAAGAGTGTCAAGGATCAACTTGATATCCATATAACATAGAAGAACTAGAATGTAGAGGCAGGAAAGGTTCCCCAAATGCCTCTAATTAGAGAACAACCAGTGGTTTAAAAGTTGTAGCCAAATGCTAGTGGAGCCTCATTCATCATAATAAAAAAAATGAAGAAATAAAATGTTAGCATTAACATGTGGGATTCCTTTGCTATTTTAGGGAAAAAATACATGCTCATTAAAGATATTTTAGCTCTTCAGGTATCTAAATAACCAGTTGAGAAATAAAGAGATGTCTTGGCCAATTTAGACTAGCCTACCAAGCAATTTGATCAATAGGTACATAACATGACAAAGGTGGAAAAAACTAATGTCAAAAAAAAAAAGCCCTTCCCTTTTATGTATCTTTAATAATTGGTGACTTCTTAGTCCATAATTGTATGATAGATAGTGGAGCTAGTAGCATTGTCATGTCTAAGTAAATCATAGACATGCTTGGTCTTGTCTATGAGTTAAATACCAAAGGAGTATTGCAATTGGATGGGTCACAAAAAAATACATTAGGCATAATCAAGGACCTAAATTTGACATTACATGCTTACCCCAATGTTACCATTCATCAAGATGTGGTAGTAGTGGACTTGCCTCCCTATTTTACCATGTGTCTATCAAGGGACTTTACTTCAAATATTAGAGGATATTTGTTAGCTGATTAGACATATCTAATGTTCGAGACTAGGTATGGTACCAAGGTAAAAATATGTTCTAAACCTATTACAATATTTTATTTGGATCCATTTATGCCAAGTATGGTGAACATTAATTGTGTTATCTTAGACAAAATACTAGAAAATAGTGAGGTGGAAATTGAATCACCTCTAGATGAAGTTATAAATATTTTCCTTGATGAGTGGGCATCTGATTTGCATGAGCATGATCCCTAAAATTTAATTGAAGAAGAAGGGCTTGGTGTTTATTTCTTTCATGAAAATGACACACCAATTTCAACATTGATGAAAGATGATCAACCTAGTGATGGCCTATAGTAGCTATATTTTGATGGATCCAAGACAAAACATGGTACTAGGGTTGAAATGATGTTAATTTCTCCAACCAATCAAAGGTATTTATCTTCTCTCAATTTTTTGTTTGGTTGTACTAATAATGATGATAAATATGAAGCACTATTGCATGGTTTGTAATGGGAAAAAAATATGAAGGTCAGTACCTTACAAGTCTTTGGTGATAGTGAACTGGTAGTTCACCAAGTAAGAGGACTTAATTTATGCGAGAACCCATTGCTTAGGTCCTATAAGCATAGAGTATAGGACTTACTATAAAAATTTCAAGCTTTCAATATTTGTACCATATTAATAAATAATAATAAGCATGTAGACAGGTTGGCTACCATTGGGTCACAATTTAATACCCTATATGACATAAAGAATGAAAAGGTTCAATCACACATCAAGGTGATTGTAAGGCCTTCTATCCTAGACAACCATGACAATAGGAAATAATTTGAAGATGATAGTTATATTGTCAGGTTCTTACAAGAAGCAATTGAATTCTCCTCAAGGAACCAATATAAGCACTTGCAGTAGTATTGTGACCAGATTGTGCAACTAAAGATAAATAAGTTGCCTAAAGGGTTGGTCACCCTTGAAAACATTCAGTAAAGATGATAAATTGAGAAAATAAATGTTTTCCTTGTAAATCAAGGAAGAGCACTATACAAATGTGGATATTTCAACTAGTAAGAGATTAAAGTTGGGCAAGGCTTGCATATCTTCAGAGAAAGAAACTTTTATTGAGCTATGTTCAAGTTTTGCAGATGTCTTTGCATGACAGTAAAGTGATTTCAAAGGATTTGATCCAAGTCTAGCTCAACATAACATTGAGTTAGAGGATGAGAATAGGTTAGTCAGATATATACAAAGGCCTATTAACCCAAAACTTAAACCTTTAATGAGAGTTGAGCTACATAAGCTAATTGAGTCAGCTATAATATTTCTAATTAAGCACTCAACTTGGGTGGCAAGCCTTGTTCCAATATGGAAAAATAATGGTGAAATAAGACTATGTGTTGAATTTCATGACTTGAACAAGGCCTCTCTTAAATAACAATATTCATTTCCATCAATAGAGAAAATTTTATAGTTAGTTACAGGTTCAAAAAGGTTTTCCTTGGTGGATGGTTATAGTGGTTATAACCAAACTTTGGTCAAAGAAGAAGACCAGTTCAAAACAACCTTCACCACAAAGTGGGAGACATTTGCATATAAAAAGATGCCTTATGGTTTATCCAGTACTGGAGAAAATTTATAGAAAGATATGGATATGGAATTTTAGGTGTCCTTAACAAGTTCATACTTGTTTATCTAGATGACATAATAGTTTTCTCTAATAGTACATATGAGCATATGATTCACGTCAAATAAGTGTTTGAAATGTGTAGATAATCTGTTGTGTCTTTGAATCTTAAAAAGCGTGTTTTATCTATTCATGAAGGTAACCTTCTTAGACATGTGATTTATAAACAAGGTACAAACATATATCCTGATAGAATAGACTCAATTCTTGCACTTTCCTTGCATAAACATAAGAAATCCTTGCAAAGATTTTTAGGCAAGATCAATTTTATAAGAAGATACATTTTAGAGTTTGCTACTTAGGCCACTCACAACCATGCTAAAGAAGAGTTAGAGTTTCATCTAGTCCAAAGAAGGAAAAAGAAGTTTTGAAGAGATAAAGAAAGCTACAACCAGTTCTCTTACACTCCTAAACCCTGATTTCATAAAGGATTTCTTCTTGTACACCTATGCTAATATTAATACTATTTCTAGTATTCTCATACAATTGAATCAAGAGACTTTAGAGAAACCAATAGCCTTCTTCAGTCAAGGCTTATAAGAATTGAAAAAAGGTATTATTTTGTTGATAATTATGTACATTCAATTATAAGGTCTCTTAATGAGTTTAATACTTGTTGTCCAATAATAAGATACATTTGATGGTTGCACATCCAAGTGTCAAGGATTTTATCCTAAACAAAGATATAAATGATAAAAAGAGCTAGTTCAATAACCAAGGTCATGGACTATGATGTTGAGATCAAGGTCACAAATTTTATTAGAGGCAAATGACTTTGTGAACATCTAGCCCAAGACTTACACGAGGCCAATGAGTTGATTATGGTGTCAAATGATGGAAAAATTACAAATGATCACACCTCACCTTCTAGCTAGTTCCAAGATATGGTAAGATACTTAAAATATGGTATTTATCCTTATCATTTGACTCCTTCAAATAGAAGATAATTTATATTGAATTCAATCCCTTTTTTTCTTGTTGATAATGTGTTGTTTAAAATGTATATCAATATCATGTTGCTAAGGTGCATAGATCCAAGTCAAACACAAAAATTGCTTGAGCAGTTCCATGACGGACATGGTGGAGGTCATTATTAATAAAATATTATATCCCATAAGATCATGAGAGGTGGGTATTACTAGCCAAGTATATTTGGTGATTGTCATGTTGGACTAGGAAATGTAGACAATGTGCTATGTTTATTGGGAAAGATAAGCTTACAGCCTTACCTATCTAACCAATTTTTGTGAATAAACCCTTTGTACAATGGGGATTGAACTTTAAGTGTCTCATTAAACTCCTTCAATCTCAAGACATAAGTGGATCCTAACTGCCACAAATTATTTTACTAGGTGGGTAGAAGCAATGGCATTGAAAGAAGCCAATGAAACCAATGTTCTAGAGTTATATGAAGGTTTTATTACCATATATAAAGTCCCTTCAACCATTATTTATGACAATGCTATGGATTTTATGGGGTCTAAGATCAACTATTGGGTAGTTCAACATAGTGTTTTTCTTAGCACCTCATCAAACTATTACCCACAAGGCAATGACCTTACTAAGTCCACTAACAAGAATTTATTAAAGATCATTATGAGGATTGTTGAAGATAATCAAAGGTCATGGAAACTCAAATTAAATTTATCTCTATGGGCTGATAGGATCACCTATAAAAGGTCAATATCCAATTCTCTATACAAGCTAGTATATAGTAAGGAAGAAAGAATGCCTAATTCTATTGAATTCCCTACTTTGGAATTAATGAATCAACTTGAGATTTTGGAAAATGAGCCAATGAAAATCAGATATGCTAAGATCATGGAGCTAGAAGAGTCAAGGCATCAGTCCATGTTGGATATGGAGGCCCATCAAGCAATGATAAAGAGATCATTTGACAAAGGAAAATTTTCAAGAAGTTTTCAAGGAGATTTGGTCCTCAAGTGGGATTAGGATAGAGCTAAACTAGGAAGGCACATAAAATTTGACTCTCTCTAGAGTGGTCTATTTATAATATCCATCTATAAATCCCATAATGCCTTCCAACTTGAAAATATGGATGGTGAAAAGCTTCCTATCCCATTTAATGGGATACATCTGAAACACTGTTATTGAGGAAGCTAAGTTCCTTGTACATAGTTGATATTTTTTTCTCTAAGTTTTATTCTAACACATTAGTTTGATTTTATTTTGTCCCAAATAAGTGATTTTTTTTCATAATTATTCAATAGGTTAGTTGCCTTTGCCTTATTAGGTTAGTTTCCCTTTCAAGTTTATTTCTTCCCATTTTTTTGGAATTCTTTGTCTTTGTAAATTCAAGAAGATATCTTGAAGTTATGTAAAAGGTCCATGTATCATATAAATAGTCTAAAAATCATAGAGATGGTCTGAGTTCTTAATCATAATAGGTATGCTACTTAGTTGAGTCACCAAAGATAGCCAATTTTTGGTCTACATAGCAAAATTGCCTAAATGTAGTGCAGTCTCTAAGAGGTCTTGATGCAGAGAAAAAAACAAAGCTCCTAATTAATCAAATGATCAAATGGATTGGATAAAGTTTTGGATGGAATGAGTGGTACAAATATCTAATATTGATTGCAAAACTTTGGAAACACTTTAACCAATCTTAAAGTGTGATCTAATTAATATTCAAAAGATAGGTTTATATAGTAAATGGAGGATCTAGGTAATTTTCATAGGCAATCCTATAGTTCAAGCCATGGATAAGTTTTCTTATGCCTCAAGAAATCATTTGAGCTTCCAAAGATCAAGTAAAAGCTCAAACACAAATTTTTAAGGAACCAAACCATCACCAAGATTTCATGCAAGAAAGAACAAGTCATTTCACTTGTGCATTTTATAAATTTGCTCAAAAACCCTCACAAGCCAAAAGGTGATAACATCATGAAGTACCTTGTGCCAAGAGCATTCTCTAAAAAATTTCATGTCTACATGAGTCTTCCAGCCCAAGTTATGAGCTTCTAAAACTAAATAGGTAGAGCAAGACATTCGTACAAGTGCTAAATTTGAGCTCCATAAAATAACCATTTGGGTTCAAAGGTCCTTAAAAGGTTTAAAATTGATCAAGATCTAAAATTTCACATGAGATAACATAATAACACATGAGATATAATGGTTCACATTAGGGTCAAACAAGTCAAAAGGTCCCTGGTTTAAAGCCCTTCAAAAAGCTATAAGTTAGACAAGATCTAATAGTGCAGATCAACCAAGCAGATATCCAATGGTGCAATATCAATTGATAAGGAGGTGGGTATAATCAAAATCAATGATAAAAATTTAATCATATCAAAGATCCAATGGTATGAGCTTGACTAATAAGAAAGTAGGATTAATAAGATCTATGACTAATGTTCGCTCATAGATCTTGATCCAATGGTATGAAAGAAAGTCAACATGTCAAAGGATCTTCATGGTAGGAAATCAATGGACCTAAAACATTCATAAATCCATATATAATGGTACAAATAAAGTCAATAAGTCAATGTGTCTTTGGGAACAATAAGAAAAAGATAGTTAGGCACAATGTAAATGGTTTGAGTTGGTAATCAATTACAAATGAATAAAAGGCAAATCCAAAGAGCTTCTATTGAAGGTCAATGAACCACTTTTTTACCCAGTTAAGTAAAAGTTTAAAGATAAAAATCACCATTAGAGCTCAATCAATAGCATATGCAGTCATGCAAGTAATATGGTTAAGGATAAGGCTTTGTCACCATTAAAGTTTAAGCAGGACCTCTGGTTGATAATTTGGAACCTATCGACCTTGTTGCAAGGTCATTCTATTGACATGTTTATTGATTTTAGATGGAGGATTGTCATATAAAATAGCTTCTTAGATATCATAGGTTTTATATGCAAAATAGGTCTCTTATGGCCTAATATAGAGATTGAATATGGAGTAGTGATTGTGAAGCAAGGTCAAGCAGTTTGCAGGTTTTCATGTATATGTTGACTATGTGAAAACCAATAATTGGATTGGTTTTCATGTATAATGGACCTATGTTAGATATTAGATAAAATAATAATGTAAACATGATCATGGAGAGGTGTCTCTCCTATCATTAGGGTCACATTTTCAATGAATAGGTACCGATGGCCACCCAAAGTAGCTATGGCATAAGTCTATCAATTCCAAGACATGATTCTCATCAACAGATCAGATAGATAATGACATGGATTTCCAAGAAGGACACTAGGTGAATGGATAAGGTCAATGAGAGTTTAATTCTTGTAAGAAGTTAGTTATTTATTGATAAGGTCATGAGTCAACATCCTCAAACTTGTGCTAACACATCACAATTCCCTCTCTCTCTTCCTTTTTTTATATATGTTCTAGCTTCTACCATGTGTTACTCTCTTTGGAAGTTTTATAAAGAAACATTTGACATTTATAGAGAAACAAAATCTTATGCTTTAGATTTCTTAGGCTATGCCAAAATTTGTATTGTAACAACTTTTGATGCAATAAAGACTGAAATCTATCATTTTTCAAGTTAGATTGAAGTGTGCGCTATAAATTCATGTAATATAGTTAAGTGAATGTATGTTCCTTGTCTATGTATGAGTTTTCTAACCTTTAATAAATTATTGGTAGTTCCCACAGGTCATTATAAATTCAATTTATAGTTTGTTGTTTAGCTTGAAAGTGGTTATCTTCTCTCTCATTCTAGTTTGATAACTGATCAATGCCTTATTTTGAAATACTTATGTGGGACAGATCTTATTTGGTCTTGAATGTGCCTTATAGTATGTCTTGTGTAAAGTATAAGCATTCCAATTATTGGTGCATCACCTCATTTTTTATGCTTTCATGTATTGTTATTACTCTCTCCCCTTTTCCATGCAAGTGTTAGATTAGGTCTAGTTTGGGTGATAGATCCATAAGGAAGCTGACTTTATCCAAAGGTCTGACCTAAGTTTAGGTAACCCACAGCCTAGGGTCAGTACACATTGGACTATATTTATGTAAGAGGACTTGAACAATCCCCTTATTCAGCTAGGGTGCAATCTAGAATAGCAACAATAGGAATGACCTTCATTATCCCTGCATCGATCCTTAGATTTGAAACTTGTACATGGTTGAAGGCATCCCTTAAGATAATCTTCATGTTTTTAAGAGAAAAAAAGAATGATCTTTTCACAACCATTGTAGGATAATTATGAAGGTTAGAGAAAAAATGTTATCTCCTAAGGTTGCATGAGTGAGTCCAGTGAGTACTCCCTAGAGGATTCTCATGCACTTGGGATGAGGGAGAAATGGTGGTATATTTTCTCTCGTAGCTAAATTTTTCTCTAAGGACCAAAAGTTGGTCATTAAAACATGTATATGTTGAATAATTATCCCAATCAATGAAACATATTCATGGATGAAATTGGATGATCATACAAACACCTAAATGATATTTAATCACTTTCTACTGGGCCCTTGAGTTAAAAATTGCATATCGTCAGATGCATTCTTTAAGAGAATGTTCATGTTCTTAAGAGGAAAAATGGAATGAACTTTATGAAGGTGTTTCAAGTGAACCATGAGGGTTAGAGATAAGTTATAAACCCCTATAATTACATGGGTAAGTCATCTAAACACCCCTTAAGGATTCTCTACCACTCAAAATAAGGGAGACATAGTGGCACATTTTATCTCGTAGCTAAATCTTACTTTAGGGATGAATATTTGGTTAGTAGAATGCATAATTATTGAATCATTATCCTAATGAATGAACTGTATTATCAAAATTGGGAAGATAAATGTATGAATGACATTATTTTCCCTCCATCAGGCCTTGAAGTTGAAACTTACATGCAACCATATGCATTCTCTAAGAGAATCTTTGTTATTAAGAGAATGTAATGGATTTTACATAACTACTAGAGGTAAATAATGAGGGGTAGAGATAAATTATTAGATCCTAAAATTACATGTAGGAGTCCTATGATCACTCCTCATAATATTATTTACCATTCAAGATGAGGGAGAAATGATGAAATGTTATCTCTTGCATCCAAATTTTACTTTACGGACCAAAAGTTGGTCATTAGAATGTGTTTGTGTTTAATCGTTATACCAATATATGAACCATATTTAAAGATTCATATGTATGGGAATATAAAATAAAGAATGTCCTTTGTCCACCTTCCATTGATCCCCAAAGTTAAAACTTGCATGCGATCAGATGCATTCTTGAAGAGAATATTCATATTCTTAAGAGGAAAAATGGATTGAACTTTGTGCAACCACTAAAAGTGAACCATGAGAGGTAAATATGAACCATTAGATCCTAAAATTTTATAGTTGAGTCTTATAATTACCCCATAAATTATTATCTACAACATGGGATGAGGGAGAAATTTTGGCACATTTTTTTCTCACAACTAAATCTTGCTTTACGAACCAAAAGTTGGTCAAAAGAACTTGTATGTGTTGAATCGTTAGTGCAATCAATGAACCATCTTTGAGATTGTGTCTAAATATATGTATAAACATAAGAATGGAATTATTCCACCTTTATTTGGGTCCTATATTCTAAACATGCACGTGGCCAAAGGCATCCCTTAAGACAATCTTCAAATTCTTAAGAGGAGAAAATAACAAAATTTATGCAGCCACTACAAGAAATTCATTAGGGGTAGAGAAAAATTATCAGATCCTAAATTTTAATGTGTGATTCCATTGATTAATCCCTATTTTATTTTTATCCACTTTGGAGGAGGGAAAAATTCTAGCACATTTTCTCTTGTAGTTAAATCTCACTTTAGGGACCAAAAGTTGGTTAGTAGAACATGTATGTGTTAAATTCTTAGTCCAATCCAAGAACCATATTCATGGATGAATCTATATGGGTATATAAATGTAGGAATATCCTTAATTTTCACTCCATTAGGTCCTAGAGTGAAAAAATTTAGGTGGTCAGATTAATCCCTTAAGAGAATCTCCATGTTATTAAGAGGAAAAACATAACGAATGTTGTGCAGTCGTTGTAGGTAAACTGTGAGTGGGAGAGACAAATTTTTAAATCTTAAAGTTTTAAACATGATTAATTTAAGTACCCATAAAGGATTATATTACACTTGTGATGTGGGAGTAAATGGTGACACATTTTCTCTCATATCCAAATATCCCTTTAAGAACCAAAAATTAGTTAGTATAACGTGTGTGTTGAATTATTAACCCAATTGATGAACCATCTTCATGGATGAATCTAGATGGTTGTAAAAATTAAATAATGACCTTTTTACACCATTTATTGGGCTCCAAATTCAAAAATTTCATGCAACTAGTTTCATCCCTTAAGAGAATGTTCACTTTCTTAAGAGGAAAAATAAAACAATTTTTTTGCAACCACTGCGTGATAACTGTGAAGGGTAGAGACAAATATCTATCTCTCATAATTGCATGAGTGAGTATTGTGATCACCCAAAGGAGGATTCCTTACACATGAGATGAGGGATGAATGGTGGCACATTTTGTCTTGCAATTAAATCTTACTTAAGGGACCAAAAATTGGTCAATAGAATGCGTATGCATTAAATTGTTAGCCCAATAAATGAACCATCTTTGTGGACATGTCTAAATAATGTATAAATACAAGAATTAAATTTTTCATCCCTCTATTGGGCCTAATATTTTAAAATTTTATGTGGTAAAATGTATCCCTTAAGAGAATCTTCACTTTCTTAAGATGAAAACTAGAACAAACATTACACAGATGTTGCATGCAAACCATGATGGAAAGAAACAAACTATCAACTGATATAGTTTCATAGGGAGTCCTCTGAGCACCACTTATAGGATTATCAGCCACTCAAGATGAGGGAAAAAAGGAAACACATTTTCAATAGAAACCATTAGGGACCAAATGTTGGTCAATATAAAGCATATGTGTTGAATCATTAGCCTAATCGATGAATTGTCATTATAGATGTGTCCAGATAGACATATAAACATAGTAATGGGATTAATATACCCTCCATTAAGCCCCAAATTAAAAATTTCACACATTTTTAGATGAATTCCTTAAGATAATATTCATGTTCTTAAAAGGAAAAATGGAATGAACTTTGTGCAGCCATTGCAAGTGAACCATGAGGGGTAGAGAGAAATCATCATATCCTATAATTATAAGGGAAATTCATCTAAGTAACCTAAGGAGTATTATTTTACACTCAAGATGAGGGATAAATGGGGACACATTTTATATCATAGACAAATCTCACTTTGGGTACCAAAATTTGGTTCGTAGAATGTGTATGTATTGAATTATTAGCCCAATAGATGAACCATATTTATAGATGCACTAGAATGGGAGTATAAACTCAGGAATGGATTTCATACACCCTCTATTGGACCTTGGAGTTGAGACTTACATGTTACCATATGCATTCGTGAAGAGAATCTCCAAGTTCTTAAGAGGAGAAATGGAATGAAATTCATGCAACCACTGTAGAAAAACCATGAAGGGTAAATATGAACTGTCAGTTCCTATAATTTCATGAGTGATTCCTATGAATACTCCAAAAAATATCCTCTACCACTCAAGATGGGGGATAAATGGTGTCACATTTTCTCTCACAACCTAATATCACTTTTGGGACTAAACGATGGTTAATATAATGCGTACATGTTGAATCATTAGTCTAATCGATAAAACATTTTCACATACACATATGAATGGGTGTATAAATTAAATAATGGCATTTTCATATACTTTATTGAGTCCCAATGTATAAATGTGCATGCATTCAGATGCATCCCTTAAGAGAATCTTCACGTTCTTAAGAGCAAAAACATAATTTTTTTTACACAACTACAACAATTAAATCGTAAGGGGTAGAGACAAACTATCAAATCCTAAAATTTCATGGGTGATTCATATAAACACCTCCTATATTATTCTATCCCAATATGTATGAAGGATAAAAAACATCATGTTTTGTCTTGTAGCCAAATACCACTTTAGGGACCAAAAGTTCATAAGTACAAATCATACCTATTAAATCGTTTGCCTAATTGATGAACCATATTTGTGGACACATATATATGTAAGTATAAACATATAAATGAAATTCATACACTTTCATTTGGGTCCTAGATTAGAAACTTGGTAGTGGTCAGATGCATCCTTGAAGAGAATCTTCATGTTTTAAAGAGAAAAATGGAACAAACATTATGTAGATGTTTCAGGTGAACTGTGATGGGTAGAGACAAGCCATAAATTCTAATAGATCCATGAATAATTCTTATGATCAACCCTAATAATATTATCTACCAATTGGGACAATGAATAAATTGTTTCATATTTTCTCTCATAGATAAATTTCACTTTAGGGACTAAAAATTGGTTAATAGCACACATACGTGTTGAATCATAATCCCAATTGATGATCCATATTCATTAATTAATCTATATGGACATATAAATTTAGGAATGACCTTTTTTTACCCTCTATTGAGACAAGGATTTAAAAATTTCACGTGATTGAATGCATCCCTTAAGAGAATCTTAACATTCTTAAGAGAAAAAATGGAACAAACTTTGTGTAACCATTGCAGGCGAACTATGAGGGGTAGAGATTAACCATAAGATTCTATAATTTTAATGGAAAGTCCTTTGAGCACCCCTTGGAGGATTCTCTACCACTCAAGATGAGGGAAAAATGATGACATAGTTTCTCTTGTAGCCAAATCTCACTTTAAAGAGCGAAAGTTGGTTAGTAGAATGTGTATCTATTGAATGGTTAGCCCAGTAGATGAAATATCTTTGTATACATGTCTGGATGATTTCATAAATTTAGTAATGAACTTTATTTTCCATTTATCATACCCCAGAGTCAAAACTTTCACGTGGCTGTACACATGTCTTAAGATAATATTCACAATCTTGAGAATAAAAATGGAATGAACTTTGTGCATCCACTGGCAGTGAACTTTTATTGTTAGAGATGAACCTTCAACTTGTGTATTTTTATGAATAAGTATTATAAGCACCCCTAAAGTATTTTATACAATTTGGGATGATAGATAAATAGAGACACATTTTATCTCACAACCAAATCTATTTTTAGTGACCAAATGATGGTTAGTAGAATGCATATGTGTTGAATCGTTAGACCAATCGATGAACTATATTATAGGACATATCTTAATGGGTGTATAAATTAAATAATGGTCTTCATCCATTCTCTTTTTATTCTCAAAGTCAAAACTTGCATGTGGTCAAATGTGTCCCTTAATAAAAGCTTTATGTTTTTAAGGGAAAAATATAATGAAATTTGCACCAGCGCTTCAGGTGAACCATGAGGGGTAGAGATGAACCACATATCCTATTATTACATGGGTAAGTCATATGAGGACCCCTAGAGTATCCTCTTCCACTCGAGATGAGGGATAAATGGTGACACATTTTTTATCACAGCCAAATCTCACTTTAGGGACCAAAAGTTAGTTAGTAGAATTTGTACATGTTAAATTATTAGCCAAATCGACAAACCATATTCATAGACACATATAGATAGGTTTATAAATACAATAAAAACCTTATTTCCCCTTCATTAAGGCCCATAGGTAAAACTTTCACGCGGTCAAATGCATCCCTTATAACAATGTTCATGTTCTTAAGGAAAAAATAGAACAAAATTTATGTAACTGCTGTAGGTAAACTATGATGGGTAAAGGCAAATTGTTATCTCCTATAGTTTCATGGTCAAGTCCATAGGTAAAACCTTAAAGAAATATTTACCTCTTAGGATGAGGGAGAAATCGAGGAACATTTCTATCATATCCAAATATCACTTTAAGGATCAAAATTTGGTCAATAGAACATGTACATATTGAATCGTTAGCTCAATTGATGAACCCTCTTCATCGACACATCCAGATGGGAACATAAATAGAGGAATGAATTTCATTATCCATCATTTGGGCCCCTAATATGAAACCTACAAGTGATCAGATGCATCCCTTAAGAGAATATTTAGGTTCTTAAGAGGAAAAGTGGAACAAACTTTGTGCAAGTGTTACACCTGAACTGTGAGGGGTAGAGACAAAATTTGAGATCCTAAAATTGCATGGGTGAGTCATATGAGCACCCCAATAAGGAATATTTTCCACTCGAAATAAGAGATAAAAAATAACACATTTTCCCTTGCATACAAATCTATCTTTAGGGACCAAAAGTTAGTCTCTAGAACGTGTATGTGTTGAATCATTAGGCCAATAAATGAGCGATATTTTTAGACACATTGGGATATATGTATAAATTTAGGAATGGGATTTTTACACCCACATTTAGGCCCTAGAATTGAAAATTACACATAATCAGACACATCCCTAAAGAGAATCTTCATGTTCTTAAGAGGAAAAATGAAACAAACTTTACATATCCACTGCAAGAGAACCATGAGGGGTAGAGATGAACCATAAAATCCTATAGTTTCATAAGTGAGTCTTATAATCACCACTAAAAAATTATATACCACTTATAATGATTGATAAAAAATGACACATTTTCTCTCACATCCAAATTTCACTTTATAGACCAAAATTTGGTTAGTAGAATGAGGACATGTTGAAATATTAGCCCGATAAGTGAACCATATTCATGGGCACATTTGGATGGATGTATAAACATAGGAATGAATTTTTTATACCTTTCATTAGGTCCCATAGTCAAAACTTGTACACGTCCAGACGTATCCATGAAGAGAATGTTCACATTCTTAAGAGGAAAAAAGGAATGAAATTTATGCAACCACTATAGGTGAACCATGAGGGGTAAAAATAAAATGTTATCTCCTTTAGTTTCATGAGTGAGTCTACTAAGCACCTCATGGAGTATTTTCTCCCACTCAAGATGAGGAAGAAATGATAACACATTTTCTCTTGTAGCCAAATCTCAATTTAGGGACTAAAAGTTGGTCAATGGAGCATGTACATGTTGAATCATTATTATAATACATGCACCCTCTTCATGGATGTGTCTATATGGTAATATAAATGAATAAATTGCATTTATTTTCCATTTTTTAGGCTCTAGTGTTGAAAATTAAACGTGTCCAGATGCATCTCTTAAGAGAATGTTCATTTTCTTAAGAAGAAAAAAAACTTTGTGTAGGAGTTGCAGGAGAACCATGAGGGGTAGAGATAAAATATCAAATAATAAATTTTCATGGACATATCATCTAATTCACACATAAAAATATTATCTACCACTTAGGATGAGGAAGAAATGGTGACAAGTTTTCTTTTGTAACCAAATCTCACTTTAGGGACCAAATATTGGTCAGTAGAAGGCATATGTGTTGAATCATTATCCCAATTAATGAATTATATTTATGGACACTTTTATTTGGGAATATAAACATAGTAATTTCCTTCAAGTTACCTCTATTAGGCCCCAAATTTTAAAATTTTAGGTGGCTAAACACATTGCTCAAGGAAATGTTCACGTTCTTAAGAGGAAAAATGAAAAAAAAATGTGCATCTATTACAGGAAAACTATGAGGGATAGAGACAAACCACAAGCTCCTAAACTTGTATCGGTAAGTCCTATGAGCACCCCCATAGGATTATCCACCAATTGATATGAGAGAAAAATGACAACATGTTTTCTCTCATAGCAAAATATCATTTTAAGGATTGAAAGTTGGTCAGTAAAATGCATACGTGTTGAAATGTTAGTGAAATCAACAAACCATCTTTGAAGTTGTATTTATATGGGAGTATAAATTTAGGAATGGCCTTTATATACCCTTTTTTGGGTCCTAGATTTGAATCTTGGATGCAATCAAATGATTTCCTTAAGATAATATTTACATTCTTAAGAGGAAAAAGGGAATGCACTTTTTGTAGCCACTATAGGTGAATTGTGAGGTATAGATACAAAATGTTAGCTCGTAAAGTTTCATGGGTGAGACATATAAACACCCCATAGAGGATTATATCCCACTATGGATGAAGGAGAAATGGTGACATTTTTTCTCTTATAACCAAATCTCATTTTAGGGACCAAAAATTGATTAGTAGAATGAGTGCATGTTGAATCATGAGCCTAATAGAAGAACCATCTTCATAGACACATCCAAATGGGTGTATAAATGTAGGAATGGCTTTATTATTTCCTTCATTTATCCTTAGATTATAAACTTACACATGGCCAAACACATCCCTTAAGAGAATATTCATGTTCTTAAGAAGAAAAATAAAACAAAATTTGTATAGGTGTTGCATACGAACCATTAGGATTAGAGAGAAATTGTTAGCTCCTGTAGTTGCATGGATGGGTCCTTTGAGAATGCCATAGAGGATTCTTTGATACTCAGGATGAGGGAGAAACAATGGCATATTTTCTCTCACATCCAAATATTGCTTTAAGGACCAAAAGTTTGTAAGTAGAAGGAGCACATGTTGAATCATTAGCCTAATAGATGAACCATCTTTACATATGCATCTAGATGGGAATATAGTTTTGTAAATGACCTTATTCTACCATCATTTTGACTTTGGAGTTGAAACTTGCACATCTCTTAAGAAAATATTCACATTCTTAAAAGAAAAAAATGAATGAACTTTATGTAGCCACTATAGGACAACCATGAGGGGTAGAGACAAACTATTAGATCATACAGTTATATAATTGAGTCATTTTATCACCTTATATAGTATTTTATTCCACTCAGAATGAGTGCCTATCAATGGCACATTTTCTCTCACAACCAAATTTCACTTTAAGGACCAAAAGTTGGTCAGTATAATGTGTATGTGTTAAATATTTAGCTCCAATAATGAATAATATTTATATACACATATAGATAGGTGTATAAATGTAGGAATGGCCTTCACCTATGCTCCATTAGGTACTAAATTCAAAATTTGGACACGACTAAACACATCCCTCAAGAGAATATTCACATTTTTAAGAGGAAAAATGAAATGAACTTTGTGCAACCTCTGTAGGTAAACTATGAGGTGTAGATATGAACTGTCATCTCCTAAAGTTACATGGGAAAGGATATTTATAACTCATCATAAGATTCTCTCCCACTAGAGATGAAATAGAAATGGTGAAACACATTCTCTCATAGTGAAATCTCACTTTAGGGACCCAAAAATGATTAGTAGAACACATACATGTTAAATTCTTTACCCAATTGATGAACTATCTTCACAGACATGTCTAGATGGGCATATAGATTCAGGAGTGGCCTTCATTTACCCTCCATTTTCAAAATAATTTGAAACTTATGGGTGGTCAGATGCATCCCTAAAGAGAATCTTCAGTTCTTTAAGGGAAAAATGAAACAAATTTTGTGTAGCCACTAGAAGCAAACTGTGAGGTGTATAGATGATACATCGGCTCATATATTTGCATGGTTGAGTTATTTAAGCAACCCCTAGAGGATTCTCTACCATTTGGGATGAGAGAGAAATGGTGGCATGTTTTCACTCATTGCTAAATATTACTTTAAGGACTAAAATTTTGTCAGTAGAATGTATACATGTTGAATCATTAGGCCAATCAATGAATTTTATTTATGGACACATTCAAATGAGAATATAAATTTAGGAATGGCATTATTTCACCATCTATTGGGACTTAGAGTCAAAACTTACACATGGTTAGATGTGTCCCTAAAGAGAATCTTCACATTCTTAAAATAAAAATGGAATAAACCTTGTGCATATGATGTAGGAAAATTATGATGGGTAGAGACCAACTATTAGCTCTTAAATTTGCATGAGTGAGTCCTCTAAGAACCCCATATAGGATTATATTACACTTAGGATGAGGGATAAATGGTGACACATTTTATTTCATAGCTAAATCTCATTTTAGGGATAAAAGTTGGTTAGTAGAACATGTAGGTGTTGAATCCTTAGCCCAATCAAAAAATTGTCATCACTAAAATGTATAGATGGGTGTATAGTTATAGGAATGACCTTATTCCACCCTATTTTAGGGCCTGGAGTTGAGACTTATTGGTGACTAGACACATCTCTTAAGGGAATCTTCACATTATTAAGGGAAAAAAATAAATGAACTTTGTAAAACATTTGCAGACAAATCATGATGGGTAGAGATGAACCATAAAATCTTAAAGTTTCATGGGTGAGTCATATAATCACCCTCCAGAGTATTCTCTACCACTTAGGATGAGGGAGAAATAATTTCATGTTTTCTCTTGCAACCAAATCTTAATTTAGGGACCAAAAGTTGGTCAATATAATGCATACGTGTTGAATTGTTACCCAAATTGATAAATCATATTCAACAACATGTTTGTATGTGTGTATAAATGTAGGAATGACATTTTTACACCATATATTGGGATAAAAAATCAAAACTTGCACCTGACTGGATGCATCCCTTAAGAGAATATTCATGTTCTTAAGAGCAACAATAGAATGGACTTTGTGCAAGTGTCACAGTAAAACTGTGAGGGATAGAGATGGACAATAAAGTCCTAAAGTTACATGGAAAAGTCTAAGAAACACCCATAAAATTATTATATGCCACTTGAGATGAGGAATAAATAATGACACAATTTCTTTCATATCTAAATCTTGCTTTAGGGACCCAAACATGGTCAATATAACGCGTACGTGTTGAATCATTAGCACAATTGATGAAATATCTCCAAAATGCATCCTTATGGGCATATAAATGTAGGATTGGAATTAGTCAACCATTTCTTGGCCCCAAATTCAAAAATTTCATGTGATTGTATGCATCCCTTAAGATAATATTCATGTTATTAAGAGGAAAATGAAACAAATTTTGTGCAGTCACTATAGTTAAACTGTGAGGGATAGAGACAAACCATCAGCTCCTATTGTTACACAGGTGAGTCCTCTTAAGTCACACACACACACACACACACACACACACACACACACACACACACACACACACACACACACACACACACACACACACACACACACACATATATACCTTTTTCGAATATATAAAATTAAATCCATAGAAAAAATGCATTTTTTAACTACAACTTAGAAAAAATATATTTTTTCCAATATGAGATTTGAAAATTTTATAGGGAATATTTTAAATTGAATTAAAAATTATATCAATGGTTAAAAAATAAATAATACCCTAAAAATTCAAATATCAAGAAGACCATGGTTAAAAAGGACAAAAATGATAAAACTAAAAAAAATGTATCACGTCAACACCATTTTCTATCCTACAGTGTGAGGGGTGGAAATCCTATCTCTCACCTCCAAGAAACTAATTACTTGGAATGTTAGGGGCATCAATGATCCTAAAAAAATGTTCTTGCTAAAGCGTTAGATTGCTCTAATTTCCCCATATATTATCCTTCTCCAAGAAACCAAATTGACCAAGTAAGAGGTGGATAAATTCATCCTTCTAATTTAGACAAATTGAAAGGGCTAGTTTGTTGATTCAATTGGTGCTTCAGGGGGATTGTCCACACTCTATAATCTCCCTCAAAGTGGAAGCGACTCTTGTAGAACATAATGCTAATTGATAGTGGAGTAATATCAAGGACCTATATTCTGACATTGTATTTTATTTCAATTTCTATGGTACGAACAACCCATAACTTAAGCACCAATGCTAGGCATAAATCCTACAAATTCTCTCCACACATCCAAATTATAAATTTGATTTGGGGGGAAACTTAAATGCTATTCTCAACCCAGAAGACACATGTGGAGGCTTGGGAAGGCTGATTTCATCTAAGAAGGATTTTCCATCCTTTTTTGATTCTTTAAGGCTCATAGATGTAGTTCGTAGGAAAGGTATTTACACTTGGAAACTAAAGGAAAATTTTCAACAACATTGCAAAAAGATTGGATCAATTTTTGATTAATACTATGTGGCTAAATTTTTATTTGATTTATGAGAGTAGCATCCTTCTTATGTCAGGTTCTGCCCATGCTCTTGTGGACTTTGAAATCTTAGAGGATCATACAACACCCTTGTGCCCTTTCAAATTATAGATAATATGGTTAAGATATCCAACCATATTTGAAATAGTCAACTTTTAGTGGTGATCTTATCCTAATTCAAAAGGTAACTATATGCATGCCTTTGCTAAAAAGCTCATTTTCATAAAAAACTATTTCAAACATTGGAATAAGACTCATTTCAAAATATCTTTGAGGAAACCAAAAGAGTGGAAGCATAAATGCATTCTTTGAATGAAATGATCATGACCTTTGGGATGAATGCATATATGTATGTGCAAGAGTGCTCACAATTGGTAGAACTTGAATAATTGCATATTAGAGAAGAAATATACTAGAAATAGAAATCAAGAGAAACTTGGTTGAAAGAAGGTGATCAAAACACCAAGATTATTCATAATTCCATGAAGATCATAAGGAGAATTAAAAAATATCAAATATCATGGATGGAAATGGCACCCTCTAGAGCTTAATTTTGATATTAAAAAGGAAGCAATTAGATTCTTTTTGGCCCTTTTATCTTGTCTTGATGCTTCTAATCAGATATCTCAGAATAAGATTCTCAATGTCATTCCATAGCTAGTAATGAGGCAATAAAATAATCTTATGTTTGCCCATTCCATACAAGATGAGATTCAAAAGGCGGTGTTTTATATGAAGAAAGACAAAGCTTTGGGCCTTAATGGATTTCATGTGTCCTTCCAAGCCTTCTGAACCATAGTTGGGAAAGAAGTTACAACTGGAATTGAATACTCCAGACAAATGAAAAAGGTAAGCACATATATAAATTGCACCTTTTTAACATTAATCCCAAAAGGATCTTCCTAAACATATTTTGGTGATTTTAGGCCTATTGCTTTGTGCAACACCATTTAAAATATCATATCTAAAGCAGTTTATTTTAGATTGAAGTCTTTTATTTCAGTCCTTATATTCCTAGATCATGATTATTTTGTCCCAAGCCACCATATTCAATATGGTATTATTATTGTCCATGAGCTCCTGCAATCTTTAAACTCAAATAAGCAAAAAATCATGCTTATCAATCTAGACTCTAATGTTCTAAAAATAAAAAATATTATTATTAAAATAAAAAATATATTTAAATAATTTTAATAAAATTAATAATTTTCCGTAGTTGCTAAAAGTGAATATGTTGGTAACTCCTTTGTATTTTTTACTTAAGAAGGTGAATTTTAATGTTCATGGGCAAGATTAGACCCTAAGAGGATTTATAAGTATGTTGCATTTTGATTATTTGAATTTTACGTCCAAGTGGAATGCACCCCTTTAGAGAAAGGATATAAAATAGAAAGATGAGTTTCTTTTGGAAACTCATGTTATGATTATGAATTGAATTTTGAGTTTGAGTACAAAACACTTGGATTATCTCCATTGAAGATGTCAACCTTCTTTAGAAAAATGAAATTAAAGATGAAAACCCTTAATCTTCATTTGGGTAACTTCATTCTAGGATTAACAAGGGGCATAGTTGAGTAGTTGATGATTGTTAGGGCTGTAATTGGTAAAGTAAATTTTTTTTTAGGGTTCATGGATTGAGGCATCGCTAATTTAGACCCTTTGGAGGGTGTCAAACCATTATGTAGGACTGTTTGAGGCCAATGACCCACTTTAGGGGTCTTTCCTAGGGTGGAGACCCACCTTGGGAGGAAAATCTACATGTTTTTTGGGGCAGATTATTGATATTTTGATATTTTTTCATCAAACAATAAGATGGTATTTATTTGTGAATTTTCCAACCTATATATGCATGCAAAAATCAGATTTAAAGGTATTTCATGAACTATGATTTTTTTAGAAAATTTGGAAATATTTTAATATTAAAATATTACAATTTATGCCCGATAATTGTATTTATAGAAATTTTAAATTTTATTAGTTAAGGTTTAAAAAAATAAAAAATTGCTATTGTTGTGTTAGGGTTTGTGGTTAATTTTTAGATTTGCATAAACTACCCTAAAAGGGGTGTTTCAAACATTAGAAAGGCATATTATAAGGTCAATTGGAGATTCTTTTTTAAAGTTTTGGATTGATTTGGCTTTGGTAAAGACTGGTGTGAGTGGATATTTAGCTCTATATCCACCACTAAGTACTTTATTCTTTTTAATGGAAGTCATGTGGGCTTCTTTGATGCTACAAGGGGTATCAGGCAAGGGAACATGATCTCCCCCTTTTTATTCATTTTGATGGTAGAGGCCCTGATCAGGTTTGTTTAGGAAGATAAATCTACATGTATTATTAATGGATTAACCATAATGAATGGCGTAAATAATCTATCAAACTAGTACTTTGTAGATGACACATTTCTATTTGGAAAGGCATCCATTAGGGAGGCATCCTCTTTCAAATTAATACTTGATGATTATGCTCTAGCCTCAAGACAACATGTCAATGATATTAAATTTAAAATCTATTTCACAAACATTGTAAAATAACAACAACCTAGACTAGCACATTGTTTAAAATTCAAAACTGATCTTTTGCCTACCAAATATTTGGGTGTTCCCTTCTTTATTGGTAGTGGAAAGTCCAACATTTGGGATAACTTGCTGAGTTCTCTTAGGGAAAATTTGAATTTTTGGAAAGGTAAATTTATATCCTTTATTGGTAGGATTACACTAATTAAATTTGTTCTCTGTGCCATACCAATCTAGCTCCTATTGGTTTTGAGACATCCAACAAAAAATATCAATAAAATAGTGATGAGACCATAACAGTGCATCTTGTCAACTAGGATAAAATATGTCACTCTAAAAAAGCTATTAAAACTAGCATTTGAATTGAAGATCTCCAGAAAATAATTTTAGGGGCCAAGTTGTTATGGGGTGTGTTTTTAGATCTGTAAGCTCTTTGTATAAAAATCATCTAACATAAATATTTAGGAGTTATGGATCTGATGCCTATCACATCCATGGCTTATTGACCTACTATATCTCATATTTAGAACTTTATTATCCATTATCATCCCTTCATTACCGATCACATCTCTTGGGTCATTAAAAATGGTAGGAAGTTGGATTTATGGGATAATTCGTAGAACATACACAAATCATTATGCAAAGTAAAGGAGAAGGAAGAAGCCAAAGCTTCTCTATTTGATGCTCTGGGGGAAAGTTGGTGATAAATTTGAGAGTAATAGGCCTAGTATGGTGCCATTAGTAAATGGAAGAACTTAAAAAATACTCTCATCTCAGCCAATCAAAATACCCTTATTGAATCCATTTTGAGCAATTGTAAGGTGTTCTTAAGCAATAAGGAAGACTTAGGCTTGAGAGATTACAAATTTCTAATGGGGTATCAACTTCTAGTGGTCGAGGAGATTTTTTTTACCTAGGTTAATATTCTATATTGTAATGGCAAGGGGCTTCTAAAAGCTTGAGATTTTTCTTGGCTAGCTACCCAATACAAGATTTAGACACAAGATTTCCTCAGGAAAATGGGCAGGGGTGGCCCCTCGAGATGCAACATGTGTTACAAAGAAGAAGGAACCATTGACCAACTTCTGTTCTTCTATCCTTTTGCCTCTATGTGCTAGGACTTATTATGCAATAAGTTTAGCTAGAAGTGGGCTCATGTTACTTCATTATTTATTGCCTTCTCTTCTAGGAACATAGGATGAAAAGGAGACATTTTGAGGGTTCTTTGGTTAGTTAACCTAGCCATCCTCATTTGGGATATTTGAAAAGAATGAAATTCACATATATTAAATGATAAGGTTATTGATTTATCAAATTTTCTGATAAAATTAGAAATAACTATCTCTAAGGTCATTTCTTCTTATTGTGTTAATAAGAATGCCAACCTCTCCTCCTGGGACATGATGATTAGACCCAATTGGATGCAAATCATACTCCCCCTATTAATGGGTCAAGAGTAATTAGAAATAAATCTCAACTTAATCTTAAATCTTCCTTGATCCCTCCTCCTATAGGTTTCTTCAAATTAAATTTTGATGATGTAGTGTATATGAATCTAGGAGCTTTGGGTGTTGGATGTAGTATCAGGGACTACAATAAATATATTATATGTGCCTCATCGATTAGTCTTCATAATCAAATGAATAATGAGGTTGAGGCCTTAACAAATGTCTTGTGTATTTAATTAGCTCGATGATATGACATTTAGCATTTGGTGATTGAAGGTGACTTCAAAATCATTATTAATGCAGATTGGATGCTATTGGATCAAATGGTGTCATGGACCATTTCTCATTATTTTAGGGAGGCTAATAAGTAGGCAAACTTTCTTGCCAATTAGGGAGTTCACCAATTAAAATAAGTGATGATGGGTAATGAATATGAAAGGTGGTCAGGTTTAGACTTGTTTAATATTTTTTAAATACAAAATAAAAAAATAAATAAAAAATAAAATCTCACCACCCCCTCATCATTGCACCTCACTTAGATGATTTCATATGGATTACTTGGATCATTCTCATTTATGAGATTTCATTCATTTTGGTGATTGGCAAGGTGATGAGATGGTTGACAAATTTGCTCCAAGTTTTTTAATCAATACAACATGTGGAATTTTATTATTCTCCCCCTCATACCTTTTGTGTGTGTTGTAGTGGCAATGATGAATTTTGCAGTAGATAGCATAGCTCTCATCGACCCCATTCTCTCTCTCCATAGAGAAAAGGGAGATGGTTTTTTGTGATAATGTCTTTATCCATCATTTAATGTTGATTTTTTGGTTATCGAATGTGGAATTCTTGAAGGCCATCATGGACATAATTGGAAATGAATATATGCATGTTGTCTAGAGGATCAAGATAAATGAAGATGTGGCATCCATCTTTACCAATAATTTTTTACGTGTGGTTAGAAATGATAAGGTGGTTAAGTTTGTTGTGGAGACTCTAGTTTAGAAGGATCTCTATGGTGGTTTGTTTAGGTGGCTAAATCAATTACCAAAGGTGAATGGTCTAATCTTACCCTTTTCTATATCAGAGTGTTGGGTCTAGTTCCCCTGTCTATTTTTCATGAGTTAGAATCTCGCTATGTGAAAATTCTTGAAAATTTTAATGTACTAGTGAATGGTCCTTTGAATGTCACCCCCAATATTTCTCTATTAACACATGGATATATCCTTTACCCTCTTTGGTTTGTTATACTAAATGTATAATTTTGAGTTTTTGGTTTTAGCAGCACAACTCCTGGTGGAATTCTGATCCAATAGAGGTGTTGTGGTAGCTATGGAAGAGGAGGTAGCTAGGTTTTATGATAATGGTAGCTTGAAGGGTTTCATGGTTTCAATTTCTTGACTCTTGTAGGGGCACCTCTAGTCTATGGTGGACGTAGTTGGTCTAGGTGGTGTGTTCACACCTATTAAGCATAATAGGGAGGATGAAGGCTAGTGGGTTATAACTCGTAAGTTCACTCACATGAAGTCTAATTTTACCTAGTATTAAGTCTCTCTCTTTCCTTTTTTGATGATCTTTTTATTATTTTTTTCTCTTTGTGTTCTTGAGGTTTGTTCATCGATCTCCTAGTTGTTTTGCCTATGAGATTTTCTCGTGGTTGGCTGTTTCTGTATCAATCCAGAACACCGCCTACTTTTTTGTATCTTTCTATGTATGGTTGAGGGCCCTTTCCATCGATATCTATGTAAAAAAGTATCACATGAACCAATTTTATATTTACTTTGATATGTAATTGTCATTGTGCGTATTACATCAAATATACACTCTTTGATGTTGCATTTTAATTTTTATAATTAAAAAAACCACACATTAAAAGTATGTTATATAGATTCCAAAAAGGTAAATCAATATCTATTTTTTTTGTCTAATAAATTTTTGTTATTTTCTCTTGAAATTTTACGAGCATGATTAGGGTAATCTTTTGTTGCCTTAGGGTTAACAACTATGATACCCATTTTTTCCAATTTATATCTAGGTTCATATTTTTCAGCATAATGGACAATATTATAAACAAGGCCAAATCCTCTAGATAAAGAGTCAATACTAAAAAAATTAAACAAGTTAATAATGCTTGCTTCAAAAAACTTAAGATGAGAGTTTAACATCTCTTTTATCTCTAATGATGGAAGTATAGGTATTATACAATGTAAAATATTTATAACAATCTATGACCTATTGATTTTTTCTTCTATCATAAAGTGTGGTATTGTTAATGTTATCCTATTTATCAATTTATTGTTTACAACACATGTTTTCAATTTTTTTAATATTTAATTTATAACAACAAATATGTAAGTATCTAGTACATTAACTTTACATTATTATTAACAAGTTATTAAATAACACTATATTAAGTTTAAAATAAATTGTTTATTTATTAAAATATTATGTTTCAAGTTATGGTGAATAAATAAATAAGAATAACAATAGAGTTAATTTCAAATAGATTTAATATTTTTATTTGACAATTATTCAAGTTAATTGATGAAACAATTATTTAATAGAATATCTTGTTTAGCTTTTTGGGATTGTATAGATTTTATATAACTTTTACAACCTATAAAATAAATAAAATGAGTAATATAACATTTATTTAATTTATTTAATAAATTATATAATTAAAAAAATAAATTATATAATTAAACAAATAAATTAATGAATATTTGATATAAATTTTCAACCAAACTTCATTAAATTATATATAATCAAACTATTTTATAGTAAATTATGTCTAAAAATAAATAATTTTTTTATTTGATTAGATAATATTAACAGGGTTATAAGGACCTGCAACCCGAGTATAAGTATAAGTAAGATAAAATAGAGCAAACCCTAAGGGTTGAGGAACAAAGTACAAAATTATGAAAACAACAAACTATCTAACAAAGTGGAAGTTAAAATAAATAAAGTAAAAAGGAAATTACTTAGGGAGGAAGGAGTCCTCTGTGAGTGTCTTACTAGAGTTGGTGTCCTTTGCCTACTCCATCAGCCTATTTTTAGTGATCTTTACTTGGGATATATTACTTAGACCTTCTATACCATCCTACCATCCTTTGGCATAATCATCCTTGGCTTTTATCAAGGAATCTCCTTCTCTAGTGTCTTCTTGATGGGTGATTTGAGAGAGGGTTTTAGATAATGGACCTCTACTAACTCAATATCCTATTTTCAGAGAGTGCCCTCAGCCCCAACATATTGGGAAAAGGATTGTATTATTTTAGAAGCTTCCATATTAATGAATTTCCTCTCCTTTATCAGTCCTGCCAGGCTAATTTTAGCTTCATGTAGTTTATTGTTGAACCCCTTCATCTATTTTTTGTTCATCATGATTACCTTTGGAAGGGGCCCTTACCTTTATTAAAAGATTCTGTAGTATTCCCTTCCTCAAACACAATAGGTTTTGGTTTGGTTAAAGTGAGTTGAAGAGGGAGTTCCCCAAAATTACTCTCAGAGAAGGGGCTTGTAGGGGTGGGGCTAGGCAAAGGGTGGTGGGAATTCATGGTAGGGGCTTCCTTAGGGGAGTCCTCCTCCATAGAAGACCTTCCTCATAGGACTTCTTTACCACACAGGGTCTCTCCATGTTTTACCAACAAGAGGATAAGGCCTTGATGAATGACAGTGTTGGATTCATTTATCTAGAGGGTAAGTGTTGTGCATTTTAGGGACTTAAGCAGGAACTAGGGAAAGCTAATATTGAAACCTTGGAAGTGATTAAATAGAAAAAAATGGTGAAAAAATATAAGCATAAACTTACCTTTTAGGGTATTATATTTCATAATTTGCAAGCACACCTCTGGCCAATGCCTTGGTAGGTCCATGCATGGGAATCCCTTCTTATCAATTTTGATGGTCTTATTAGTCCTGAAGAACCTTTGCATCAACTCTATCTTATTTGAATAGTCTTTAAAATATTTTCCCCCTCATAAGACATACTCGTGACCTCACTGATAATTTCCTTAGTAATAGAGATTTTTATCCCCTTATCTCCATGATTCTATTATTCTAGGTAGCCATGAACTCCTTTGCAATGGCTACATCATGTTATATAACCCTTTGCATAAATTCACTAAGACCCCCTTTATGTAATTTCTACAAGACTTTATTAATGTTTCAGACCTTTGAGCAAGAAGTCATCTCGAGTCTATCTCTATCACCTCCATACTATTCTTGTCTATGAGTATGATGTTTGAAACATGTTTGAATTTCACCATGTCTTGGTAGTACTCAAAACCAATGGCCTCAATATGTTTTGAAGAATTAACTTTCCCCCATCTTGTGTTATTAAATCCCCATGTGGGATTATGATGGAAAAACATGATTTTTAAATCCCCTTGCTTTGGATGTGAGTTTCATGCATATGGCCATCACTCCAACACCCTATGAAATAATGGCTTCATTTTGAATTAATTTAATGATGTGTATGAGGATGTGGATACCATCATGTGAGATGGATAAAAGGGGAAGGCTAAATCCAAAGTTATTAATTAGATTAGCCACCCCATTTCCTTTGTGGTAAGTATGAATGATGGATGAATTTACAATCTCCTTCGTAAGTCTCTTGGCATCATTGATGAGAGATTTAATTATGTAAGAAGGGGTGGGTTTACCATCTAAGGCATTAATGATGTTAAGGGAGTATCCTTCGATGATTACTATACCTAACTTGAGATTGACAACAATCTGAATACCCTAGAATGCTGCCTTGGCTTTGGCTACATGGTTGGTCTGAATTCCCATAGGACCAACATACACAACAATCAACATTCACACTAAATTTCTAATGACCCTCATCAACCTAAAAGATAGGGATTTTATTTTGAAGCCCTATCAAAATTAAGCTTTACCTAGTCCTTAGGTGGTGGATTCCACCTTTTATGTTTTCTCAGTAAAGCTTTAGAGGGAAAAATGATTTTTTGTTCCACATCCCATTCCCTTAAGGTTTTCTGTTCAATAATAGAACTTGGGTTTTTGGTAATGGGGGGAAAATCCCTCTAGTTTTTAGGAATGGCTTCGTAAAGACAAAGAAATACCACTTTAGGATGGTGCCTTTTGTTGGAAAAGATACCATCATTATGAGCTTTCCAAATGGCCCAAAACCAATGTGGGAGGGCCAGGGACCAAAGAAAGGAGAGGGATGGGAGGCTCCGTGGTGGCTTCCATTACTTAATGTGATAAAAGATGTTGTCAAGTTTGACCCAATATAGCTTGAATTTATCTAAAATCTAATCAATAATGCACAAACTGAAGGGTCAAGAAAGAAATAGATGGTGGGCCAAATATTATGCTTCCCTATATAAGGGGCATCTTCTAGGTAGAATGAGTCCTCTTTTGGCCATATTATCCACTATTAGAATCTTATCTTGAGTCACCAGCTAGAATAAAAAATTTACCTTAGGAGTGAGGTGTTTGATCCATAGAGTTTTTTAGTATTCCCACTCATCCTCCAATTCAAGGTCAACAAGGTGGCTAAAAGATACTAAGTACTTCCCACTATCTTTAGCCACCCATAAGAAGTGGTTATCCTTAGGGAATATGGGGATGTGGATTTGACTAAGAGATTAATTGAGATCTTGAACTACTTGGGAATATTCAACAATGTTTCCATCTATGGAGTGAACCTTCCAAGCTTTTAAACCACCAATATCTTCCCATTAATATTTGACCTTAGTACCCCATCTCTCCTTAAAGCTCGAATAAAAGTTGGCCCATTTCCCTTGTGATGAGAGGGGAGAATTGGATATCCAGGCATCATCCTAGAAATAAATTTTCTGCCCATTTTTGTTTTACATTTAATTCATTTTTTTAGGAGGTTCTTGCTACTACATATGACTTTTTAGAAGGTAGACCCATCAGTGGGACCTACTTCCTAGAGGAAGTAGTTTTCCTCAATCCCTTCTAGATATTTGGCTTTGACAATTTTGGACCATTCTCTATCCTCTTTCATAATTTATAGTCCATTCTAATAAGGGTTTGATTAATGGTTTTAATATTTTTGAGCACTATCCCCCCATTTACTTTGGGGAGGCATGCTTTTTCCCATGAGACCAGGTGATATCTAAAATGATTATCTATGCCATGCCATAAGAAGTTTTTTGGATTTATTCTATCTTGGTATCCACTTTGCAAGGCATCCAAAACACTGACATAAAATATACATGGATGCTCTATATTGAGGCCTTAAGTAGTTGGAATTTACCTACTTGAGTGAGTAGGTGGCCTTTCCATCTAGCAAGTTTTTTTTGAATTCTATCAATGAGTGGATTCTAGAAGTCAGAATCCATTTTGCCTTAAAAAATGGGTATGTCAAGGTAGGTTTCTAGGGGGTGACTCACTTGGCATTCTATAATTCTTGTGATCTTTTTTGTAGTAGAGTGGGAGTGTTGATAAATAATAAATAACTCTTGTGAAAGTTTATGCACTAGTTATAGACTATTTCACAGTTCTTGAGGATGATATTAAGTCTGGCTTCCTCCACAGAGGATTATCTTAGAATAATCATATCATCAACAAATTATTCATGGGTGATTGGGTTGGTGTTAAGATCCACTTAAATTCCTTTGATAATACCTTGTGCTCAGGTCTTCAACAAGCTTCTCCCTAATGTTTCTACTATAATAATGAAGAGATAGGGGGAAAAAGGTCCCCCTACCTTAAACCTCTAGAAGATGATAAGTAGCCTTTAAGAACTCCATTGATTAAGATGGAAAATTTTGGTATGAAAATGCAATGCAAAATAATTTTCTTGATGTCTTGATTGAATCCCAGTTTCTTGAGGATTATCATTATAAATATGTAGGAAACTCAATTATAGGCTTTATTCATGTCGAGTTTAACGAACATGCCTTGTATTGAGGATATATAGATGGAGTGGATGGATTCATGTACTATGATAATTCCATCCACTATTTGTCTCCTAGAGACAAATGCTCCCTATTGTTCCCAAATCACCTTATCTAGAAGAGGTTGCATTATTTTAACTAATATGATTGAGCAAATCTTATAGATAGTATTGCATATGCTGATGGGGTGAAAATATTGAAGTTTGTTTGCCCCTAGGTTTTTTGGAATAAGGACCAAAAATGTATTGTTCATTTCTCTTAATATAATTCTATATTGGAAAAACTCTTGCATAGCTACTTAAACTTTTATATGGATAATATCTCAAAACTTTTGAAAGAAGAAAAGGGGGAAGCCATCAGGTCCCGAGGCCTTAAATCCCTCCATCATAAAAAATACAATTTTCACCTCATATACCATTAAGATTTTTATTAAAGTAACATTATTGTAGGTGGTGATGACCTCATTGATGTTCCTCAAAGTTATGTCTTCTAGATGTTCATTTAAAAAAATAGTCTTTCATGAGTAGCTTTTTAAAAAATTGGATGGTGTGGCAAGTAATCTCCTCTTATTCTTTGATAAAGTTGCTATTCTTCATTTCCAATTGCATTATTATGTTCACATTCTTATGTCTAGATGCAGAGTGATGGAAAAATTTGGTGTTCTTCTCTCTTTGCTTAAGCTAGGTACACCTAGATTTTTGATCTCAGTATGCTTCTTCCTTCGCCTCCATGTTATGGAACTAACTTAGAATTTCTTTCTTTGTGGTATAATTACTCATTATTCCCTTTCAAAGCTGTTAGTTATTCCATCATCATTAATTCCTCCTCCAAATCAATTTTTTGTAAAAAAATATTACCAAATATTTCCTTGTTCCATCTTTTCAGATTCATCTTCAAAATGTTTAGTTTTTTGATCAAGATATACATATCTGAACCCAAGAAATATTCTTTCCACCAATATTTTATAGGTTTGGTCAAGTTTGGATGGTATAACCACATTATTTTGAATCTAAAAGGAATATTCTTTGGTTTTGAAATTCTTTCACCTTCAAATTCCAAGGGGTTGTGATTAGAGCCGATTCTAGGTAGAGAGGAGAGATTGTTGGTAAACTGGATATCCCAATTGAGAGAAACCATGACTCAATTGAGATAGACCTGAATCAATTTGTCTTTCATCCTCCTATTTGACCAATTTTATGGGATGCCTTGAAGACTCACATTTATGAGACCCACTCCTGCAAGGAATTCATTAAGGTATAGCATGCTTTTAGTGAGATCAATTTGTCCCCATATTTCTCCCCTGGGAGTGAGCAGGGTATTAAAATCACCAATGATAATCCAAATCTAGCTTTCACAAGTTTTCTAAAATTCAAGGAGGTCCTCCCATAAAATTTTCCTTACATTTTTGGAGTTTGGGGTGCATTTGTTGGATAAAATAAATTCATCTTTCCTAGCTATATATTTGAAAAGGATAGAGACCTATTCATTGGTTTTCAAAAGTAAGTCTCATTCTAAATTTTTTGGATTCCAAAATATTGCAAGGCCCCCCGAACCCCCATGGAATTGAGGCTACAAAATTAGCCTTTCTCCATACTTTATCAATGTATAATAGTAGAGCATTTTTAGTCATTTTAGTTTCTTGGACACAAAAAATAGTGGGATCAGTTCTTTTTCTGAGATTATAGAGGGTATTCTACTTTTTGGAGTTATTTAACCCTCTAACATTCCATGTTAAGACCTTCATTTATTATCTCTAGTGATTTTAAAGGTTTGTTGAGAGCCTTTTGCAATTTTTTTTGCTATTTCAATATCTTATGTTACCATTCAGGGAGATTTGTTGACTAGTTTTGGGGTGGCACCAACATTAGATTTCCTTCTCCCTTTCTTGTTCTTAGATTGGGTTGTGAAACCATCATCTTGATTAACATCTAGGATTGGTGATTTACTCATGTAACATTATCCCTTGTCCTTGGGAATCCCCATGTAATCATTAGGAGATTTTACTAGGACTTTCTCTATGTGAGGCTAATCTTTAGAACTAATTGGGGCAATAAATAGAGGGATCCTTCAAGCCAAGGCTTGGGCTACCTCTAAGAAAGAGCCATGTTTTAAAATTCAATTAAATTCCAAAGGAGAACCCACCATAGGTGATAGGGGTTGGGATTGAACAGGGGAATGATTTCGAGTTTGTACAGGGTTAAAGGGAAGGGGTGTCCTATAGGAAGCTTTCGAGAACTCATCCAAAGGGAAAGGGTTTATCTTGGGGCCCAACTAGGTAGGGGTGAAAAGGAAGGCCTCCATTGAGGGATTAAAAAGACCCAACAAATGGTCAGTCATCCCAAGAGGAGGGTTCACCTACTATGGGGGATGTTTAGGGGGAGTAACTACCTATACTTGAGTTAGTGGTGAGGGCTTGAGGGGGGATTTTGGATGAGGAGTGTAGGATGGGCCTTTTAAAGGAAGATCAAGGTCAGCTTGAGAGTCAGAATGATTAGAAGAGACAAGCAAAAAGAAAGAGTTATTACAATGTAAAGTACCTTTTGGGGATCCTGAGTGAGTTACATTAGGTACAGCTGTGGGTGACCTAATCTTCAAAGTAGAGTTGGCACTACATTCAAAAATTAGGGTAGGTTTTTTAGCACATGCTTGCTTAGGAGTGATAGGTACTTGATTCTTCTTGGGATAGTCCTTTTGTATATGACTCAAAATATTACACTGAGGACAAATAATAACTTTATTTTCATACTCTATATGATGTGACCACTCAACATACTAGGATTTGATTTTTATCATGTGAATCAATGGTTTATCCGTAGGTAGGAAGATATGAACCCAGGCCACCACCATCTTTCTGTGAGATAAGGTGACTAGGTCGATGGCAATGGGATGTCTCAGTGTTATGGCGATACCCATGATGAATTTTAGATGACAGTATTCCAAGGGGAGTTCTAAGAGGAGAAACCACATTAGAACATCATTCATTATAGAGCCACTTAGGTTAGTACCGACCTCCCACCATCTGATGGTAATGCTTGATTTGCCCATAAACCAAGGTCCTTCTGAGAGGACTTTGATGTAGTCTTCTTGGGTTGATAAGTTAATAAAAAATAAACCTCTAGCCAAAGCAACCACCTCTAAGTGTCCTTTAGGTTTCCATTTTAAATTAGCCCAACTACAGAAGAAGTCAGTGTTAGATGGAACCTGTTTACCTTGGTCAAGATGAATTTTGCCAATTCCATGTCTGCTTGTTCTACCACAAAATCAAGGATAGAGACACAAATATCATTGTTTTAAATTGATGGGATGGTCTGGAGGTCTGAAAGGTCGTGGCCCAGTTATCATTTTGCCTACATTCTATCTGCCCAAGACATGGGGTGTGTTGGAGGAATGTGACCCATTAGTATCCCATTATTTGTCTTTATTGTCTATCGACACAATGATAATTTATGGCACAACCGATTCCATGTCTACCATGGGATTCCCATGAAGCTCATCATGTGAAGGTGTGTTGACTTCCAATTTGTCATTGATGTTCAACTTAGCCTACCCTGACTTTGTGTTAGCATCCTTAGAATTGTTTTGGTTTTTTAGCTCAGATTGAAATTCAAAATGCTGAGTGTCTTCAATGGTTCCTCCACTATCTTCACTCTCCATATAGACCTTTACACCAAAATATAATTAATAGATCGACTTAGACATTATAAGTTAATTTTAATTCAAAAAATATAATTTCACATTGTCATTTAGAAAAATCATTCATTATTATAAAAATAATAATATAATAATTACTTTCAAATAATTTTTATTCTTCTATTTGATAACCATTCAACTCAATTAGTAGAAAAACTATCTAATATGACATTACATCGAAATTTAAATAGGTGTTAAATATAATGTTGCATAATACCACTTTATTCCTATCATGACCATCTAAAGGCTAGTCATTTCATGCTTAAAAACTTTTAAATTATAAAGGAACCGAAATGTAAAAATATTTAAGAATCTAACAAAATTATAGAAGATTATAAAAAATAGATAAGCTACATTATACATAATGATGATAACCTTTTTTAATTTAGATTTAAAATTTTAAGTGTTAAAAAATGTTAATTATTGTTTAATATTTTTTAAAATTAGTTAATATTTTTATAATTAAAATATTTAAACTTATAAAGTTAATTTTATAAATTTTCACTTTAAAATTAAATATGAAGATATTAATGAATTTAAAGTTTCAAAATTAATTATATAATATTCACTATCTCTCTACAATAACTATTATATTTTTAGTTAATAATTTTTTTTTAAAGAGTGAAAAAACTAAATAATGTTTAAACAAAAGAAAATGATTTATGATTAAATTTTATAAATATTTTTTAAATTAATGTTTCAAATCACATTTCGTGACCTATTATTAAGATGAGAGAATGATATGAATATATTGGAAATCAAGATTTATATTTATAAATGTTAGCAGTGAAGTGTTATCTAATCATGTAGTTAGAGAAATTGATAAAATATCAAATAATCAATATTAAAGGTGACTATATTAAAACCCTATAATTAAGATAAAGGTGCTAAATACCATTAATTATGATTTGTTATAGTCAAAAACTAAAAAATTGATTAAATTGTAAAAATGGTAAATTTATGTAAGTCTTTACAAGACTCAATCAATTGGGATTTTAAAGAGATATATTATTTCAATTTTTTGAAAAAAGAACATTTAAAAAATTCTAAAATTAAAAGTTTTAGAATTAAAAATGAGGAAAGAATATATTATGTAGAATCAATTAAAATAATTAGAAATATTGATTTAAAAAATCTTTTACATAGATTTACTAAAGTCATTTATGTCATGGACTATAGAAATATTACCTTTATAATTTTTAAACAATTTGAATAATTATTATTCATCTCTCAAGTATAAATTACATGAAAATGCATTCACTTTTTAATAATTAAAAAATTTGAATCTATCAATTAAAATGAACTATTTTTTATTAATAAAAGATAAATATTCCAATTAAAACAACTTATTTTTAGTCAATTTGCTAATATCTATTTATATTTAGGATGATTATGATGATTCTAACCAAGCTTTTATTTACATATATATATATTTCTTTAAATTTTAAATGATAAATTAATAATTAACTATATCAAAGCGTTATGAATATTATATTTTAAGTAAACTATTTAATTTAATTGATGAAAAAATATTTAATATCATATTATATTCAAATTTCAAAAAGTATTATGACTATATAAAAAAATAGCTCAGAATTAATAAAAAATATATTTATAATATCCTTTTTAAACTTGATCAATTTCACATATTCAAAAAATGAAAAACAAGAGTTTTTGATGTCAATATATTTAACAATTTAATTTTATATGCGTGATCTTCTCGTTAAAAAACTTTAAATATTTTTGTTTCAACACAGTCTACAATCCAAATTGAGATTTATTGATAAGATTTCATCATCAAAATAATTCCATCAACACACACAAATTATTAGATTCAAAAAAAGCACATACACCTAAATTATGAATTGGAAAAATGATACCATACATTTTTCAAAATCGATCATTCTTAAATTTCTATTAACTAAATAATAATTATTAATTATTATTTCTATGATCTTGTATTGTATATCATAAAAAATCATCAACACTAAAACCCTAATTTAAATGAAAAAATTTAAATATTTAAATTAATTAAAAAAAAAAATTAAATACTATACTGTTTAATTTTTAAACTAAACTTATAACTCATGTAGATATGTATTACAACACATAACACAATAACCATGGACTAAAGTACGAAAGACACAATCTTACATACAAACACCTTTAATTCTTAAAAAAAAAAAAAGAAACAACATTAAAAATCTGCCTTTCAAGTTCACAATTCAAACTAAAAAGTCAATATTCATAGTTTTGACTAAGGAAACATGGAAAACAAATTAACCAATAGATCAAATTGATTTTTCTTGACACACATACTGAATTTTGTTTCCTAAATTGATTTTTTTTCAAGTAGAAATAATTAAAAGCAACTGATAATTTTACTTCAAAAAAATAGAACAAATTAGGTTGAAAAATAAGCTTATTATATTAAATTTACTCTCACAAATTTAAACCATGTTTGTTTTATTGTACGCACTCAAATGCAAGACTTTATTTTAAGAATTTAAATTGATCTTAAACTTCTTAGAAATCAATATTCATAGCTTTTACTAAGAAAAAAAATGAAACATATAAAATATAAAACGGATTTATTTAGTTGATTTCTTGAGCATAAACGAACTTAATCTCTCATCTTAAATTGTAATTTTTTTGGAAAAAAACAATTAAAGAACAAAAGTTAAAAAAAAAAATTCTCAAACAAAAAAAAAACAAAAAAAAAGGAAAATATGCTCACTATGTTAAACTTACTCTCATAGATATAAACTAATATGAATTTATTGTGTACATATTAGTGTAAAATATTTTAAGTATTTAAATGAATATTAATTTTTTTCGAGAAATTAAAAAAAGATACTAAGTAAACAAAAAACTTTTAAGTGTATAGTTCAAGTTAAAAGGTTAATATTTATAGATTTAATCTTAAAAATAAAGGAGACATGGAACATAAATAAACTATCTTACCAAGTTGGTTTTATTGCATGCATATCAATGTAGGACCCTACTCTAGATATAGATGATTTCTCACAAAATTGAACCTGCTAATTACAAAATTTTATTATCTAAGATATTCAAACTAGTATTAAACTTCTTCCTAGAAATTAAAAGAACAAAGAAAACAAACAAAATATTCTTCATACTCCTATATCAAGGGATAAAATCAGTATGCGTGGACAAAATATAAAAGAAATGTAATAACAAGTTTAAGTTGGAATGAAATGTGTTAGAATGAGAATTACAAAAACATTTACAAATAGAGAACGAGAGGGAAACACAATATTATAAGGTTGTTTATGGCTGTGAACATATGGTTTTATCATGGTTTATTGGTAATTGTTGTTCAATAAAACAATATAGTTTTTTTAAGCTTAGCAACCAAACTAAGATGTTTAACTATAATACATGGTTCAATGTATATCTCGTAATGGTTGACTAGGTCAAACATTTTGAGAGTGTCATTTTTAAATCTATTTTATTTTGTGTCATTCAGTCATGTGATTCCATGAGTCCATTTTTTTAAAGGCAATGTGTCATAATAAAAACTATTTAAAAAAATAGCATTTACCTATAGAACAAACTTACCATTGATGGAGTTTTTTTTAATGCCATTAGTATACAAAATATAGAGATTAAAATGTAAGATTAAGTTTGTTGTCATAGATTGAAATCTTGTATGCAAGAATTATGTTTTTTTCCTTCAAACTGAGGTGAGGAAAGTAGTGTTAAATATTTTTATTGGTGATTAAAAGAACAAGTTAACATGACAAAATACTTAAATTAAAATCATTTTTTTGTTCTTGGTAAGAACCAACACAAAATAGTCATGGAAAGGAGGCTTACTTACAAAGTAAAATACATTCAATAACTATATAATTATAGAGATCATGTTGCATTATGAATGGTTATATATATATATGAATGGAAACAATAAAGAATTTAGTTAATAAAATGTGACAAACAAGTATGATTTTATACAACATAATCATTACCATACATGTCTCTGATAGACATTGACCATGTGTTATTACTAAAAAACTAACCTATGTTTGCTGCCTTAAAAAAACTGTAAACTCACCCATTCAGGGGTCATTAGTAGATAAGAAAAATAGGAATGTCAGAAAGGAAGCTTGCTAGATTTCACCAAAAGCAAAATGGTTTAAATTGAATTTTGATGGGGCTTGTAGAGGTAATCTTGGAGCTTCAGGAGTAGGTTGTGTTATCAAAGACTGTAGTGGATCCTTAATAAGAGCTCTTTCGCTTAAGCTTCTGGATGGTACCAATAACGAAACCAAAGCACAAACACTAGTTGTAGGTGTAAATTTGGCAGCAAATTGTGGTAGCTCCCTTTTGGAAATCGAAGGAGATTTGTAGGTGATTATACTAGCTTTGTCTAGTATGAAATCTAAGTCTTGGAAGATCACTAACATTTTGGATGTTCTCTGGTCTAAATTGAAAGAATTTGAAGGCTAAAAATGTAACGACTGTTTTAGAGAAATAATAAAGTGGCTGACTTTTTGGCTAATGTGGTGATTGATCAAAGTGAGGAGGAGAGGATGGATGATGTTAGCAAGAGTTGGGAGGATTGTAGGCTTTTTGATCAGATTGATTTTTGATTGAGCTATATCAATATTATATTGCTTTTATTTAAAAGTAATTTTAATATTGATATTATGGATTGATTTGGTTTTTATTTTTTCTTTATATAATTTAAAAAAAATGTTGGTGTCTCCATATTTTTTTAATATAGATCATTATTTTTGAAATCGAAATATTTTTTGAAAGATTTCTTAATCAATTACAAGTGTATAGTTGGCAGGGAAATCATTCTTTTGCTTTTCCCAAGTGTGAAGGCTGATGTCATTTAAAGTTGGTGAAATGTTTTTTTAGCAATGCTATCATGCAAAGTATTCATTGCTTTGTTAGGTCACTTCTTTCCACAATGGCATCTCTTTTCTCGTAACTTGGTTATTTATGACTTGCATCATTTTTGGAGTGGCATTTTGGCAGGTGGTTAATAGGTCTATAGGCTTGGTGGTGATCGAGATTATGGTTTTGAAGGGATGGACAATTTTAGTCTAGAATCTATTGGATAGACTTTGGCATTCAACAAATCCAAAAGCTGAGAGATGGGCTTTGTTGGGATAGTCTCTAAAATGCGTCTGTCAAATGTGTTTTGGACTCTTTCTCCTGAAGTGTTAGAAGGTATTGAGCTAGTGTTGGGCATGGATTTCTTAGCTTAGAGTAAATGAATTAGTGTCAATTTTTATTTTACCTCTCTGTTTGCTTCAAATCTTTGCTTGGTTATGATTGATAGAGAACGAGTGCTTGTAATGGTGGAATTCTTCATTTGGTCAAAGTATAAGATTGAGTTGGTAGAGGCTTTGGAATCTTTGTCACTTGGGCCATTTTCATTTTTACCATTTTTTGAAAGAGACTATCTAGGGTTTATCTCACTGGCTATGTTTCGATAACTTGAGTTATGATTCCTAGTTTTAGTTGATTTCGCAAGGGATGTGGAGGCAACCTGTAAAGTGTAGTTAAAGGTTGAATAAATACAGGGAGTGAGTATGATTTTTTGTTGAAGATATTCTTAAACCCATCTTTGATTTGACTGAATGGAGGGTGACCAGGAGTTCTAAAGTCAGGGTCAATGCAATTAAAAGATTGGGTAGAGTGGTGAGAGGCTCTTTTAAGATGCCACCATGTTGGAAAGGTAAGCAACTGGTAAACTGGGAGGATTTTGGTAAAGTGCAAAAAATACTATTTTTTTAGCATTTGAGTAGCCTGTAGGAGCTAAGGATGGTAGAAAGCTAGTGGCTTTGGACTACTCGTAGGAAAGTGAGAAACATGTGGCCTTGGATGCAGTAGCAGGTGGTTTGAGCTAGGATCTAGAGAAGAAGAAGATCTGCACCAATCAGGGGAAGATTGTTGAATTGGTAATTCTGGAATAGAAGTATAGGTTTTTGGTCTTTGACTGTTCACAGTCATTTCATAGTATGGTAGTATATGTTAAATGCATGTATCTAAGGATGGTTTTTGTTGTAAAAATATTTGGTAAGTAAGATCATATGCCTCTGCATGGAAGGATGCTGAGCTAGACTCTTTATATTTTTGTTGTATCTTTTTTGACAAAGGACCTGGGACCCTTATAATTCCCCAGTATCGAACAAAATAAAACAAAAAACTGTAAACTATTCTATTAGGGAGAAAAAAAAAGTCAATGCAAACCACAAAATTTTTATGACAGCAACAATAGAGAGAAAAACCAAGTACCTTGCGTAATATGTAACTATTAGTTCATGAACTCCAAACACAAGGACAAACTTTGTAGTCTTAAAAACAATCAAGGCAACCACCTCCAAAAATGACTCATATATTCCAACATTTTTCTTCAAGTAGAGACAATGAAACAAAGGAATTAGATCATCATTTTTTAATCGTAAACAAAAACTAAGAAACAAAAACAATACACACTCTTTGTATCTTAGGGAACAATGAAGAACGACCATGGAGAAGAAGCTTATGTGCACCAGAATGTGATATCCGAATGCTCTCAATGCGATATCAAACTTCCTCTCATAGATCATAAAGTGGCCATGAGACCACATATAACACACCCATATATTTTAGATTCAAGCCCAACCCCATGTCCCTCTTTGAGAGGTGTACTTCAATTAATCCAAACATCTAAAAAGATGTAATTTTTTTAGTTCCCCTTAGACTGTAGTGTATGGTTAAGTGAATGTATTCCTATTGGACTAGTCTATGTTCAAATCCCACTAGTAGTTAGGCAACCTATAGTGGGGAACACATGATTAGCATTTTGTCAGATAGACAATTTGGGGACTGGAGCCCTTGATTGTGTTTTAGATGGGTGTGTGCCTATTTAATCCCTCAATAATCAATCAAAATAATGTGAGCATAATCATTAACATAATGACATATTTATTGTTTTAACTTTATCTAGTAAAGTTAGGATATGAACATGAATATATAATTATTGTAAGTTAAGAACAATAATAGGTTAATAAGACTACAAGAAAAGTACACTTCAAATAAGAGCTTGCAAGAGAAAAAAAAGCTAAAATATAAAAGAAAAGAGTTATGCTTTTGAGATTTTTCTCCGGAAAACTTATGATTGATGTTTAGAATAGTAGGACTATTTGTGCCTTTGAAATCAAGGTTGAAGAAAGAAGTGAAGTTGAACCATGAAACGAAAACATATAATTACAAATCTTAATGATGCCAAACTATGTGTTGGGTGATCTCTCTAAGGAATAAAGCTATACATTTTTCAACCTTATAATGAATAATATATTTTAGAGAGTATTGATTTCCTCTAAAGAGATAGTAAAACATGTCATAAATCTTATAATACTATAGACACATAGATGCAAAATGCTCATATGATTTTGGTTTATTATTTCAAAGTTTACACATGCATTGATATTGTGGAATAAAGTGTCTTTAATCCAAACAAAGTTGATGACAACATATCTACAATTGTTCCAAAGGAAATTCCAAACCAAAAAAGAGCCCTATGTACTTGAGAATAGTAACACATCCATCTTATATTTGAGTAAAGTGCTCCAAGTAGTAATGTATTTTTTTTGGCAATGGTTTTGATGGTTCTATCCCAGTTGATTTTAAACTTAGGAGTTGATGCATGAGCATCCAAGTTCACAAATAATATTTCATCATCCAAAAACATGAGATTGGGTTGTTTTGCACACTTGCACACATTTTTTTTGTATTGTGCAAATTTTTGGCCTTGGTGAAAACATTACGTGAATGGAGGAAGAAAAACATATTTATATAACAATAAAAAATGATGTGTGGACCATTTACAAGAAAAATAAAGCTCAAAGATGTTATTATGATGTTAGTGTCACTACATCAAGACTCATATCAATTTTGGGAAAGAGTTGGGATTCAATTGAAGGAAGAAAACAAGTTTGAGAAGAGAGTACCAACTTAGAGAGAGAGAGATATTTGTTGGGTTAGTTGTGAAGATAGTAATTTATAACCTTATTAACTCTTACAACATGGTACAAACCAACACTTAGGATTCTTGCACAATTAATATATATTATGAATATATTAAAATAATAAACACCATCATAAGCATTAACTCAAGGAACAACATAACATATGATAACAACCATTAAGAATAGATTTTTATCTATTCATTATAGATTAGTTTTACAATAATTTTGAATAATTAATAAAATCAAAAATGAAAAATTGATACAACCACAACATAATAAAAATGACATAAAAATTAAAAATATTATCAACAACCTAAGCCATGAAAAAATGATATTTTATATATTCAAGCCAACATGTTTAAATTACTTTAAATAAATGTGCACCCAAAAATTTCATAACTTTATAATATTAGCACAATTCGACTACTTTACATTCAATTAATTTGACTAAAAAAACCATAGATTCATGCCTTTCCATGCTAGATCCACTTAAGACCATTTCATTTAATGTTTTGTCTTAATTTTGGTGTGCCTTAAGACTTTTTTCTTCTAACTTTCTAAATTGTTGATCATCCTTTTACACTATGTGTTTCATGATGACTATACTACCATCATTGATGCACATAAGACTTAGTGAACTCTTTCATTTCATATGCTCCTAGGTTTTTAGGTATCCTTGTGTTATCGCTTCATCACACACTACTAAGACCAATGTCATTTTTTTGGACTTCATCAAAACTGGGACATCAACTCATCCACTCATGTATTGCATGCCTTTAATTTATGTGTTATTATTTAAAAATGTGTGCATATCTTGCACCCTTTGTGTACTCCATAAAATCAAGAACATTCCCATACTTGGCCAAAATTGGAGGCCAACATAATACTGCACTAAATATTTTGTCCATGCCTAGACAACCCTTCTATCATGCATTGTTATTCAATTTTTTTGGTCCATCCATTAAAATTTCATCTTAAAATACACTCCATATGGTTAATTTGGCTTGAATTATCTTCACCCTATTAGACATTTCTATTGAAAATATTTTAAGCCTAAGTGGTTGATCTTTATTATCTTGCATTTTTTGCTTGGTGGCCTAGATATTTGAGGTAATTCCATCATATACACCATGCACAATGGTATATTCATTTATTATTCTATACTAAATGAATTTAAAACTATTCTCTAACTCTTGACACTTCTCAATTTACTCTTCACATTCATTAACATCCTTGAGGATTATGTTTCTCTCAATATTGTCCTTTATTTAGAAAACCTTTTCTTATAGATATTTTTTATTAGTTTGATCATTAAACAAGTGAGAAATGATAACCATTATTTTTCACACAAGTCATTAGAATACTTGGTCTACTAGATCCTATTTAGTTTGGATCTTGGCTAGTAGCTTCTTCCAGCTTTGCAACTACTCATCAAATTCCTATTGCATCAACTCATTTTTCCATGTCCTTATTTTTGTTAATGTTCTTTCCCTTCTTATTTAGCAATTGGTTGACCATTACAACTAACTGGTCAATCTCTTTGACACATACCAGGTTGACTCCATCCATTTGGACTAGTTCTTCTCGAAGGATTTTTATGTAAATTTTCAAAACTTTAAGCTCCAATGTTTTAGCTTTTACTCCACTGTTGAGCACTTTTTGTCAGCCTCTACTAAGTGTATCTTCTTATTTCTTGAAATCATGTTGTTTAATTTTTTTTGGGAAATCTCTACAACCAAAATTTTTAGTGCATACTTGACTTATACTTTAGTAATTTTTATTATGTGTAATGCACAATTTTCCACTCCCCATCAATAATATATGGCTCTTTTGAGCTCACACAAGTCTTCGACACTTTCATCCATATGTGTGTCAAAAAATGAATTATAATTTCTTGTGTGTTTGCATGAAATCACTCTCTTTATGTGATATATTCCATAAAAATAAATATTCATTTAGTACATTATTTTACACCCTTTTGTTAGATATGTGACATTAAAAGTTAAATTTTGGACCCTTTTGTGACATGGTTTATAACCCATTTTTACAAGGTGGTGTGTGTGTGTGTGTGGGGGGAATCCACCCAATATTATCATCGATATGAAATCAAGGAGGCAAACCCTTGTTTCTAGGAAGATGAATTTCATTGGAGTCTATTTTTAGAAGAAAAATTTTAATGGCATTTTTCACTCTATGTATAGGAGGAGGAATCCTAATGGTACTTTGCCAATTAGGTGTATTTATCTTCGTGGAGTTTGCATATAATCTACATAGTGAGTTTGCATGTGACATGTTCATCTTGAAATTAATAAAACTTGATATCTTACACCATAGATGTTTCCTTAGCTTGATAAGGTTTTACCACGTAAATTGTGTGTTTTGTATCATACATGTTGAGGATTTATTTGTTTAATTATCTTTGTAATTCCATTCTATTATTTTCTCGTAATTGTAGAGTGTGTAGTTTCCTAACAATGGTATCAGAGTGAGGTTACTCTTATTCTACTACTATGTTCTAGATTTGATGTTGTTTTCTATAACATCAAATGGAAGAAGTTATAAATACAAAGTTTGAGGTGGGAAGGTTTAACAACAAGAGCAACTTTAAGTTATGTAAATTTGAAACACATGATGTGTTGGTGCAACAAGGGCTACACAAAGCCCTAGATGGAAAGGTAAATAAACTTTTGATGATGAATGATGATGACTAGGAAGAACTGGCTACAAAATATCTTAGTATAGTATGATTGTGTTCGGCAGACAAAGTTCTTTTCAACATAGCTAGAGAAAAGACTGCAACACACTTATAGACCAAATTAGAAGGCCTATATATGGAAAAAACTATAACAAATCATATATATTTGAAAAGGTAGATGTATATATTATGAATGAAAGAAGGTATGAAAATTGTTGATCATTTAAATATTTCTAGTACTCTGTTATGCCAATTGACTAGTATTTGTGTAAAAGTGGATGAAAAAGACAAGACACTCACCTTGTTCTGTACTTTTCCAGATCCTTGGGATCATATAATAAATTTAATTAGCTTCAGTACTACTGATGATATTAGTTACGATTCTATTATGGGAACATTTTTGGCTAAGGAGACGAGAATAAAATCTAGTCTAGAGACTTCTCCACCTAAAGCTATGGTTGTTATGGGAAAATATAGAAAAAGAGGGAAAATATCCAGAGGCATATCTATATCTAATTCATAAGCTAGGAAGAGTAAGGAAAAGTGTTGGCACTATGATAAAGTAGGACATCTTAAGAAGGATTACTAGAAAAGAAAAGAAAGTGAAAAGAAGGAAGAATCCACCAAGGAAGTGAATCATGTAGAAATAAGTGAAGGTATGAGTGATGAAGTTTTACTTGTTTGTAATGTTTCCTCCTCTCATCATGAATGGTTATTGGATTTGGGTGATACACATCATATGTGTCCACATAAGAGTTGGTTTTATTCTTACCAAACTCTTGACGAAAGTTATGTTCTTTTGGGAAATAATGTTTATTTTAAGACTAAAGGGATTGGTAACATTAAGATAAAAATGTTTGATGATATAGTAAGGACTCTAACAGAAGCAAGATATGTACTAGAACTTAAATAAAAATTGATTTTTTTGAGTGAATTAAATTTTTTTGGTTATAAGTTCATAGGATAAGGTGGAGCTCTTAAGGTGTCTAAGGGTGCTTTATTCATAATAAAGGCTCTAAAACTTGGGAATATTTATATATTACAAGGGACTATAGATATCAGTCAAGCAATTGTGGTATCTAAAATAGTAAAAAATCCTGCTTGTCTATGGCTTCTACATTTGGGCCACATGAGTGAGAAAGGTTTAAAGGTACTAAAAATCATGAGTTACTTCTTGATATAAAATCCTTAGATTTGGATTTATATAAGTGCTATGTTTTCAGTAAAAAAAATAGACGTAAGTTTAGTGCAGGAAGTCATGTAAGTAAAGGTATTCTTGACAATATTCATTCTGATGAGTGGGGTCCAACCCTTGTAATTTCATATGGAGGATCATTGTATTTTGTTATGTTTATAGATGATTACTCCAAAAAAGTATGGGCCAACTGTCTGAAAAGAAACTCAGATATTTTTAGTGTATTTAAGCAATTTATAACCTTGGTTGAGATGAAAATTAGCACGTTAATCAAATGTTTAAGAATAGATAATGGAGGTAAGTTCACATCTTTGGAGTTTCATAACTATTGCAAGGAATTTAGGATTGAAAGGTATAAAACCACCAGCTATACACTGCAACAAAATAGGGTTATTGAAGGCATGAATAAGACTCTTCTAGAGAGCAACGAGCATGCTCAACAATGCAAATTTGGACAAGCATTTATGGGAATAAGCAGTTTGTATAACATACTATCTAGTAAATCACTCACCATCAGTTAAAATAGACTATGAGATTCATGAAGGGGTATAGATAGGTCATCAATGTGATTATTCAGATTTGAAATATTTTGGTTGTAATGCTTATGCTCTTACTAATAAGAATCAATGTTTAAATTTAGACCCAAGATCCAAGAATTATATATTTTTTGGGTATGGTGAAGGAGATGGTGTTATGGGATACAAAGTGTGGGATCCTACTACCCACAAGATCATCATTAGTAGAGATGTATAGTTTGATGAATCATATTTTCTAAAATCAGATGCATAAATGAAATACAAATAGGAACCAAAACATCAACATGTCAAGTTTGATATCGAGTCATCTTTAGATTCTAAAACTGAGTAAATTTAACCATTTTTTAATGGTGAAGATGTTAACAATGTTGAAGATTTACAAAAACTTGAGGAAACAACTCAACAATTAGAGTGGAGGTTAGAACACGAGGAAACATCTCCACAGTCAATATGGAAATATTCATGGGTTAGGCATCCTCTTAGTAAGTATAGTTTCAATATTTCAATTGCTTTGATTTTTAATGATGGGGAACCTAATTTTTATCAAAAAACATTGGAAGATATAGATAGTACCAAATGGGAAAGGGCAATGTAGAAGGAAATGGATGCCTTGGCTAAAAATGAGTCATGAGACCTAGTAAAACTACCAAAAGGCAAAAAATCTATTGGTTGTAAATGGGTTTACACATGAAAGATAGGTGTTGATGAAAAGGTTGAAAGGTACAGGGCCAGATTGGTGGAAAAAGTATTTTCACAAAGAGAAGGTATTGATCACCATGAAATATTTTCACCAATTGTTAAACTTGTTTCAATTTTAGTTGTTTTAGCATTAGTGGCTTTACTTGATTTCAAGTTAGAGCACTTAGATGTTAAAACAACATTCTTGAATGGAGATTTAAAATAGGATATGTGTGTGTGTGTGTGTGTGTGTGGAATAAATTGAGGGTTTTAAAGAATTTAGAAAAAAAGGTTTTATTTGCAAGCTTAGGAAATCATTGTATGGCTTGAAACAACCAACCAAACAATGGTACAAGAAGTTTGATTCCTTCATAAGGAGCCAAAAGTTTGTTAAGAGTGAGTATGATCATTATGTTTACTTCAATTTTTTAGATAATGGCTCACTCATTATATTGACATTGTATGTTGATGATATGATTGTATCAAGAAAAAACATGGCATAAATCAATAGTTTAAAGGCTCATCTAGCTAGGACATTGGATATGAAGGATCTAGGAGCAACAAAACAAATCTTAGGAATGGAGATACATAGAGACAAGAAAAATGGTAAGATTTGGGTATTACAACAAAGGTATTTAGAAAAGATAATAACCAAACTTAATATTAAGTATGTGAAACCAATTAGTATCCCTTTTTCTTCCCATTTCAATTTTTCTTCAAGTTTATGTCTTAGTAGTGATGAAGAAAAGCAGTATATGTCTCATGTACCATATTATAGTGTAGTAGGAAGTTTAATGTATGCTATAGTATGTAAAAGGCCAAACATTTCACATGCTGTTGGAGTTGTTAGTAGATTTATGGAAAATCTAGGTAAAGAACATTGGGTAGTAGTGAAGTGGGTGTTTCACTACTTGTGAGGCACAAGTAACTATTGCATCACTTATAATAGAACTGGTGATTCGATTTGTGGATATGTTTATCCTAATTTTATAGGAGATTTGGACAAAAGAAGATCAACATTTGGTTACATGTTTACATTTTTAGGTGGACCTATTAGTTGGATGTTAATGCTTTAAAACACTATTGCTGTATCAATTACAGAGACAAAATATGTCGCTGCTTATCATGCTTGTTAGGAGACAATTTGGCTAAAAGGGCATATTGGGTGAATTTGGAAGAGAGAAATACAAAATGAAGGTATTATTTGATAGTCAGAGTGAAATTTATTTGGCCAAAAATCTAGTTTATCATAGTAGGACAAAGCATATTTTAGTAAAGTACCATCTTGTCAGACAAGTGATTGATGAAGGAAAAGTATCACTTGAAAAGGTTCACACAGAGGAAAATAGTGCTGATATGTTCACAAAACCATTTTTGTTAGAGAAGCTAAAATGGTGTTTGGCTTCTCTTGGATTGCAGAAAAGGTGATGAATTAGTTGGAAAGATATTAGGTGAAAATTATTGTCAAGGTGGAGATTGTTAGATATATGACAATAAAGTCAAAATTTGGACCCTTTTATGGAACAATTTATAGCCTAGTTTTACAAGGGTGGTGTGGTGGGGGGGGGGGGGACAACGCCCCACTATTATCATCATGCCATAAGGTATGAAATCAAGGAGTCAAACCCCTATTTATAGGAAGATGAATTACACTAGATTCTATTTTTAGAAGAAAAGTCCTAATGGCATTTTCCACTCTATTTGTAGGAGGAAAAATCTTTAAACGATGCTTTGATAATTAGGCATATTTATCTTTGTGGATTCCACATGTAATTTACACAAAGAGTTAACATGTAATATGTTCATCTTGGCATTAATAAATCTTGATATCTTTCACTATGAATGTTTCTTTATATTGCTAAGGTTTTAATACATAAATCATGTCTTTTGTCTCATGCATATTGAGGATTTGTTTGTTTAATTATCTCTGTAATTGCATTCTAATATTTTTTCATAGTTGTAAAGTGTGTAGTTTCCTAACACCTTTACATTATTTTATTTTCATCCTCTCATATGATTTTTTTGTTTTTAGGTGTATATTTTTGAATAGACTCTAATGTGGAGGATACATACATCGAGTCATACCTTATTTTTGTGTACCATCATCAGTTCCTTCATGTCATAATGTATCAACATCATGTACTTATCTCTCACCTTTTGTCCATCTATTCCTCATCCATTTCATTCTTATTACATACTACATCATCCTCTTACTCTTCACCTCCTCCTTGGCCAACATCCTTCAACTCATCCAATACCAATTAATTTTGTAGAGTGTTTATTTTCTCCTCTAGTGCTTTGCCACCTTTTACTAGGCTATTGTACCCACCCATGGGATAATTATTCATTGAAATGTTTCTATGGAGGGTAATTTTGAATATGACATGACACAATAATCATGTTCTATGACACTTAATGTGATTTCCATTGGATATGTTTTTATAGTATCCTCCTTGGGGGGTTTTAGCATAGTATTGCCCTTTTCCTATTCTTTCTCCTTGAAAGGCCCTATTGCTTCTTCTTCTTCTTCCTTTTATTTTTTGTGTGTGTTTAGGATACTTTAGAAGTGAATTATTTAGAGACATATATGGCCATATCAATTTAATTATTAGAAAAATTTCCTCATATTCCTCATATTCCGTTCCCTTCTCTAATTTCATGAACTCAGATTCCTCAGCATCAGCTTGCACTTAGATATAATTCATCGTGTGTCCCCCACCTTATATTTGTTTCATTGATATATTGGATGATGGAATTATATGTGATTTATAAATGTGTGAAAATTTATTTCTCTTTGCTATGATGGACACTCCCTCATATGCCTCTAAATTATGCACTAGCTAAGCTCGTGGATTTGTTTCTATTGACTTAATTTTCTCTTGTATTGGTTTTCACTTTACCTTGTGATCCATTAGCTTCAAGGAATTAAAAATGTTATAAATATGGATATATTTATCCTTGTCTACCATATATACAAAGAATAGGTCAATTAGTGTTGATTCATCATCTAACTTGTTTCCTTCATTCATCACCATCATATTAGGGTAATTGTATATAGCCTTGAGTAACAAAATGTCTTCATCAATATTTTCAGTGTTTGCCTAATTCATCATGAGTTTGGAAATTTCTTTACTATGTTTTAAAAATAATATGCTGAAAGATTATATAAAAACTTGATCAATCATAACATATTACCACTCTCCAAGCATATCTTTATGAGGGAGTGGTGTCTCATGATTTCAAATTCAACATAGTTATCATATGATTCTATAATTATCCATAAAATACACCATTAATTATTAAATGTTTTTTTCATATTATCACACCATTTATCCATATTAATCCTATATGTCCCATAATCAATGGAACTATACCTTGCCAATGTACCCATCTAGAATGTCAATTTCATCAAGTACTAAAAAAATTAGGATTGCACCCAACTTAAAGGAATCAATGATTTTATAGGATTTCTTGGTTCTATTAATAATGTCATTATAAATGAATTTATTGATGTTGAATTGTATCTTATGTAGCTATTTGGTGTATAGTGTATAGGTATTGCTTATAAATTATATCCCAAATTGGCTAGTAACACAAAAATAATGCTAACTAGGTGTGTTTCCACGTGCATGGTCATATAATTTAGGTGCTCGATGGGGAAATTAAATTTAAATTTACTATAATTCATAATACTATACATGTTTTCCACCTCTTTGGTGTTTTACAATGCATGTTTAATGCCCTCACCAGTGAAAGGAAATCCTATAGATTTTCTCATGTTCCTAGTAGATATTTTCATATGGTGGCCTATAAAGTAGAATCTATTCTCTTGCATGCACGAGATGTGAAATTGAACTAGATTATTAAGTTTTCCAAAATAAGGAACTTGAAATAATTTTAAAATCCCTATCTTAAATAAACCAATTTTTTACTTCCATGTCATAAGTCATTATTTCATCTGTACCTACCGTCTTGCTCTCCACCATGCAATTTTTCTTCAGGTCTGACTCATTTTTTAGAATTCGATGGTTGTAATATTATATTATATGTTGGTCCACTATGGATGTCCACTCCTCAACTCTTAAAAATGATTCAAGAAAATGTATTTCAGTGATTTATGCCAATGCCTCTTTACTCCTCCTTTCTAATTGCCCTACAGTCACCTCTTCAATGAAGATTGAGTTGCCCCCTTTCTACTTTGTGATGTATATGTGCCTTTTACTTGTCGATGTAATTATAATTTATTTTATTTTAGATGACATTTTGGGTCTTTGTTCTCTATATAAAACTCTTGGCCAATTGATTTTTTTGTAACCCTCAATTTTTAATTTGGATTTGAGCTTAAGAATTCTCTAATGGTAGATGTCACCTCTACAAACCATACTAATCTAAAATTTTCCTTCCTTAAAAGTCTTCACTTGAATTCAAGTCACAATTGATATGCATCCCTCCATTGTTTAATTTTGGCCTAAAATTTACTCCAATACTAAACTAACTTTATGATTTCACATGCCCTATATTTTTAGTGTGATCCACACTTGTGGCTCATTTGAATTATTAAAAAAATACAAGTGTTTAAAATGACACGTGAGGGTCAATTTATAGTGATCCTCAATGATAATTTTCCCTAAAAGTGCTTTCCATTTTGTTTACTCTACTGTCACCAACATTTCTATACCTATATATTATTTCATGGTGATGCCATCCTTATGTTGGCTCCTTTAGGTGTAACCTATGCCTTTATCTCCTTCTTGCATTCTTGGGCACGACATGTAACCCTATTTTGTACCCTCATACCCCACATACCTCACATATTTAAATATTTGGTCAATTTTTCATGCACCTCCTCCATCTATCTCTTGATGGCATGATGATTTCTCTTCATCCTATCCCACACTTATTATGTGCATGGTGTTCCAGTGCATCAATTGGTTTACCTTGTCCTATTTCAAATTTGCACCCATGCATTTTAAAAATACCCCATTTATTACTTATTTTGTTAGTGTATGCATGACCACTACCTTTGAATTTTTTTATAACAACCTTCCTTATAATAAAATATGATGGCATGCATGATGTTTTAGGTGATAGATATGTGTTACATGTGCAAGCAAATTGGTGCAATACAATACTTGGAAGAACATTATCTCTTATTAGCACAATAGATGAACAAATAGTTCACATATCAATTAGCATGACAATACGCTCTAGGAGATAATTATACTTATGACATAATGATCTCAAAAAAATCCCTCGCTTGACTCACTCAATTAGAATTATTGGCATGTCCACTTTATTAGTAATATACTTTGTAAAACAAAACTTGGGGTTTATTTGTAGACATAAAACTACAATTAAACTAGAAAGAAAGAAAATGATTGAGATTACTACTTCTAATATGTCTTATGTGTAGTAACTCATTAGATATTATACATTGAAATGCTTGTGCCTATTCCCATTGAAATTCCTAGGGATGATTTCACCATTAAAAATCCACAAATTGCATGTGTTTGTCTCTAGAATCTCATGAATGATGCAGGTCTCATATAACATATATGAATCTTCTTTGGATGTTTTTATTATTTCAAATCATACAAGCTATATGTTTTCAAAAAAAAATCCTATTTATATGTTTCTTGTGCCATGCCTTCCCAATCACCTAATTTCATTTTAAAATGATGTGATTTCCATTGAGATTCTTGAGTTCCTCCAACTGTCCATCCAGCTATTATATATTATCTATCCTTTTGATGCAAGCAATGTATCAAGAGGGTACCAAAAATTCCATGGGGAGAACCACTTATTTACCAAACACTATTTAGAATGGTGTAAACATGTTCAATATTTTGTATGTAGTAATGTAAGCCTAAAACATGATAAATTACTAATAATCCCAATATTTATTATTTACATCACAAATCTTGGATAGGATAGGCTCATTCTAAGGATTTTTTTAAAGGCCTCAACTATTCCATTGGCTTGTGAATGGTATCAGGTGGTTTTATGGTGCACCAATATGAATTTAACTAACTAGATGTGCACCATCTCATTCAAAAATTGATGATGTTACCCAATCATTGTTGAGGCTTAAGGGGGACTCATACCAATTTATAATTTTTTCCCATAAAAAACATGTCATTGTGACAACAATGATTTTTTTTGTTAGATCCAATCCCACCCATCATATGATATAATCTATGGTTGTGATGATATACCACAAGTTAGTCCTTCGCATAGTAAGTGGAATGGGATTAACAAATCCAATAACCAAATTCTCAAAGGGATCTTGTGAAATGATGGGGATCAATGAATTTAATCATTCTTAAATGGTTTTCCAATATGCTATAAAATTCACACTTATACACATACTCTTTAGCATATCATTAGAGCATCAACCACCAAAGGCCTAATAAAATAATTCGTGCACAGTGGCTTGACCTACATAGTGACCATTGGAGACTCTTTTATGGCCTTAATGAAAAACCTCCACATGCTCATGATTCATTAAACATTGGCACAATACCTCATCATGCCTTATCTTGCATAGTTATCGTCCAATAAGATTCTAAGGGATATCAAAAACTACCATTTGCTTCTTATCCTTCATTTTCCAATCACTAAGGGCAGTGACTAAAGTAATAAATGTCACTATATCAACCAATTTTTTAGGGATAAGATGGAATTTATATAGATGTGCATCAAGTATTCCATTTTTAATGTTATGTGCCTCTTCTCTTGATGTGATATTTGACAAGTGTTATGTCCCATAATTCTGCTTACCTAATTTAACCACCATTGAATACTAAAAATATTGGAACATGATCCTTATGTAGATCCTTCCATGTAAAACTATATTTTTAAAAGGTATTATAATGATTTATGATTTGTGAAGAACAAAATGTTTGTGGTGAGTAAGTACTTCAAAAAAAATGGAGAGTATATAACATGGAAAACGCTTTGCACTTGATGATAGAGTATTTACACTCATCCAATGTAAGTTTCCTACTTCCAAAATAGATGGGGTAATCCACTTTATTTTCTCATAGATGTACCAGTATAGTACCAATGGTTGACCTAATGGATTGGTATATACATGGAATGGAGTATTCTAATCTATAAATTATAAAATTGGTGCACTAGTAGAAAAAAATTAGAGTATTAAAGGATTATTATTACTTGTTTATCCAGATAAACATGCAATCCTTGTGCAAAAGTTATTATAAAGGTGTGAATTATTTTTCCATAGCTCTTAATGACTTTGAAATAATAACTCTAGTGACCTAAAAAGGTGCTCATATCCTACTATGTGCTTGGTACCTCAATTTAAGCATGATTACAATTTTCATGAGATCCAAGAGAATTATTTATTTATAGATAACATGGCCAAAATTCATCCCAAAAGGTGTGGCAAAGAAACATTTTTCAAAATTGAGTGACATATAGAGCCAACAAAATCACTCAAAAAATAATCTAAGGCATGTGAAATTTTATTTTACTAACCCATAGCCACTCCAATCATCAAGGTAATCTTGGATAAATTTATGGATTAAGCCCTTAAACATTGTAACCATGACATGTGAAAACACAGCTCTCATGTTATTTATCCCAAAGAGCATCATATAGTGGGAAAATGAACCCAACTTAGTCAAAAACTTCATATTCATCTTATCCTCTTTCTCAATTTATTACTAATGGTATCCTCAGAAGCCATTGGTGACCTTATAACTCTCACACTATACAATGCCCTTTAGGATTTCTTAAGTAAAAGTGGTTGGGATTATGTCTATCACACACACAACATTGAGTAGTCTGAATTCCACACATATTCAAATGTACCCATCCTTTTTTAAGCTAATGAACATCAAACTTACCTATTTGGATTCTAGAAAGAGTATTTTTAATCTCCTCTTTAACTTTATTATAATAATTATGTGTTTGGTTATATTGTTATAACCAATATTGTTTTATTATTGCTTGGGTTTTCTATTTTTTTATTCCCATCAATTCTTTGTTTCACCTACCTCTATATTTGTAGGTGCTTATTTTTTGCCTATATATTAGGCTATCTATCTATTGAATAATATCACGTATTCATTTGGATTTCTTTATGTAATCTTTTATGGTAATCAGAGCTAATGGTTAGTGAACCCAAGAGGAGGATTTATCTGTGAAAACATCTTTTTAGGTAGGAAGAATACCTAGTGGAGATTGTTTGAAGTAACCTCAATTGCCAAAGAGATCTTGTTAGGGATGAATGTGAAGAGCTCGATGGAGAGATGTGAGAGAGAGAAAATCAATTTTTTACTAATTGTGACCAGCCAAAAAGCCAAATAGGAGGCTATAGAAGGTCTCTAGAGTTGAAGTAAGGATAAAGTAGAAGAGATAAGGGAGGCTCAACATCTATTTATTTATGTTTTCTATTTCTTCCTCTCACACTTGCCATATGGTGCTATATGACACCCAAGAGGTGGAAAAATTTAAATTTTTATTATTTTTCTTAGTTTTTAGCTCTGGTGGTTTCTAAAGGACAAAATAGGAGGACAAGAACTGAAAAAAGTGAATTTGGTTCAAAATTTAGCTCAAAATTAGTCTCTAAAGTTTTCTTGACAGGGCATTTCTCTACAAATGCACAAGTTCATTATTATTAGCTTATTACTTTATGCAAAGTTTTAGCCAATGTTTTTAAATATTCAATTAGATTTTAAGGAGGAATTATGATGTAAATCATAATTAGAAAAATCAATTCCTTTCAAAACCTTATAAAACTTCATTTTTGCCTCAACTTGCTCAAAAAATAGTATGGTTAATTTGATAAGAGGAGAACCGTAGGTCAAAATCTCCTAAATTTTTCCATGATTAAAAAATTTACATACTCATCTGCATACAAAAGGAATTTTTGAAATTAGAGCTGTAGATCTCCCAATTTAATTGTTTTTGTCCATTTTTTAGTGTTTTGAAAGATGGAAAGTCTGAAATATCCAATACTGTGTTGAGTTTTTTGCTAAAAAATAAAGGTTTTGACTAGTTTGTGATTTGAATCAGTGGGTAGGCAATTTGATTCAGTGGATATGAGGAATTTTGTGTAGAGTCATTATATTTTTCCTAGTATTTGCATTTTTTGGAAAAACTAAGTCAAAATGGATAGTTTACAAGACCTCTTATTATTAGATTCACAAAAATTGATAGGCAAAAATTTTAGTTTATGGAGTCATAAGGTCTTGACGATATGTAGAATATCAAAATCTTGATCAAATAGTGTTTGGTAAAGAGCAAAGATACCTGCCACTAATATGGATGACTATGATAAATGTGATTTTGAGGCTCTTATGTTGTTAAAATTATTAGTTGTAGATAATCTAATCTCAAAGGTGAGAAATGTGACTAGTACATTAGTTTTATGTACTAGTCTTACTTCTAAATATCAGGCTTCTAAATCCATTAGGATATTATATTTGAATAATTTATTATTTTCCACTAAGATGTAGGAAGGTGGCTCTATTTTTGAGTTTTTATTGTAGATAAAGGATATCAGTGACAAGTTGAAGGCTGTACAAAACCTATTGATGAGCAATATTTGATTTCTTTGATAATGCAGAACCTTCCACTTTAATTTGAGTCATTTGTGGCAACCTCGCACATGATTGTTGAGATGCAAACTTTGGACTTTGAACCATTGTCCACATTTCTATTATATAAGGAGAGACAATATGAGTAGGCTGTTTTGTCTACATCCACTTCTATAAAAAGTGCTTTTATAGAAAAGACAAAATAAAAAGGGAAATGGCTGGCACATAGAGATTCTTTAAAAAATAATGTAAGTGATTCCAAGAAAACCAAGTGGAAATGATTTTATTTCAAGCAACCAAGTCATTATAAGAAAGATTGTAAAAAAATAAAAGATGACTTGGCTAATTCAAACAAGAAATCTAGACATGCTAACATTGTTGAAGAAGCATAAGAAGAGGTATATACTAAATTTTCTTTTACAATAACACATGACCAATCAAGTGAGTCATGAAGTTGGTATTTTGACTCAAGAGCTTCATGACACTAAACTAGTCACCATGATTGGTATGTAATATTCATTGAGGATAATAGTAGTAATCAAATTATTTACTTAGGTGATGTATGGACACATGACATTAAGGGTTGTGGAGATGTACAAATCATTTTAAATAATGATTACAAATATATATTTACTAATGTTAGATATGTACTAGATATGAATAAAAGTCTATTATCCATTAGTGAAATTACCCAAAATAAACAATTGGTTGTTAAGTTTGAGGGAAATAAATGTAATGTCACTACTCTCAATGATAAACCTATTGCTATTAGTATAAGGGAAATGGGTTTGAGTAAACTTATAGATCCTAAATCAATAGAACAATTTGCTTTAGCAATAGTTGAGTAGTTTATCACTCTATGGCATGAGAGGTATGGTCATTTGAGTTACCAATATTTAAGCATTTTTAGTGAAAATGAAATGGTACATGGACTCCCATCTATTGAGAAAAAATAAAATGTTTGTGAAGGGTGTTATTTGGGTAAACAGGTTAGGCAACCATTTCCTACTAATAAAGCATGGAGGGTAGAATGTGTGTTAGATTTAATACATGCAAATATTCATGATCCTATGAAAAGTAAAATTATTTTTGGTTCCCTTTATTTCTTATTAATTGGTGATGATTTCTATTGAAAAATGTGGGTGTATTTTCTTAAGAAGAAATTAGAGTGTTTTGTTAACTTTGTTGCATGTAAAACACTAGTTGAGAATCACCTAGGTAAAAAGGTAAAGAATTTTAGGTCAAAAAATGGTGGAGAATTTATCTCCAAATAATTCAATTCATATTGCACAAAGGAAGGTATACATAGGTAGTTTACCACTCCCTACACTCCACAGTAGAATGGAGTAGTGGAAAGGAGGAATATGATTATTATGGAGATGGCATGGTGTATGGTGCAAAGCATGCATGTACCTTTTTGATACTGGTTAGAAGGTTTTAACATTGTAGTGTTCATATTGAACATGAGTCCTTGTAAATTTGTGCATGATATTGCTCTAGAAGAAGCTTGGTCAGGTAGAAAATCTGATGTAAGTGATTTCTGCATTTTTGGTAATACTAATTTTGCATTAATTCCTAAAGTGAAAATAGGTGGTTTAGATGAAAAGAATAAAAAGTATGTGTTTTTAGGCTATAGTGAGAATTAAAAATCATATAAGTTACTATATATCTCTTCAAATCAAGTAATTGTGCATAGAGATGTCAAAATAGATGAGAAAATTCCTTATTTCTCAAAAGATGATAAACCTATAGATACTAGTAATCTTTGGATTCCTACAAATGAATGTGAAGAAAGTACTAGTAATAAAATGGAACATGACTTAAAAAGGAAAAAACTAGAATAGTCTAGCTCCATGGTTGGTCCTATTGAAAAATAGGTGCTTCCATAAGTCAACACAAATGGCCAAAAAGGTACTATAACATAATGCAAGATATTTGACAAGAGTATCTTCCAGTTTCTTTGAAAGGTGGATCCATAAAATCATGGAAACAAGTGGTACCAAATCTTGAGTAGGCAATTTTTTCTCTCAATTTCACCATTTCACAAAATTTTGAGCCTAATATGTATGCAGATGCTAAAGGAAAGTTAGAATGGTAATCTACCATAAAGGTGGAGTATGATGTACTCATTAGGAATGGTACTTGGGTTTTATTTGAGTTACCTCATAGTAAGAAATCCATAGGTTTAAAATGGATTTATAAGGTAAATTAAAAATATGATGGTTATTTAGAAAAATATAAAGCTCTTCTTGTTGCTAAAGGTTATGCACAAGAAGAGGGATTAGATTATGAAAAAATGTTTGCTCCTAAAACTAAAATGGTAACATTTAGAATGATTATATCCATTACTACTTAGTTTGGTTGGCTAGTGTTTCAGATGGATGTAAAAAATGCTTTTTGGAATGGGGATTTAGAGGATGAAGTGTACATGACACAACCACAAGGATTCCAAGTGCCTGGTAAGTAACATATGGTTTGTAGTTTAGTGAAATCCTTATATGGATGTAATTAGGCTCCTCGATCCTAGTGCTTCAAAATAAACAAATTTCTTAGAGAGTATGGTTTTAAAATATGTGACGTAGAATATACTCTCTATGTTAAAATAGTTGGTGATGACATAGTGGTCATAGTTTTATATGTTGATGATCTTTCCATCATTGGAAGCAACATTGATTTGATTAAATAGGTGAAATCCGACATCTGTTCTATTTTTGAAATGACTGATCTAGGCATGCTTCCATATTATCTAGCTGTGGAGTTTTTATAGTAATACATTTTTTAGCGCTCAATTTTTATATCTCAAATAAAATATGTCAAGTATTTGTTATATAAATTTAGAATGAATGATTTTCATCTAGCAACTACACCTATGAAAGTTCGGACAAAACTCTCAACTAACATTGATTCACCACTGGTCGATGAAAAGATGTATTAACAATTAGTAGGTAGTTTATTTATCTTACTATTACTAGAACAAATATATGTTTTTTAGTTAGTTATCTTTCTCACTTAATGGCCAAAACTCATGAAGAACATTGGAAAGCTACAAAGTGTGTTCTTAGCTATGTTAAAGGTACTCTTGACTTTGGCATTATGTATAAGCAATCTGATGAGTTTGAGCTAATAGGGTATACTGATTTAGATTGGGTAGGATTAGTTGATTATAGAAAGTCTACAATAGTTTATGTATTTACTATTAGTTCAGGATCATTTTCTTGGCAAAGTAAGATATAAAATATAGTAACATTATCACCTATTGAAGTAGAGTATAAAGCAATTGTTAGTGCAGGTAGAGATTTGATGTGGATTCAATCAGTATTAAAGGATGTTCAAATTGATTCATCATCACCTACACCTATCTAATGTAACAACTATACTTTTATAAGGATGGTGAAGAATCTAATATTTCATGATAGGACAAAGCACATTGAATTTCACCATCACTACATTTGATAGTTGGTTTTTAATGAAGACTTATGTCCTTATTATTGCCCCACCTCTAAGCAACCAACTAATATAATGACTAAACCTTTATGTAAAGATAAATTTATTAAATTATGAAATAAGCTTGGAGTTATTTCAAGTTCATTCATTAAGGGAGGGTATTAGAATAATTAAGTGTTTATGTGTTTGGTTATATTGTTATAACCAATATTGTTTTATTGTTGCATGAGTTTTTTATTTTGTTATTCCCATCAACTCTTTTCTTCACCTACCTCCATATTTATAAGTGCTTGTTTCTTGGCTATATATTAGGCTATCTATGTGTTGAATAATATCAAGTATTGTTTTGTATTTCTCTATTCAATATTTTAAACTTTGGTAGGAAGATTGGGGCTCAATAAACATGGCCTCTTTTTAACTAGTTTTGTGCCCTCAACTAGTTTAATTTTCATTTTTCCCAAGGAAGGGTATACATATTTCATTTCATTATAGTTATGTGAGAAGATATCTTGATATTTGTGCAAAAAATCAATGATCAAGACCAACTCCTCTTCAGACCAATAATCTCAAATAGTGTCATTCTTTGGTTCTTCTATACTAATGTTAACCTGTATTGTCTTCAATGGTCTATGGTAATATTTATCTCTATCCCATTTCACATATAAAACCTTACAATTTACATAGAGGTATCTACTTTAAGGTTCTCTAGGAGACCTTAAGGTTATGTTTCATTTACCTTACAAATAACCATCTTTTTATTGACCTTGAATTTCCAATTTTGTTTTAAGAAGACATATTCACCAACTTCACTAGAATCAATGTCCTCACTGCATTCTTTAAAAAATATTGGTAGTGTGAGACCTTTCTCATTATGCATATTATACACATGTTATTCCATAATCACATCATCCTCCATGTTGGATTTATGGATCCATTGTAATGGTTTAGATAACTCAAACTCAAAGGAGGAAAAGGACAAAGAATGAAAAATCAATTTTCATCTCCTCCCAATCTACCTTATCTATTTGTATTTCACCAATTATATACCAAATACACACCCAAGTCCTCAATGTGTCATAAAAATAATGAAACCATAATTTATGGGGAGGTCATGTACACTTATTATACACACTTCCATGTAACTATGTATGTACTTATTTGGTGATGAATAACCACTACATGTAGGTAACATTTGCTTTCACTTACAGTAAGTACATATGGATTCTTTCACAGTGGCCCATGTCAGTAGAGAAGGTCTATATATTCCCACTAATGCACAAACATACTCTTAAAGGTGTAGACTAAGGCATGCAACCTATATTTTTCCTTATGTAAACACCCTTCCTAATAATTTACATAAGTATTGGTGCTTATTAAGCCAACATAATGAGGAAGGGCATAAATATTCCATTTTTTGAGTTTGAATATGCTTTTCATCTTAGTCATGGCATGTGGAACATATACCTTCATGCTTGGAGTGGACTTGACCTTGGCTTTAGTGTCCCTCAAACTTTCACATGTAGTAGAATACCTAGTTGATATGTTTATTATGCCACACTTTATCTCAATCATCTCATATGATTCCAAAACTTAGTGATTAAAAGCAATGCTAGTAGTTCTGGATATAAAATTTGCATACTGTAACTTAGGATTCCATCATCATGTATTCCCAAATAATCTAAATCTTGCATAATGGTGTTATATGTATGTGTGTGTGTGTGTGTGTGTGTGTGTGTGTGTGTGTGTGTGTGTGTGTGTGTGTGTGTGTGTGCGTGCGTGCATGCGTGCATGCGTGCGTGCGTGCGTGCGTGCGTGCGTGCGTGTGTGTGTGTGTACACACATATACAGATAACACCATTATGCAAGATTTAGATTATTTGGGAATACATGATGATAGAGTCCTAAGTTACAGTATGCAAATTTTATATCCAAAACTACTAGCATTGCTTCTAATCACTAAGTTTTGGAATCATATGAGATGATTGAGATAAAGTGTGGCATAATAAACATATCAACCAGGTATTCTACTACATGTGAAAGTTTGAGGGACACTAAAGCCAAGGTCAAGTCCACTCCAAGCATGAAGGTATATGTTCCACATGCCATGACTAAGATGAAAAGCATATTCAAACTCAAAAAATGGAATATTTATGCCCTTCCTCATTATGTTGGCTTAATAAGCACCAATACTTATGTAAATTATTAGGAAGGGTGTTTACATAAGGAAAAATATAGGTTGCATGCCTTAGTCTACACCTTTAAGAGTATGTTTGTGCATTAGTGGGAATATATAGACCTTCTCTACTGACATGGGCCACTGTGAAAGAATCCATATGTACTTACTGTAAGTGAAAGCAAATGTTACCTACATGTAGTGGTTATTCATCACCAAATAAGTACATACATAGTTACATGGAAGTGTGTATAATAAGTGTACATGACCTCCCCATAAATTATGGTTTCATTATTTTTATGACACATTGAGGACTTGGGTGTGTATTTGGTATATAATTGGTGAAATACAAATAGATAAGGTAGATTGGGAGGAGATGAAAATTGATTTTTCATTCTTTGTCCTTTTCCTCCTTTGAGTTTGAGTTATCTAAACCATTACAATGGATCCATAAATCCAACATGGAGGATGATGTGATTATGGAATAACATGTGTATAATATGCATAATGAGAAAGGTCTCACACTACCAATATTTTTTAAAGAATGCAGTGAGGACATTGATTCTAGTGAAGTTGGTGAATATGTCTTCTTAAAACAAAATTGGAAATTCAAGGTCAATAAAAAGATGGTTATTTGTAAGGTAAATGAAACATAACCTTAAGGTCTCCTAGAGAACCTTAAAGTAGATACCTCTATGTAAATTGTAAGGTTTTATATGTGAAATGGGATAGAGATAAATATTACCATAGACCATTGAAGACAATACAGGTTAACATTAGTATAGAAGAACCAAAGAATGACACTATTTGAGATTATTGGTCTGAAGAGGAGTTGGTCTTGATCATTGATTTTTTGCACAAATATCAAGATATCTTCTCACATAACTATAATGAAATGAAATATGTATACCCTTCCTTGGGAAAAATGAAAATTAAACTAGTTGAGGGCACAAAACTAGTTAAAAAGAGGCCATGTTTATTGAGCCCCAATCTTCCTACCAAAGTTTAAAATATTGAATAGAGAAATACAAAACAATACTTGATATTATTCAACACATAGATAGCCTAATATATAGCCAAGAAACAAGCACTTATAAATATGGAGGTAGGTGAAGAAAAGAGTTGATGGGAATAACAAAATAAAAAACTCATGCAACAATAAAACAATATTGGTTATAACAATATAACCAAACACATAATATATATATATATATATATATATATATATATATATATATATATATATATATATATATATATATATATATATATATATATACACACACCTCCTCATTCATATCAATGTTATAAACATATGTGCTTTGATGGTTATTATCCAAATGAATTGCCATGTGTTTCTCCCCATTCTTAAACTCATATAACACTTTTTAGAGCATATATTTGCATTGTTGGTATAATATCAAGGTTTAAAAAGCAAAAATGGGTAATTATCTGCTTAAACAACTTTATTAATTCAAAACTAAAACTAAATTTTACCCCCATAGTATCAATAAACACCTTTTAAAAAATCCCTAGGAGTTGCGCATTGATTTTTTCTCCATGAATAAAATATGAGGTGAAGGTCTCGATGATAGACTTCCCAACTTGCACCATAATTAATTTTTTACAATATTCACTCTGGATCTAGTATTAAATATGATGTCATATACCAAACATTGATCAATAGTAGCACTGATTAAAAAAATTGATCCTAGTCAGTGTTTTGCATGGTCTTGACCTCACACCCCCTTTCTTAGAATAGTTACAATAATTGTTCAACTATATCTATAAATTTATATATCAAAAAAATATTGATCAATGGGATAACACCTTCTAAAGTGAAAAAGATCAAATATTTCAAGGAGGTCATCAGCCTCTCTCACACTAGCCTTTTGCTAGAACTCCTCCTTGGCCTTAGCTTCTATATCTTAAGAATTTTGAAGCTTGCCTTGAAGGTTTCATATCATGCCCATTATTTTAGTACAAGTTTCCAATTAAATACATTTGAATAATAAAAAATAAGGGGTTATACATAGTATACCTTTTCTCTTGGTGCTTATCTTACTTATGGCTAGGTAATGGCACCACTATCTATGATGATATTAACCCTTGATCCCTATGAAATTGGGTGCCCATCCTCCTTATAAATCCATTGATCCCATGGGCATAATATCTAAATCATTCCTACACCATTTTTATATTTATATTTTTTACCTAACCTTTGCATAACAATTAATGCATTCATCAAGCTTATATGTCCTTGTTAATACCCACAAGTGTAGAGCTTTAGAAAATCATTTGGTAATGGTCTGGTGAATTTGAATTGTAATAAGTGTGTAGAGTAACTCATCCTACACCTCATCTTCTAACCTCATCAGCTACCTCTTCATCTATAGGGGTGCTCACTACCATATCTACCATGTTCTTGATTTGAAGTCTATATAGATGCCTGCCATGCTTCTTGCCCATGTACTTCATGAGTTTAATCAATTACCCAAAAATATTTAGTGTTATGGGTAGATCCTTCACATATTTTATAGTGTTAAGATACTTTCATCTACGTTTCCCTCTATAAAAATGGAAAAGTATGCACACAATTATCTTCATGATAAATTTCACATGATTTGACCACTTCCCTAACACCTCACCTTGGACAATTATTTTTGTTATGGACTTCCACTTTGTAGTTGGTACACCACAAACCATAATGAATATCATGTGTGTTATTGGAAGTAAAATTATAGACTTTCAAGGCCATTGAGGCACTTTATGCCTCCATAAAGGGGATGATCCCATATATATATATACTACCAACTACCTCAACTCTTAACACTTATTTTAGAGCTTCTCATGGCTTTGTAAAAATTTTCATACTTAATGCACATTTTAAGGGTAAAATATAACCCCCAAAAAACCATTACATGTGATGGATGGGGTGTATCTCATAAGAAAACTTAGAGATCATGGTCTTAAACCTTGGATCATAGGCATGGGCACTTTTTAAAGTTCTTTCTTAATTTGTTTTACTGTAGAGATGCTCTGTTGATCAAACTTAGGAATATCAATCTCCTTAATAAATGCTTCTTTGAGATGATCATAGTCCACAATAGCTTATTTTGACTCAAATTTGTGAATCCACATGGGCATGCAATATAGAAATGTAATCACTAATTGTATTACCTTCCACTGTAGTGTGGTAATTCTTTTGGCATACTATATGAGTTCACATTTTTGGGAATGATCAATAACATTTTACACTCATCTATACTCTAGAAAACTCAAAAACCTCTAATAAATTAAATTTTATGGGATTGAAATTTGAGTGATTGGTGAACTACTTGTTTCCTATGTGCTTGAATTATAACAACCTCTAAGGTTACTTTTTTCTATGTTACATACATTTCCTCCTAATGGTTATGTAGTTTTACCAACCTAACACTAGGTTTTACTTTCAATAGATTTATAATTGGGTTAGTTAATATTATGCCCATAGTCACTATTCCTCCTAATGTATTACTACTTGCTTGCACATGTGGATTACCACCTTTGGTTTATGGCATGTCCAATATAGTTGGGCTCTTAAAATGAACTATTGATATTACTAATATTCTTAAGGGTTTTTATAGTATTAATTTCTATAACATGATCTTTTATACACTCTTTTCTCTTAAACTATGTTATTTGACACAAATCTATGCACTTTCCTTAACTTAATTTTGTCTATGTAAGAAAAGCATGAGTTGGTACTTTAGATAGATATTGGGTATGTACTTCCTCGACCGCTATGAGATTCTACTTGCTCATAGGGTCCAAAATAACACTATCCATCTCCTCAATAATGTCATCCTACTAATTGGTGTGTGATTCTTCCCCATTAGAGCACTCCAAATTTGTACCCTTTAAAAATGTAGCAAAAACCTTTCCCACCTTTCTCTTTAGACCATCTTATGAGCCCATGCACAAAATAGTTTATCCTTCCATAGGTATATTATCAATAAAATATACCATTATCTTATTAATTTCTAAGGGTTGTTATGTTATATAAATTCCTATAGGCTCACACAAGAAATTGGACCCTACTTCCTCTAGGAAAAAATACGTAGAGAATGCAAATTTGAATAGATATCCATTCAATGTGCCTTTCTACCATACTTATACTAGTATTATCCAAATGGTATAAGTGCAATGTAATTTATCAATCTACCCTTCTATCCAAGGATATTTTCTATTGTAGTTTTACTTTGGCCTATAACATATGTGGCTATCCATGTGTGGATATGTCCAAGTAGCTTAAAACATAAACTTTGTTTAGGGGATTGTAAAAATAATCTTTACCAAATTATTATAATTTAATGTTCATAGACTGGAATGTTTCCTCAAAATATTTTACTCTAATTCTTATAACCATATCTTAATTTTCTCTAATGAAATCCAATGAGTCATCTTTGTGCATCATCTTCTACAACTAGTTTAATAGTGCCTCAGTAATGGTACCAAAATGTTGGAGTTATTTTTTCATGTGCCACACATCACATATGCACTTACCCTAACATATACTCACCATGTGGGCATATCATGCAAGTAAAATTATGTGTTTACTTGAGGCACAAAGAGAGGGTACCAGGGTGTTATTGGGTTAGTTTTGAAGACGATAATTCATAACCTTATTAACTCTTACAACATGGTGTGAATTGAAACTTGGGAGTTTTACATAATAATAAACAATTATGAAAATATTCAAATACTAAACACCATCATAACCATTCAATTAATTAACAACATAACATATGAAAACAACCATTAATGAAATCTTTTTCTCTTAATGGTTAGTTTAAAAAATGCACAATACTTAGTAAACTAAATAATAACAAATTAGTATAGACATAACATAATAATAATGCCATCAACAATAATAATGGTATCAAAAACCTAAGCTAGGAAACAAAGTGGGACTTGATAGGTTTAGGCCAATACTTTTTAGTAACATTCAATAAATGTGTATTCCAAAAATTGTGTAGTATATATCTAATATTAACATGGTTTAACTACTTTACATTTAATTACTTTGACTAACAAAACCTTGAGTTATGCTATGCCATGCTAGATCTACTTAAGACCATTTAATATAATGGTTTATATTAATTTTGGCATGCCTAAATACTTATTATCTACTACCTTTTGAAGTTGTTATCCTCCTTGTGTGCTCTTTGGTTTGTACAACCTCTATCTCATTCACTATGCTTTGTGTTTTGTGTCGATAAGACCACCCTCATCAATGCATGATAATACTTAGTAAGCCATTTAATTTTGAACTCTATTAGGTTTATTAGTACGTCTTCATGATTGATTCCTCATGCATCACTGAGATGATGATTTTTTTTATAGACTTCATCAAAACAAAGGCCTTACCTACTCTAAATGTGTCTTGCACTCCTTGAATTTGCATATTATTATTTTAGAATCTACGCATCCCTTGTACCCTTTGGGTGCTCCATAAAATCAAGTGCGTTCCCATAATTTTCAAAAATTTTTGGCTAAAAATGGCTTTATAATTTGTTATAAGATGTTTTTTCCAAGGTACATTATTTATGTTTACCTTAAAGATCAATATATTAGAATTTTGTAAAGGAGAAGCATAGTGGAGGCCTAGGTAATTATTTTTGTGTTGATAAAAAAATAATGTATAACTAGATGATAGTTACTATTAGTCAAGGATAAGTGTGGATATTAATATTTTTGTGTAAGGATGTAGAGTTTTCTAACATGCTAAGGGAAAAAAATTAGAATTTAAGTTTCTAATAGCCTTTACCAATTCTGAAGAGGCCATGTAAAGAGATGACCATAGATTTAATTCTTGGGTTTGTAATAAATCAAAGAAGTAACAATTTATATTTTGTGGATATATTTTACAATATGACACTCTTCATAACATGTAATAAGACAAGTGAATCCACATGTGATGCAAAAACAAAATTCAAGGAAGTAGTGAGACTACGTGGGTTTCCAAGGAGTATAATATCAAATGAAGATGTAAGATTTGTTGGGAATTTTTGTAGGACTTTGTGAGTGAAATTAGGCAAAAGGTTAGATCTTAGTTCATCATATCATCCTTAAATAGATGGGAAAATGAAAGTGGTGAATCAAAATTTGATAACTAATGAGATGCTTAGTGGGACACAAGCTGAAATAATGGGATATGATATTGGCACAAGCGAAGTTTGCATACAAAAAATCAATGAACAAAAGTAAAGAAACAAGTATGTTATAAAAAAATTTATTGTTGGAGCACTATAGGGGTTAGTGAGATGATAATTACAAGAGATATGAGAAGAATAAGTGCTGAAGTGAAATACTATGCAACTAGTGTACATGATCTACATAGAAAGTTAAACCAAAATTTGGAAGAGAGTAGCTTGAAGTAGAAGAAAAGGGATTTTAAAACAAGAATATAATGAAAATTTCAAGTTGATGTCATGGTTTTTGTGCATTTTTTTAAGGATGGGTCTCCAAATGGAACATAAAACAAACTCAAGTGGAAGAAGATTGTGCCTTATAGAGTTGTGACATGATATTTTCAAAAAGTGCATAAGAGATAGAGCTACCAAATTGTTTTAATATAACACATATCTACAATGTATCAAATATTTTTACCCTTATTAGGAGCAGATAGGTAGTGGTGAAGGCTCAAATTCCAATTATTCAAGTGTGAATTAAAAGTAACACTTTCTTGGGAAAGCAAGAGAACAAATTTAAGAAGCATTAAATATTCATATCAACAAGGATATAAGGGACATAGATTATATAAAGTAACTGGTTAAGTGGAAGAACAAATAAGATGAATAAAAAATTTAGACTAGTACATAATAAGTTTTAAATTATGCAAAACCCCTTCAAAGATATCATAGAGGGTTCATGATTGGGAGTTCACAAACAAGTTCATTTAATATGGGTGTTTGATGAAAGAGAATTTTGGTTCATGAACAATATTACATCATCAAAAAACATGGGTCTGGGTTCTTGTGTGCACTTTAACACATTTTTTTATGTTTTGTAACTTGATGAATTTTGTGACAACATTGTGTCTATGAAGGAAGATTGAAAATAATCTAGAAAACATCATCAAGAGTTAAACATGTTATAAAATTGATGAAGATGAAATTTTAATCATATCCTTGAGGTCAATAACCCTTTTTGAAATGGTGATTAAATATCCACTTAATGCAAGTGGTAGTTTTGAAACCATAAGTTTGTATTAACTAGGAGTTTCATAACCTTAAATTTATACTAGCTAGTGGTTTCAACTACATTAAAAGAATAGATAAAGTAACTACCTAAAACAAAAAAACATGATATGTGGACCATTTTAAAATATAGACAAAATTAAAAGAGGTTATAAAATTTTTAGTTTTAGGCCATGGATATTTAGATCAGTTATGGAGAAAATTTGGGAGTTAGTTAAAGGAAGTAATCATGTTGGAGAAGAGAGTTAAAAATCTAGGGGCCAAGAGAAATAGTTTTTAATTTAGAGAGAGATATGTATGTTGATGTAAATTACTTATGATACTAGGTGTGTATCTTATTCATAGTTAGTAAGGGAGGTAAGTATGTATGCATGTGTATGAATCTTTGCAATAATGTTGAATATGAATAAAGAGAGCATTTGTGTTTCCATTCTAGGTTATTGTGTCTTTGTGTTTGTTATTGAGAGTGAATGTGTGTAAAACATGTTTGGGAGTATGAAAACCATTCAAATAGCCCATTAATTCCCATATACATCATGAGAATTGATGGAAAAGGTCACTTAGGAAGTAGATAATTGATATGAATACTAATTCCCTATAGGAAAGATATAAATTGAGCATCCACAATGTTATTTATCCCTTATTTACATAACTTCATATATGATTGAATAGCCTTGAATGGATATCTATTATTCCAAATTCTTGTATCTATCATACATTTTAATTTATGAATAAATATCACTACATGGAAAATAGCTAAAATATGTAATAGGGTGCTTATGAATATAATGAGGGAAGGATTGAAATGTAGTATTCAACATTGTTATAGAAATAAAAATAAAATATTTCAAGTAGGTTATAAATACAATTTATAACCATGAGGCCTTCAAATTTTAAATGTAATAATCATCAACAGTATGGTCACATAAAATAAGAGTAAGAGAATGGTGGGTATGGGAGGAAATAGTTTCATGTATAAGACTGCAAAGTAAAAATTTGAATGAAATTGGTGAGGGAAATATAATCCACTTAAAAATGAGAGAATAATAACCATACATATTTATTTGTTGAAACATAGTCTATCACACTAGCTTTGCCAACATAAGTTATAGCCAAATCAGCCACCATAGGTCATTGTATTTCAAAATTTTCTAGCTAAGCTTCTTTAACTATTTTAATAGCCTTTTGAAGGATCTTGTCTCGGTCATAAATTGTCTTGTAATGATGAGGTGTGGTATTGTTCCTAGTAGTGTTTAAGGTCTTCTAGGGTGGTCTAGCCAGGAGGGTGAGTCAAAACACTTAGCCTTGTCTTCAATATTTTTAATTTGATCATTCATGTAGTGTTTGGAGAATTTAAGGTATTTTTGGAAAGATTAAGGTAAAGTGTTTTATGTTGTTTAAGCCTTATTAGTGCATAGGTGAAAGGTCAGTTTTAGGGTCCCAAAAGGTTGAAAAAAAATAAAGAGCACTTGCCAATGAATTAGGAAGGATTTTTTAACGTGAAGTTGGTATGTACATGTCAGAACATGATAATTTCAAGTCAGGAAAAGCAATGATTGCACTTATAGGTAGTTACAACACATCTCATGGGTTATAAAAATAATGAAAATGAATTTTCAAGAGGTTTCAAGTGCATGCCATGCTTATATAGGTTTATCAAGGCCAAATCATTCTCACACCATCTTGAAATAATCCAAAAGAGGGAAAAAATGTATTAAAAGCTCCATCAAATTTTCTAGCAAGTAGATAGAGGTCAATTTCTAATGCTTGTTTCATGAAGGAGGGAAAGAGTTAAGACTAGAGATCTTATGAAAAAGGGGGACCCTAATGGCCTTGAAATCCATGGTATTAGTCATCAAATTGAAGCCTTCTCTTTTATGAATAATCCCTAAGACAACAATTTCCTAAAAATCCCTATCAAAACTCTATTGAGCTCGGTTTGAGACATTTGAAGATAATTTTGGAATTCAATGAGGCAAGGTGAATATTTTAAAATCATATTAGGGGTCTGAATAGTCTTCCCAAATCACCCTCCACCATCATTTGGCATGTGTGAGCAGTCAAAGGGTAATAAATATTCATGTCTAAGTAGGTTACAAGTTTAGTGCAACAAGTTGAGTGTTTCCATGAGAATATAAATGCATGTGGAGATATTTATGAAACTTCAAATCACCCTGACACCTCCAAAACACCTCAAAAGGTCTCTCAAATGTTTTTTAAGGCATTCAAACTTCTAAATTGTATGCTTTAGTGGATGTTGACTCTCCTAGTTTCAAATTTAAAATGGGGGTTTCAAACTAGCTTCAATTATTGTAGGGTGTGAGAGGTGTTTTAAATTGAATGGAAATTTTTCGTATAGGAGTAAAAGTGTAAAAATATTCTTTTTGGTCTTTAAGTCTGTTTGAAGATCTAAAACTCAACTCAAGACTTGCAACTCTCTTATTAGCTTGGATAGTGAACTGTGCAAGATTGGAAATGAGGATCTCTGAGTTAGAAATTATATTTTCAACTTATATATAGCATGAAAGATATTATTATCATGTGATTATCCTAATATACAATTGTCAATAGGGCTAGCTGGGTCTCAATGAGCCAAAATATAGTGAAAAGACCAAACCTGACTGTATAAGCAAAACCAACTAGTTGAGGTCATTTTTAATGTTTTGAGGAGGAATTTCACCTTGTCAATAGGTTTAAAGGGTTTATGAGATGATTATATTTCATATAAAACTAATAATCATGTGATCATAAATCTTAATAAAGGTGAATGTAGACCTATAGGTCCACATTCTTGATCAAGAAGATGAGAGTCTTGCAAAGAAAGAAGTATTCTTAGTTTCTTAGGGTAGTCCTTACCTAATTTTAGGTGTGAAAGGGATAAAAAAATACTTTATGCACTCACCTACAAGGACATAGAGTGAAAAATGGTCTCAACAAGGGTGAGATATAGTGAAAAGGGCTTAAAAAGCCTAAAAAGCCTAAAATCCTCCCTAAGCCCCTCAAGCATGGATACTCAATTCATAGGCATGTTAGAGAAATCAAATGTATAAATAAGATATTTAAAAACCATTTAGAGGGTGAATCAAGCCTTAAATAAGCATTGTTTATTGTAAACTAGAATCAAAATGACTTTTTATACTTAACAAGCCTACCTCAATATTCACATAGTAAGCCTGCAAACTTGTGAGACTAATTTTTGCATTGAGATCTGACCTAAGGATTTGCATGGTGTCTAATGGCCTTAGGAAGAGTTATAAAGGTTCCCATAATTTAATTTTTTGGTGTTGAGAAATATTAAAAGGGGCTATGCTTCATGAACTATTGTTAAGAGAACAACCACCTCAAAACCCTACTTTTGCCTTGTGAAGAGCTCAAGAAGACATGTTTTTGATCAAAATGCATAGGAGAATATGCATGGGCCTAAATGGATATTATAAATGTTAATAATGTCACTTCACTCCATATTTGTGGCATCTAGTAGAGGATTAGAGATCTATCCTCTGTGAATCATTGTTAAGAAACTAAGTCACTCTTAAACCCTTGCCAAACTCTTAGATGTACCCAATGACTGTATAAGTGCCTCTAAATGCCTCAAATGCATTTATTTGACCCTAGAAACATATTTAAGACATCTATGCACCTTATAATCACCTGCTAGAACAATACATTGGCATGTGTGGGGAGAGAAGTGCAATAAAATGGTCTAAAAGTTGCATTTTCAAGCTTTTTTTCCATGCTACACATGCCTATGAGATGTTTTAACCTTATGAAAAAAATTATAATATCTAATCAGAGGTTGAATACTCTTTGAAAAATCACTCAAGGGTATTTTTTGATGGTATAGTAGGGTACCAATCTAGGAGTTTATCCTAATGTAGAGTGTATTCTTGTCTTGCATGGGGATGTGAGGTCATAGACCTCCTTAAGGTAAATCAAAGACATGAACACCTAAAAGAATACTTACAATCAACTCAAGACCCCCTTAAAAGAGTCTCAAAGCTACATGCAATCCATTTCTAATAATACATGTAGGATTGAGTAGTTATGTAGGAAGTAAAGTGTTAATTCTATGACTTGTCTTTAAAGAGTCTAGAAAAGGTATGAAAACCTTAAAGTAACTTATCATATGCTCCAAAATCTTAAACAAATCTAGTACACATTCCAAGGTTAGAATAGAAGGCTTCCAAATGGTCATGAGGTGTAAATAAGTCAAGAGATATTTTTTACAAGTGGACTTGTAACTACTCACCTAAAGAGGTTAGTTTCAAGATGTCATAATCACACATTGAATCAAGACAACAGATCCTATGCCACCTTGAAGAATATCATCATTAAATATGCTAACACATATTGATAAATACATTATTAGACTATTATTCACCCTCTTTCTTATTTTTAACTACCTAATGAGAATTTAGTAACCATCATTGGTTTTCTTCATGTCCCTTCTCTCTTTCCTCTCTCATTTTTCCTATATGTACTACCTTGAATGGCATTGTCATTTTCCTCAAACTGAGTATGGTGAATCCATGCTCAAGTAGACATTTATTATGCCTTTTTAGATGAATTATAAGTTGGTTTTAACCTCATTAAATATTTATTTCCATGTATACATGGTGATTGTGCATGATTGATAGTGGTAGTGCTCTATTTCCCTCTCTTTTATCCTCTCACCCTTGCCTCCTTGCATGTAGGTTGGATCTTTGTAGGTCACATAAAGTTTTTAGATAGTTGTGTAGATAATTAGATGTGGAAATCTACCATTAGTGTTGATTTATTTTACCTCTTGGTTGTCCCTCATATTTCATTCATCTCCCAAAATATTTATGTTGAAATATTGATGTAAGGTGAGCCTCAAGTTGGAGTTATGTGGTCTAATAAATCTTGCTTCACTTCACAAGTGCATACTCAAGTGGAGGTCAATATTTTGGTTCATCACCCCCTTTTATTTCATGTTTCTTTCTCTCCCTTTTCCATTATAAATTTGGTAGGCTTAGTAGTAGTTTGGGTGAGGCATCAAGGGAGCTAGACCATATCTAGAGATTCACCTCATTGATTAGGTGACCTGCATCCTAAAGGTGTTTCCATATATATTATATAAGTAAGAAGGTTTGAGAAACCCTATTAGGGGTGAAATTTATATTTATAAAATTTATAGCACACCCATTAGGATATATTAGATTGATGTTGGTTTGGATGAATTTATAGCTATAATAACCTCCTTCATGCAACATATTATGACTCCATCAAGTTTTTGGCTATTGGTTTCAGACTATTACAACAAGTACTTTAATTATTGAATAATGTTTAGTGTGTAATTCAATATATCATCCTTTGGAGGCATTCTTATTAAACATCAATGGTGACTCCTAGATCAATCAGCTGGTTTTAGCAACCTAGGTACCTATTTCAAGGAATTGTTAATAGTTTATATTTATTTTATTTGCCTCATGAATTTTGATGGATGGGTATGGAGATAATTCTATTTTACACTTCCTTATCAGCCCTATAATGATACATATTAGCCCTAAAATGATCCTTATCAACCATATAATGATCCATATCATCCCTACAATGATCCTTATCAACCCTATAATGATCCATATCAGTCCTATAATGATCAATATCAGCCTTATGTTAATACATAACAGTCTTATAATGACCCTATGTTACCTTCATATGGCTCTAGTTATCAGTATGAGTAGCCTTACCATCAAGAATACTATCCTTCCTTTTCTTCCCAACTGCCTAATCAAACTATCCCTTTTAATGAACTCTTGGACATAAGGAACCTTGCTCAAAACCTTAATAATGAGTTGTTTTCCATTAGAGGGAAACAAACTCAATTCTACAGCCAACCTTTTCAAGCTTACCTTGGTTATTCCAATGAGTGGCATGAAATAAAAGACTCAATTCAAACCATTAGTAGTGGGTTATTATCTTTGAAAGAGAAACAAACTCAATGTAATCAATCCTATGAGCCTAATTTTTCCCCTTGTAACCTTATCATATCATTCCTCTCATGATAAGCCAAAACCTATAAGAGAAGAATGTGGTAGAAGCTCAATCAAGGAAGTTTCCTAGTTTATTGAACCCTTTAACCAATCCTCTATCTGCAGTTGTTCATGAATATCATGGAATATTTGAAGTTGATAGGTTGATTATTGATTGGAAAGAAAATAATGGAGCCACTTTAACACAATTTTCTTTTCCTCCTCTCCAGTAATCATTGAATGAAACTACCACTTTCAAATCTCAATGTCTCCTTAACACCTCTTCCACCTCAAAACCAACTCAAGATCTCCCAAATAAGTCCTTAAATATCCCAATTTGGAAAGACACCCTCTCAAAATTCAAAAAAACTAATGATCTCTCTTGCCCTCCCACTATCTCCCTTTACAAAGGAGGACCTATTGTATGGAAGGAAAAATAAGATCATCTAGTTGAGGAGGAGAGTTTGTCAAGAGAGGATGATCAAGTGGTAGTCCTTGAGAAACTTGATGAAGTGAAAGCCCTTGAGAATAAAAATCAAGTTGTAGCTTCAATTTAATCACAAGAGGGCCATGATGAATATGTGTTAAGTGAGTATGATGAGGAAATCACCTTTGGTAATCCTCATTATACCATTAGATCAGATTCTAGAAAATGTGAGAAAATTAATCTTTTGAACACATCCTAAAAGCAAAAGAAATTCAAGGTGTCCTTGTAACATGTGATGAAGAATCTATCATCTCAAGCATTGGTATCCTCAAGTTGTATATGAAGATCTTCAAGAAGATATGATGGTTGATTAGTTTGTATCATATCATAAGGATTGTCTTGATGAATATATCTTAGTTGCTATTCTTGTCAAGTCCCATGAACAAGATAAAGTGGACAAGCAAGATGACATATGGCAGTCCTATTTAGAAACTTGTAAAGAATTTGAATATTTGAATAAGCTTACAACCATTGAGGAGTAGAGTGAATATGTTCTTGAGGAGTGTAAGACTCTTAGGAAATCAACATTTACTACAAGCCATCAGTAAGAGCTTCAAGTTCATGTTGAAATAAAATTTAAAAGAGTTGACATTCATGAAAATGATCAAGAAGAGGATCCAAATGAAGATTTTGTGAAACTTACATTAGTGGACAAACAAGATGACATCTCTCAAGGTGCCATAGTGGACTAAGAGTAGTATCTCAATGAACCATTAAAGACTGAGGTGGTAGTTGTTCTTAAAAGTTAGGAAATAATCACCATGGATGATATATTCAATATGGAAGAGCAACATGATGTAAACTATGAAATACAAGAAGAGTTAGTGTTTATAAAATATATATTTTCTATTGTGGATCCATTTGAATACAAACTAAAGATATTGATAGTCAAGAAGAGAGATGATAAAGAAAGAATAATGTCCAAGGAGAAGTTTGCTCATCAACCTTGTCCATCACATGGAGAAAGTTATGAAAAAAATCCTTTTTATCTAGGTGGAGTAGGTTTTAAAATTATTATACATAGTAGATTAGTGTTTGCTTTCTCCAAGTGCTTCTAGCACATGCTCGTCTTGTTGTATGTGTTCTTTGTTTTTTTGTGTGTTTTATTTTGTTAGTGTGTTAGGAAGGTAAAGTAATTTGTTTCAAGTTGTTCTCAAGGATTAAAATCAGATCTCAAAGTTAAATCATGTTTTCTATTGTGTGAAAAATGACTCCATATCCCAATGGATAAAATAAGGATACTAATCTAGATGCATAGTAGGCATGCAATCCTAGGAGGTCGCCAAAAATTTTAACCAAATTGGCCACCATAGGTCATTAAAATTAAAAATTTTATAGCTAAGCTTATTTAACTTTATTAATAGACTTTGATTCTTATCTTGGTCATATCTTGTCTTGTAATTATGAGGTAGGGATTTCTTCCTAGTAGTGGTCATGGTCTTCTAGGGTGTTCTAGCCATGAAGGTGAGTCAAAACACTTAGCCTTGTCATCAATATTTTCAATTTGATCATTCATGAAGTGTTTGGAGAATTTAACGTATTTTTTGAAAGATTAAGATAAAGTGTTTTATTTTTTTTAAGCCTTATTAGTGCATGGTCAACATGGTTTGAGTTTTGAAAGTTTAGTTTTAGGATCCCAAAAGGTGGAAAATATGTAGATAGAACTTTTTAATGACTTGGGAAGGAGTTTCTAATGTGTAGTTGGTAGGTATAAGTCAGAACATGATAGTTCAAGTTAAGAAAAGTCATGATTACACTTGAAGGTAGTTACAACACATCTCATGGGCTATTCCAGTGCATTTCATGCTTTTCTAGGTTCATCAAGGCCAAATCATTCTCACACTAGCTTGAAAGAGTCCAAAAGAGGGGAGAAATGCATTAGAAGCTCCATTAGGTTCCCTATTAGGAAGATAGAGGTTAGTTTCCAATGATTTTTTCATGAAGGAGGGAAAGATTTAATACCAAATATATTAATCGAAGGAGGGGGCCGTGATGGCCTTGTAATCCATGGCATTAGTCATCAGATTGAAGCCTTATCCTTTATGAGCAATCACTAAGACTGCAAGTTCCAAAAAAAACCTATTAAAACCCTATAGAACTTAGTTTGAGACATTTAAACATCATTTTTAAATTCAATGAGGAAAGGTGAGCATTATAAAAACTTCTCAAGTTTTTACATAGTCCTCCCAAATCACCTTCCACCATAATTTGGCATGTGTGAACAATCAAAGGGTTATAAATATTCATGTCTAAGTAGGTTATAGGTTTGGTAAAACAACTTGAGTGTTTCCCTAAGAAGATAAACATGTGGATATTTTTATGAAACTTCAAAATATGATCACACTTCCCAAACACCTCACAAGGTCTCTTAGAGGTTTTCTAAGGCATTCAAATTTCCAAAGTTGAAACATGCATACTTTAGTGGAATTGGCTCCCCTAGTTACAAACTTGAAATGGTGTTTTCACAACATATTTAATTATTTTAGGGTGTGAGAGATGTTTTAAATCAAACTGAGTCTTTTTTCAAATGGGAAATGAAGTGGACAAACATTCTATATGGTCTTTAAGTCTGTTTGAAGCTCTAAAACTCAACTTAACACCTACAACTCTCAAATTAGCTTGTCTAATGAACTATGCAGTCTCAAAAATGAATATATATAAGTTATAAATGGTATTATCAACTTATATATAACATTAAATATATTATTATCATGTGAGGATACCAATATACAAGTGTCAAGAGGGTTAGTTGCGTTTTAATGAGCCAAATACAATCAAAAGACCAAACAATACTGTCTAAGCAAAACCAAGTGTTTGAGGGCATTTTTGATGTTTTGAAGAGGACTTGGACCTTTGAAATAGGTTTTAAGGTTTGATTATATGATTACAAGGCATAAAAAACTAAGAATCATGATATCAATGATCTCAATAAGGGTGAATGTAGACTTGTAAGTCCACATTCTTGATCAAGAAGATGAGAGTCTTATAAGGAAGGAAGTATTTTGAGTTTCCTAAGGTAGTACTTGCCTCATTTAAAGTTTGAAATGGGTAAAAAGACACGTCACTCACATACAATGACGTAGAGTGACAAATGGTCTCAATAAGGGTGAGATATAGTGGAAAGGGTTTAAAAGGCCTAAAAAGCCTAAAATCCTCCCTAAGCCCCTCAAGCATGTATGCTGAGTTCATAATAATGTTGGAGAAATAAATTAACAAATAATATACCTTCGTGCCCTTTAGAGGGTGAATCAAGCCTTAAATAATAATAATTTTTATTGTAAACAGGCATCAAAATGACTTTTTATGCTTAACAAGCCTACCTCACTATTCACCCAACATGCCATCAAACCCAAGATACTAATTTTTTCATTGATATATCACCAAAGTATTTTCATGGTGCATAATGGCATTAGGAAGAGTTATAAAGGTTCACCTACTTCAATTTTATGGTATTGACCAATCTCAAAAGGGGCTATGCTTCATGAACTTTTGTTAAGAGATCAACCACATCAAAACCTTGCTTTTGCCTTATGAAGAGCTCAAAAAGACATGGATTTTGATAATAAATCACAAGAGAATATGCATGAGACTAAATGGATATTGGAGTTGTTAATAAGGTCAATTCACTCCAACTTTTTATCATCTAGCAGAGGATTAAAGACATGTCCTCTATGAATCATTGTTAAGAAGCTAAGTCACTCTTAAACCCTTGTCAAACTCTTAGATGCACCTTATGACTATATAAGTTACCCTAAGTGCCTCAAAATTATTCATTTTATCTTATAAACATATTTAATACATATATTCCCTCATGATCACTTGGTAAAGTAAGACATTTCCATGTATAGGGAGAGAACTATAATAAAATGGTCTAAAAGTTGCATTTTAGGCCTATTTCCATGCTACACATGCATATGAGATGTATTAACCTTGTGAAAAATATTTGAGGACATTAGTAGAGGTTAAATACTCTTATAAAAACCAATCAAGGGGATTTAATGATGGTATAATGGTGTACCAATCTAGGAGTCAGTTCTAATGTAGAGTGTGCTCTTGTCTTGCATGGGGATGTGAGCTTGTAGACCTCCTTAAGGTCAATGAATGACATGAGCACATAAAATAATAATTATAGGCACCTGAAGACCCCATTTAAAGATTCTTAAATCTATAATTAGGACATTTCCAAATAATACATGTAGGATCGAGGAGTTATGAAGGCAATAAAGTATTAAGTCTATGACTTGTCTTTAGAGGGCCTAGAAAAGGACCAAAAACCTAAAATAAACTAATCATATATGTGAAAAATCCTAAATATATCTAGTAAAGCTTTCAAGGTTAGAATATAAGGCTACCAAATGGTCATGAGGTGTCAAAAAGTTAGGAGTGATTTTCTACAAGTGGAGTTGTATCTCCTCACCTAAATAGGTTAGTTTCAAGATGTCATAGTGACTCATTGAAGCAAGACAAGATTTAATATGTCACCTTGAAGACTATAATCACCAAATATGCTAACAGATGTTGATGAAGACATTATTTGACTATTACTCTCTCATTCTTGCTTGCAACTGCTTAATGAGTGCTTGGTAGCTATCATTGGTTTATTCCACGTAACTTCTCTCTCTCTCTCTCTCTCTCTCTCTCTCTCTCTCTCTCTCTCTCTCTCTCTCTCTCTCTCTCTCTCTCATTTATCCTATATGTGTAGAGATGGATTAAAAATATGGTTAAATCAAGTATTAGTCATGAAAAACATAAATAATGTATAAATAACCAACAATCTAGGCCAACCTATGTAATGAGGTATGTAAATGACAATTAAGAACTCAGTAAAATAAATAAAATATTCATTATCTTCCCAAGAACATCCCACCATCCATATGTGGCTTAAATATTGTTTTTTTCTTTGATTTGGTGTTCCTTTCTTTCTCAATAATGGATGCTAAACTTCTGTATCATCTCAAGATCACCATGCATAATCTAGGATCATGATTTGAATATCAATTCTATGCCTATCAATGAAGCTATCCTATTGCAAATAAAACACAATAATCAACAAAAAGAAAGCTTGTGGAGAGAATTTTGAATTATAAGTTTACACAAATTAAGATTAATAAAAGTAGTCTTGACCCTCTTATTTATAGGATTTTAGATTTCATCAAGATCAAGCATGACTATCTATCTCAAGATGAATATGTGTGGCCATGAATTAATCCAATATTTCATAATTAATCCATAAATATCCTCATAAATATTTAAGAGGAAGAGGCACTAAAGAGGCATGGGAGTTCATAAACCTAATATTTATTACATTTATGTCTTATGGATGCCACCCCATTGATCATGTCATTTGATGATGTAGATAATAGGACTAAATTTCCAATAAAGAAATATTCAATAACGTTCATGGAGTTCTTAATTAATCTTATAATTTAGTTTAATTTGCCTAAATAAAATTAATCAATTAGTGCAATTCTTTAGAAATTGGTGCACAATTAATCAAACCAGTTAGAATGCCATATTATTGGATCATAATTTGATTGGAGAGGAATTAGAAAGTAATGTTAGTTATGTATGGACTAGTATCTCATTTAGTATGTTATTAACACAAAATAACACATGCACATGATGTGTGCTTATGAATTAGAATAAAAGAGTGATCTAGAGAACCAAAATGCGAAATCATCATTTTGACTCAAAATGATTTGAGAAAAGTTAGGAATAAAATAAAATGAATTACCCCATTTAGGGATACATTAGCCTAAATTGACACTTGTATATGACAAACTCAAACCATTTAACATGTTTAAGTGATTTTGGCCTAAATTGTGTATTTGAGTGAAATTCGAGTAAGATTGATAATTTCAACATAAATGGTGTTAGGAATTGGATGTCTACATTTTTCCCCTATTGGAGAAGGTGTAGCAAGACATGCAAGTGAAGCAATGTCTTTTCAAATAAAATATCTATCAAGAAGAAATTGGAAATGACCCATGATGCCCCCCCTTAAGAGGACATACAAGGATGAAAGAGAAGGATAGACTCTCAAAAAGAGAGAGAAAGTGGAGATTAACCCTTGGGATATATTAAATCTAGAGGAGATAATGCTTGTACACATTGATTCCATCAATGATCAAAATATAATTAGCAAAAAATGGCCTCAAGGATGAGGGGAATGGGAAGGATACAATCCAAAAATAAAAGTGACACACTTTGAACACACCCAAAGCTAGGGTGCAAGTTGTGTACTTCAAAACATATCAATCTTGAGACAAGTTATATACTAAAATATTTCTAGAATGAGGGAAAAATTATGTAGAGCTTGGAATTAGAATAAAAAGGATGAACTTTCCTCAAAAGATAGAATAAATAATAATGTGATTCATTAGAGCAAATTTTATTATGTAATAAACAATTTTTCCCTAGTAGGGAAAATTTTGATCATTGATAAAGAATGGTTTGCCCCTATAGGGTTGATTTATATTTGTGAACCAATTCAAATGTTGTGCCCTAACATGGGTAAATTGGCAAGCAATAGCTCAAGGATATAACCTAATGCATAGATCAAAAAGGAGCAGGTGAAAACATAGATGCGATGGTGAAATGGCTATGAAATACACAAAAAACCATGCATATGAGGATGCACAAAGTGATGAAAGAGATGAAAAGAAGAACAAATATGGCTAAGCTGACCTGGGACCCTACCTACATAGTCTAAATGGACATCAAGCCAATGTAGTTCACCCATAAGTGGGAGATAGTGGAATGAGGAGTGAATAAAATTGACCAAAGTTTAATTAGACTCATGATGTATGCCAAGAGATGCACGTCTTACATATACTTAGAGTGCTAAACCTATTGAGCCTAGTTTATAATTGGTGATCTTGAGAGCTATTCATCAGAGCTGCATTGACATTGAGACTTGAAACCAAAGCACAAAGTGCTTTCTATATCAAAATGAAATTAGGCATCATAAGTATGAGTAACTTAGAATGACATATCACTTCAATTATGCTAAGCTAGTTCAAATGTGAATACCTATAACTAAGGATAATGGTAAGAATGACCGATACTAGAGTTACAACTATTGACATTTAAACAAAAAATCAAAGACAAAGAAAATGAATACGCAAATCAACTCAAACTTAAAAAAATATATGAATAATCAAGACTTAAATAGGAAAAAAAATGTATATAAAAAAGCAATAATAACTTAACAACATGAGATCAAGATATGAATAATCAAAATCCATGTGGACCATCAATATGTACTTGGAAAAGATAATAAAAGAATAAGCCCAAGTAGGAAAACAAAAGAGCAAGAAGAAATAAGAGGAAACAACTAAATAAAATAAGAAGAAACAAATGAAGATACAAGAAATCACAACAAAACACAAATAAAAATCAAATAAACACACACAAAAAAATATTAATATGGTTTAAAAATAATTATTCGTGTACGTGTAGTAGAGGCATTAATTCCTATAATAATTTAACAAGAACAAGGACATAAAATTTATCCTAGATGATAGGGAAACAACAAAGAAGAAATGGGGGAAGAGAAGAAAAGGAAGGGGGTGGATGAGTTGACTCCAGATGTGCAAGACAAGTGGACACTACCTACATAGTTTCATGGACACATGGTCCAAAATGAATATTAAGCCAAATACAATTCTCTTGAGAAGTGGGATAGAAGACCAAGTGATGACCAAAAAAACCTGATTAATGTTGTAGAAGAAAAGGGAAGACAGGACAAATGAGAATGATCTTGTAAAATGGAAGTCAGTGGGACAAGTGAAATTGGTTTTGCAAAATGGCAAGCGTGTGAGATTATTTCTTGAAAAATGGCAAGATTGTGAGACGTCATGGGATGAGAGTATATAAACATGTAAGACAATGTTTTTTTCTCTTGTTGATCATTTTCTAATGTTTTTTGGATAAAATATGTGTAAGGGGAATCAAATAATCAAGGAGATGCTCATCCAAGAGTAGAAGTTCTAATAAACAGCTACGTTGGATGTAATGGCCCATGCTTGAAAATCATTAAGAGTGAGGATATTGATAACACAATAATGCCTACCGAATATCAATAAAATAATATAATAATATACAACATGAGATAAAATCTGAAGAACCATACAGTAGGAAAAAACCATATTCTATAGTATCTATGTTCACTTATTTGTAGAAGAAGGTTCCCATTATTTTCTATGTTGATCTACTTTATAGAAATAGCATCAATGGTGTTCATAGTTTCTGTGAGTCATCATCAAGATCTTAATTGGTCAAAGGATAATTTTTTTATATTTATAATAGTCTAAAACAAAAAAATGTGGTTCTCAAAAGAGAACAGTAAAAAAAATATGGTTATAAATAGATCGGTATAGGGTGGTACAAAAATATAGTTCTCAAAAGAGAATGATCTAGAAAGAATATGGTCCAAAAGAGTATGGTCTATGGTAATATAAAATGTGTTCATAATGCTAATGGTCCAAAGCTTTCACTATCCAGAGTTGTGAAAATAATATGTTTCTCAAAAGAATGGTCCAGGGTAGATAAAAAGAATAGGGTCCATGAGAGGATGGTCTAAGATATAAAGGTAGGATAAAATACTTCATCACAAGTTACCCCTAAGTAAGGGGTCTTGTAGATAATGGTTCAAATCTATCAAGCATAAAACCTTTTAAGATTTAAAATGTTCATGAGTTCTAGAATGTCTTCACCATTTAGAGAAGCTAGTCGGTATGCCCTTGATCCATAGTTTACCATGATAACATATGGTCCCAACCAATTAGGGTGAAACTTACATTTTTTCTTGCATTTAGTGTTTGTGTTCTTCTAGTTCTCTTTCAAGACTAAATCACCAATCTCAAACTCCTAAGGGAGAATGAACTTATTGTAGCTTCGTAACAATATGTCCTAATAGGCTTGCAAGTTTCCTAGGTCAAGCAAACACGTACCATCAAGAAGTTCTAGTTATTTAAACCTTTTGACTCTGTATTATTTATCATTTTTAATATGCTTCAAAGTTCCTCTAAAAAATGGTATATAAATCTTAATCAGGATAATAACTTTTATGTCATAAACAAGGGAGTAGGGAGTGGCTCTTTTAGGGGTTTGATGACTAGTTCGATAGGCCCAAAGGGCATGAAAGATTTACAAGTTCTAATTATGACTAATGTCATTTAAAATCTTCTTTAAAATAGCTAGAATGGTCTTTTTTGATGCCTTTACTTATCTGTTTCCTTGTGGGTCATATGGTTTGAATTTCTTTTACTTGATTTTGAATTTCACACAAAGGTCTTTTACATCTCTATTTACAAAGGATACACTATTATTGGATATAATGTGAGATGGGATGCCATATCAAGAAATGATATGGTAATGAATAAATTTGGCTATCTAATTATTGATGACATAAGTGAGAGCAATGGCTTCAATCCACTTAGTAAAGTACTTGGTAGTAGTTAAAATATGTTTATGACCATATGAAGATGTTGGGTTCTTTTCCCAATGAAATCGAGGCCCCAAGTTGAGAAGGACTATGGTGTTATGATCAGATGTAGTGGTAAGGAAGGTGTGTATCAAATTTTCATGTTGCTGATAAGGAACCCACCTCTTCACATAATTACAATCATTTGTCTCCATTTTTGGCCAATACTAGCCTATTCTAAGGAGGTTCTTTGCTAAAACTACACCATTATTATGGGCCCCACAAATTCTTTCATGAATTTTCCTTAGAACTAGCTTGGATTATCTCGAAGATAAATAATTAAGTAGCATTACATCATAGCCTTTGTGATAAAGTGTGTTTTCCCCTTTGATTTGGTGTTCTTGTCTATGTCAATAATGGATGCTAAACTCCTATATCATATCAAGATCACCATGAATAATCTAGGATCATGATATGAATATCAATTCTATGCCTATCAATGAAGCTATCCTATTTCAAATAAAACACAATAATGAACACAAAAAAAGCTTGTGGAGAGAATTCTGTATTATAAGTTTACACAAATTAAGCTTAATAAAAGTGTTGTTAGCCCTCTTATTTATAGGATTTTAGATTTGATTAGGATCAACCATAACCAACCATCTTAAGATGAAGATGTGTCGCCATGAATTAATCTAATATTGCATAATTAATCTATAAATATCCTCATAAATATTTGGGAGCAAGAGGCATTAAAGAGGCATGGGAGCCCATAAACCTAATATTTATTACATTTATGGCTTATGGATGCCACCCCATTGATCATGTCATTTGATGATGTAGATAATAGGACTCATTTTACAATAAATAAATATTCAATAACTTCCATAGAATTCTTATTTAATCTTATATATTTTTTTAAATTTTCCTAAGAAAGATTAATCAATTTTAGTGCAATTCTTTGAAAATTGGTGCATAATTAATCAAAATGGTCAAAATGTCATATTACTAGGTCATAATTTGACTAGCGAGGAATTATAAGGTGATGTTAGTTATGAATGAATTGGTATCCCATTTAGGATGTTTTCAACACAAAATAACATAGGCACATGATGTGTGCTTATGAATTAGAAGAAAAGAGTGATCGAGAGCATCAAAATGCAAAATCATCATTTTGACTCGAAATGATTTGAGAAAAGTTAGGAATAAAATATAATTAATTGCCCCATTTATGGATAAATTAGCCTAAATTATCACTTGTATATAATAATATTGAACCATTTATCACGATTAAGTGATTTTAGCCTAAATTGTGCATTTGAGTGCAATTCAAGTAAGATTGACAATTTCAACATAAATGGTGTTAGGAATTGGATGTATACAATATGTACTATCTTGAATGGAATTGTAATGATCCTCAAGCTAAGTATGGTGAATCCATACTAAATTTTACACTTATTCTACTTTTTGAGATGAATTATAAGCTAGTTTTATCTTTCTTCAAGCTTGCTTTCCATGTATACATGGTGATTGTGCATGATTGATAGTGATAGTGTTCTAAATCCATTTATTTTGTCCTCTCACCCTTACTTCATTTAAAATGTTTTAAGTATACCTAATAATAAGGGGTGGGGGTGAATCATTTGTCTTAAAATATTCCTCCAATTTCACTTAACATTCATGAAGCATTCATTCACTTACATACATCAATCAATGCATACACAAACATCTATGAAAGAAAAAAATATAAGGACATGAGATATATGTGGAAAAGACTCTAAGGGAATAAAAACCAATGAAACACCACTTGGAATACTATATTATAAGTAGTTTATCAAACTTTTATTGAGGTACTGACCCCACAAGGACACCAATCCCTCACTAGTCAATCACCAACTCAACTAGTCCTTTGGAAAGCTTCAACCTGCATGGAGGCTCCAAACCCCTAGGTAACATAGAAATAACATAGATACATTAAATATATGATCAATTTTGTATACATATTTATCACTTAAGTATATATTACCTCATTTTTCTCTTCTCAGTCTTCAATCTTTCTCAAATAGCCTCTTAAGCCTTCTCGCTCAACTAACCATTTCTTTGGCAGAATTAGGTCAAATGACCTTGATCAACACCTATAGACACATAGTTATATATTAATGGAATATTCATAAAAAATATATAATTATATTCAATCCCTTTACCTATTCTTAAAAAATCTATATCCTTCACTCACTTGCTCAAATCTCTAACTAGTCAAAATAGGCCTATTAGGCCTTGTCTTTATACTTGACTCTTACTCATACTCATATGGGTCAGCCAATAACATTAATAAACTTAGATTAAAATTAAAATATATAAATAAAGACATTTAAAAATTTAAAAAATCACTACATAGGTCGGTCATTACCCTTAAGAGCCAAAACCACTAATAGGCCTAATAGAGACCTAATGCAATTAGGTCTTCTCTAAGAACATGTTTCACTTAGGCCTCATTAGAAAAATTTGATTCTTAAAAAATGGATGAAAAAAATTAGAATTAAAATTTAATATACCATTTATAATCTAAAATTATGTACCCAACACAATTTTTCTATTTTCATTCCTTGAACCACCCAATTAGGTCTACTCACAAATAGGCCTTCTTACTGCCAAAAAGTCTGTCTAGCAAATCTGATGCATACAACCAAATTTTACACATAAATCAAACAAAAAAAAATTTATATAATATTAATTACCACATTTTAAACATAATTTTTTTTATAATTTATCAAATAGGGCAAAAGACCCCAAACTGATCAACTTCATAAGCTTACTTAGAACTATACACAGACCTTAAGAACCCAATCAAAAGCCTTTGAATTTTCATAACTTAATAGGATTTTATCATGCATAAATATGTGTTAAAATGAACCTAATATACCTATTTAACACTTTAATTGGAATTTTATCCTTAAAATCATTTTAAAATGACTCGGTAACATCATTTTCACTCACACACAAAAAACTGCTTGTAGCACCAAAAACACATTCATGGAAACTAAGCCTTAAAACACCTATGTAATTGTGATATTAAAATGGGTTTAAATTAAAATTAATAATAATTATATAATATTTTAAAATATATATTTCATGGTTATGTATAAATATTTGTCTTACAGACTAATTTCACAACTTTACTCTACATAGACTTCAATATGTTAGACAAACCATTTTGATGACAACTTTTTGATTGTGTATGAGAATTATAAACACTTAAAAACCAAGGGGATATGATTAATATATATTTAAACATTAACCCATGAATTTTAATCCATCCCTATTCCTCTGTAAGCAATCCCTAATCTCATTCTCATTCTTGCCTAATTTTCTCACTGTCTTGCCTATTAGGCTTGTTTAGCAATATGTCATCTTATATGACCAGTTTAGAATATTTTAGGTCTAAGAAATGATAAAAAAATTTCATGGGAATAATTTAAAAGTATTACACCTCATCCTACATCCATTTTCATGATTTGATCTGGTTAACCCTACTTTCTACATCAAAATTCCTAGAAACAAGAGGTTTCCTGTAGCTTTTAATCACTGTCAAGATGAACCAAAACCGCATAGATAAAATTTTAAGAGTCATTTACATTTTAAAAAAATAAAAATATTTTAACAAACCTATTTATATCCATAACTATTAATATCTTTCTTATTGGGTCATTATGAGGGTTTTAGGAGGGTTTTGACTGGTTTCCCTTATTAACAATCATTCATAAAGGATTACCCCTCAAATCCAAAACAAATGCCAAGAATTTTTTTTTTGGGACCTTAAAAAAATTACATTAATTTATTAGGATCTCATGAAAAATTTTCACGTGCAAATGAACATAATAAATTCATTGTCAGGTCTGCAACACCACATTTTGTGCATATAGAAGACCTTATCACCAATTTTCATGCTTTCTTCTTCAAGTAATGATCTCAAAATTTTTAAACACACTTAAAAAAACATATAAAACCTATGTAAATGTTATTAATATCTCTAGTACCTTTTGAAACAATCTTGACCCCTCATTAGGCCATATTAGGTTTCTTTGTACACTAAGCCTTACACTACCAATCATAATTAGATTATAAACTTAACTTAAAACTTATTGAACTAATTTAAAATCCTCATAAAAATTTCATATAACCTAATATAATAATCATACACTATTAACCTTCATCACACAAGTATCATACTAATCACCTCAACATGCTACCCAGCCTATGCCTTCTTACTAGCTCTCCATATGAGGCCTAAGCCTCAAGACTTTTCCTTGAAACTCATCTAAAGTACTATTTACTCCTTGATCATGTTTACACAACTTTGTATATTCTCTCATGCATTTACTAACACAAATCATTAATATTTACTATTCTTTTTATTCAAACACCTCTTCTTAAGTTTAGACTAGGCTTTTTAAAAAACCTAGTACACAATAGTCACTTACCTTATACCATGATCTTGACTTTGACATGACAAAAACCTTAGATAAATTACTAGGTTGCCTTTAAATTCTCTCTCATTAGAGATATAAGAGGTTTCATTTCAATTTTCTCTTGTCATAAGACTTCTTTGACGCATATAATCTCAACATGCATGACCTCAACCCTGACCTTAACAAAAATGACATTTGTCTTGAATCTGACATCAATGACAAAAAAAATGCTTAAAAAAACAATAAAAATCATACCTCAATAGTAATTAGGTTGGATATTTTTAGGTCACATGACATTTTTTAACTAGTTGTGCATAGAATTAGATGTGGAAATCTGAACCTCTTGGTTGTCCTTCCTAGTTCATGCATCTCCCAAAACCTTTATATTGAAATACTAATGTAAGGAGATCCTCAATTTATATTTTTGTAGTTTAATCAGTCTTGCTTCACCTCATAAGTGCATAGGCAAGTGGATTTCAATATTTTGGTGCATCGCCACCCTTTTCTTTCATGTTTCTCTCTCTCCCTTTTCCATTATAAATTCAATAGGCTTAGTAGTAGTTTGGGTGAAGCCTCAATGGAGCTAGCCATATCTAGAGATTCACCTCATTGATTAGGCCACCCATAGCCTAGAGGTGTTTTTATTACTATCATCTAAGTAAGAAGGATTGAACAACCTTCTCATGGGTGCAATTTAAATTGATAACAATAAGGATAACAAACAAAGTCACCTAAAACAAGAAATAAAGAGAGTCCATTTAAAACTAATAGGTTATTAGATTCACTAATTATAATAAAATGCATCCCATAAGGTGTAATGTAATGGTAAACTCACTATATTTAAATGTCCAACTTTTATGTTATCTCTTGTAACCTTAATGGATTTGAACTAGAATAATAGTGTGATTATTTTAGGTTATTTGTATGGAAATCAAAGTCTCCAAAAAGGATAACATCTCATTATTTATTAAAAATTGGATATATAAATGAAAATATCAGTGAATGGTGATTAACCATCCATTTTCATAGCATATGGTGAGATTTTTTTTGAGGAAGTAACAAATATCTATAATTATTTTGGAATGTGAAGATACTTGATTAACTACCATCCATATATTTATAGAATAATAGTCAAATTACTCCACTCAAATTATGGAGTTTAAATTTTATCACATAAGGAAATAAATACCACTTGAATATCTATAGTCATGGAGTATAACTACCTTATACCTAGAGAACCATGCAAATCCAAAGAAGTTTGGTAGAGCCTTGTATCCTATTTCATGAGTCTCTATGAATAAAATCATATTTTTACCCTAGATAACATCACTTGAAGAACATAGAGAAAAGAAAAGAGAACCTCTAAAATTACATAAGATAACTAAGATGTATTTATGAAGGAAAATATCCACATTATGATGTCATGATATTTTTTTAGGCCATGGCATTTTTCACCAAGAGGGTGATTTTTCATGAATTACAGAACCATTGATTTGCCTTGCTTCTTGGCTTCAAGAAATTTTTGTTTTTAATATTTAAATTCCCCATACTAATGCTTAGTCATGTCCTCATATAGGTATAAATTTGGATAAAAACTTAAGAGATTCACTTTTAGTTTCAAAGTACTTATCTTAGCATGTAGGTTGTGGAATATAATGGTTATAAAGTTATTTGTTGGATATTAGACCTTATCTAATGGTACATTATCAACCATGGTCTTACTAAAAATAATTTATATCCGAGGGTTTTCTAAATAAAAATTATGTTTACTATTAAATATTAAATTTTTCCTTGACAAGAAAATGGATCTCTGTAAATAGGGAAGATGATACCATAGATGTAATAATCAACCAGTCTTACTGCTAAGATGTAAAAGTTGAGGGTTTGATCAATAAATATCATGTTTAGAAGTGGATTGCAATAGAGGTAATCCTAATTTTTCACAAATCATATGTGGAATGAGATTAATAAAAATTTATATAAAAAAAAAATTCACTACAAGTCATACTCTTCAAACTTGACCTATAAGAATATTTTTGAGCTTTACCTTATTCTTATTCATTTGTATATATACCTCATCTTTCTTGTCATATAATGCTCCCTATCCCTCTTGATTTCCAATAAATATTTATTCATATGCAAACATTTCTTTCCCTTTTCTTGTTGTCCCTTTCAAATTGTAACTTTATCCTTTCTTCAATATGTTTCTTTCCCCCCTTCTTATTGTCCATTTTATAGCCCCTTTTCTTCATTCTTGTTATCTTTTTCATCATTACTCCTATTTTTTCATCACTTTATGAATTAAAACTAATGTTAAAGGGTGTATGAGTCCTCACACTTTATGTTTTTAATTGTAGGGATTTTTGCAATGCTAACATGACATAATTGCCTCAAGTTTATGTCTTACTTGAAAACATTTTTTTATGAGTGTTAATTAAATACATAATTAAAAATAAGTACATTATATTTTAAAAATATGTTAATTATTAAAAATTATATATATATTTATATTAAAGATAATTATTTATATTTTAATTTTATATATATATATATATATATATATTATATTAAATAAATATATTATAGAATTTTTCTATTTTATATTATAATATATTAAAATATAGTACAATATATTATTTCAAAAATAGTATTTGAAATAAATTATACTAAATTGAACTATTATAATGTAAAATAAAATAATAAAAATATTACCATTAAAACTATTTTTCCATTATCTAATAATAATAAATAATATTAAATTAAATAGATTTTTTATTAAAGAACGTACTTGTGTATATTAAAAAATAATGTTACAATGCTAGTCATATAAAAAAGAAAACCTTGGGAAATCAACAAGTCATAATGGTACTCTAATACTGCTTATGGTAGGTTCAAAAGGTTTATAAGATATTTCCTTTGGAAAATTTTGAAGGTCATAAGGGCTTTCATAGAGTTTCATGGGATATTTATTGTTAGACTAAAGAAGCAGGTGGTCTAGGAATCATGGATATTAGGCTTCAAGGTCTTGATATCGACATTAAATGGGTTATCAAATTATTGGAAGGTGATGAAACTTGGAAGATCTTACTTCATGATTGTATCTTTGAGGGTGTTCCTTGTGGTAGAAGTGCATGGCAAGGTCTCGTCTCACAACCCATGTACCTATTAAAATCAATGGCACTTTCGTTATTTAGAGTATTTGGAAAGCTTCAGAGAAACTCAAACCCCATCTCATTTGGGTGGGGGAGGGTTTCAAGAATGGTCTCTCTCTAAATTCTTATTCACTTTGGTCGTCTCCCATGTTGAAATTTTACAATGCTACATTTACCTTGGTCCCTTAAATCAAGATCTTAAGGCTATTCAAATGTGTGAAAACTATTGGGATTTATTTAATAAGATAAAATACTCTTGTCTTCCATGACATATAGTTCATAATAAATTCAGATGCTGAATCTATTACAAAAATTCAAGGCTCCATACCCTATGAGTACCTTCATAATATTAGATTTAACTCCATTATTCCATGGTGTAAGGATTGACATTAATGTATGTCCACTCATTATAATCACTATTCTCTACATCTAGGGTATAATATTTTTGATCCCTAACATATTCAAGATGATACTCTCAATCACTAATAAAACCTTTGGTCTAGCCATGTGGCCTAGTATATAATATTCTACCATTTAGGCTACTCTCATTGAGCCTAATAAATTTCATTTCCTTTATCAAGGTTTGCCTATTGGTGATTGTATTAAGCACATATGGGTCTGAAATCCCATTTGCCCAAATCATCATCAACCTGATTTAATTAAGTATTTTTTTCGGTTCTTCTCCCATGCCTAGTCTGTGGTGGCATTGGATTCATAACTTTTTTTCATCCTTTTAGGCTAAAGTTTTTATGTGGAAGATGGCTCTCTTGGGGAATCTTCCTTACTACAATATATTTTGGAATATTTTTCATGTTGATATTCTCCTTCAAATATGGAAAGCTATAAATTATGCTTATTTTAATTATGATGAATTAATTTATAATGCTATTCTCTAGATTTAGAACTAAACTAATAAATTTTGGCTGGAACTTAATCATATCTAGTGTTTGATTAATCACTAAGGTAATGCCCCCTGTGTGATCAGCCATGAACCTCCATTTCTTCCACATCTCCAATATACCCTTCATGAGTGATGACATGGTATGTGTTGACATCATTCTATGAATCAACACATGAGCCCCTCTCCTCTCTGGTCATCCCCTCAGTGTGATTAGTCTCATGTATCTAGCAGAGGAGGAGGTGGTGAAAGGGACTAGGGCCTCCTCTATAAGATAAGTAACCATGCCTAAATATTTCCATTTCTCCTAATCGACATAATGAATAAATTGATAATCTAAAAAAAAATAATGGGCGGGATACATTAACTTTGGAAATTAAATAGATTAGAAATAATGGTTATATGAATTGGCTTTGCACTCAATATTACTTTTCCCTTTCTCTTCCTCTTTATATAACTACCAATTAGAATATTCCATTTATTATCTACATAACTCCTTATTGGGATTTTCAAATCATCATATTATTCATCATCGATAACTTCATAAATTCATCATCTTTAAATTTGGCTTCTCCAATTTGATCACTATTATATCTAACTTCACAACTTGATCTTCGAGTCTTAAACAACTTAATCATTATTTGCAGGGTCTCCATTTGGATATTGTGATTGGCATTTTTCATGTTATTTGTAAGATTATTCCTCATTAGATTCATCTCAAGCATTTATGTTAATAACATTACTCTTTCCCAATGATAGTCATAGTTCAACATTGTTATCATCAACTACATCTCTCATCCTTGGGTCAAAATGTAACTCAAATTGCTAATTATTTTCTTCTCAAGCTCATGATACAAGAAAACCTGCATAGACATACTTATATTAAATTTTATAAATAAACAATAGGGATTATATAAAAATTTGCATGAGTGTAATTATTATTAGTACTTGATCATAATGTTGATGAATAAAATAAAGTTATTCAATTTAGGTAATGGTATACTAAAGTCAACCAAATAAAGATTAGTATCAATGCCAATTTTGAAAAATATTCTATTAGTAGAAGGGTATCATGTACATTAAATAATATGATAACTTTATAACTTATATAATTAAGTTTTAGTATCTCTTAGATATTTTCCAAAATATATAATTCAATGCTACACCCTTAACCTATAACATGTATTGGGGAATATGTCATCGACCTTTGGATATCTTATCCTTTAATTAAGTCAATATGATCATTTATACAGCTTCATATTGTTATTAAAATTTCCCTAGGGTGTGCCCATAGTATAACTAGGGCATATATAGGAGGTTGTGGTTAGTAGTTGAGCATCATATTATGACTTATGTTATTATCATAAGGTTGTGGATGTTTCCCCCTTGAAGCGACTCATAATTTATTTATATATTCAACTCTATTTCAATTATATTGTGATATATTGCTATGATTTTACTTTATTGGTGATGCAATTTTAATACAAGTTGTATCAAAGATTCAATTTGGGAAAAAGTGTTAGCAAAACCCTATTTTTTTAGAATTATGTATATCTTGCAAACCATTATGAAATTTTCTATAATTTTTTATTGAAGTTTTATAATCATTTAGTGTTGCTAAAAATAAAAAAATAGGGGTTGGTGATAAAATTTGTTCTAGTTATTATGATTTTATGGTTTTTAAAAAAAATCACTTTACAGGCTACCATTTTAGGAATTTTTTACATTTATTTACATTTTCATAAATATATCAAAAATATATTCGGGATGTATTTTTTAAAGTTTTATTCTTAAGGATAACCTAAGTCTGAAACCATTTGGTCAAAGGATAAAATCAAAATTTACACTATCAAGCCTCAACATAATAGGGCTAAAAACTAGAGGTTGGGGAAATGACTCCTTTACACTAGGGAAAACTCATAACAAAGAGGAGATAGAGTTGGATTTTGATCAAGTGGGACTTATACTATGACATCTTACTTTTTTACTGAGAAATGCATAATCTAGATGGAAGTATATACAACATATAGTCTAAAATGGAGAATATGGGAACTAAATTCAAAGGAGACATGGTTAGCATCACTATAAAAATGGACACTCATTAATTTTCTCAAAAAGCTATTATTATCAAAAGTGATGCAAAGTGGATCTAAGAGAGAACCTAATTTTGGTCCAAATATTATGCAACCTCAACCCATGGCTAGCATTAATTATAGGTTGCATAACCTACTACCAAAAGTGGACATGTATAAGTTTTATGGAAATGATCCACTGAATTAGATCAACCAAATGGTTATATTTTTTGACCTAAAATATATGCCATGTGGATAAAAGGTTCCCATGGCATCCATATATTTGGAACCTTAATAATTCATTTGGTATCAATGGTTGTGTGTTGAAAATAAAAAGAAATATCTCAATGCCACCTATTTAGTTTTTAAGTGGTGATAATAATGTACTATAACAATAATGTGATGAAAATTTACTTCAACCAATTGGAAAATCTAAGGCAAATAGGTTCAATCAAGGCTTATATTCATCATTTTTAGAACCTATCTTTGTGTGGGGAGAAAATTATAGATGAGATTCTAAGTAACATATTTCTTGGTAGTCTTAAGGACTGCATTCAACATGTGTTATGCATGTTTAATCCACTTAATGTTTATGATTATTTTCAAGACAAAAGAAAAATTATTTTACAACAAGAAGAAAAACTATGTAACATTAGAGATCATATCACCTGAAAACCATCATTCCCTTAGCCTACCAGGTTTAAACCTCAAAAAATTGAATAAAAAAGGGATACATTTTAATTTTGATAGAAAATATAGTTGATGAAATAAATGTGTTGAAAATAAGTTGTTCCACATTGAGAGTCCCAATGAAGAAGAAGAGGTTGAGTAATATGCATTAGAAGTTTATGATGAGCTAGATGAGGAGTTAATATATCCCAAACCAATGATATATTTCCATGAAATTTTAGGTATTATCAACCCAAAAACCCTCGATATAGTGGGTTTATAAAAAAAAACAAAATGTGGTAGTATTTATTCACTTATAAAGTACTCATAACTTCATCAATAATAAGTTGGCTATGTACATGAACTAATTTTTAATCCATCTCTATAATTTCAATTCATGATTATATATGAGTGTGAAATCAATTTTTAAAGGAAATTCCATAATATTAAAATCACCATGGGAGATTACCTACTAAATTTTCTTATGTTTTTCATTTCTATGGGTGGTATAGACATTGTGTTGGGAGTCTAATTACTCATTACCTTGAGAACTATTGAGATGAAATTCCTAGAGTTGTTAGTGTATTTTCATTTAAATGGAAAGACCTTTGAAATAAAAGGGTTGCATGAAAATTCTCCATAATTAGTGAGCTCTTATCAGATGCAAATGATGATTAACAAGGGCACATATGGGTTTGTAGCATAATTATTTTCATTTGAGGAACAACAATCAAAGGTGTATACACTAAAATATCTAAAAGTAATTATATATGGGCACTCAATTATTTTTTAGGATATGCCAAAAATATTTCCTCCCAAAAGAGATCATGATCATGCCATTCAACTAGTACTAGGGACAAAACCACAAAATATCAAACTTTATATGTGCCCTTATGTGAAAAATACATATTAAAAAAAAAGATATAAGGGATGTTGGAAGTAGGTGTTTTTTTCATAGTTATAAATATTATTCTTCTCTAGTGGTGATGGTGTGTAAGAAGGATGACACTTGGCATATGTCAAAACTATAGAAAAATCAACAATTACACCATCAAAGATAAGTTTATTATTCTAGTAATAGATGATTTTATAGATGAGTAACATGGTGGTTTTTATTCTTTAAAAAAAATAGATCTTAATTTAGGGTATCATTAAATAAGAGTCAAAGATAAAGATATTCATAATATAACATTCAAGACACATGAGGGCCACTATGAGTTTCTAGTGATGTCTTTTTTCTTTTGATAAATGTGTCGTATACATTTCAAAGTTTGATGAAATTTAATGATTCCTTTTGTTCTTACAAATGCACTATATATATATATTTCAAATTTGTATGAATTTTATCTTTAAATGATTTATGTGGAAGTTTGTCTTGGTTTTATTTGATGATATCTTAGTCTTCAACAAAACATGGGAGGGGAACCTACGTCATGTTAATAACGTTTTGGAAACTCTTGAACAAAATCATATTTATGTCAAGCCATCCAAGTGCGATTATGGAATCAATGAAGTGGAATACTTGGGTCACATTGTACATCTTATTAAGGCATCAAAGTGGAGATTCATAAGATCAACACCATGGGAGAATGGAAAGTACCTAGAGCCCTCAAAAACTTATGGGTATTCTTAGAGCTTATAGTTTACTATCACATATTTATAATTAATTATGGAAACATAAGAACACCATTAAAAATGTTATTGTAGAATGATTATTTTCATTGGAATGGCATTTACACTAGGTTTATTAAGAAGGAAGGAGGCCATGTGTTCCATTATAGTTATAACTACCCTATATTTTACAAAACCTTCATTATTGAATGTGCCTCCTCATACTATGGTATGGGTTAAATGATCATGAAAGAGGGACATACCATTACTTTTGAGAGTTTCCAACTCAAAGATAAGATTCTATTGAAGCCCATTTATGAGAAAGAAATGATAGTGATAATTTATGTGCTCAAACAATGGATACCATATCTAATGGAAAGGAACTTAAAGGTAAAGATAAATAATTAAAATCTAAAATACTTCTTGAAGCAATGTTTATCATCTAAATAACAATAGAAATGGGTCATAAAGGTGTTGGGTTATAACTTTGAGATCATTTAAAATAAAGGGAGGGAGAATGTAGTGTAGATGCATTATTATAGAGGGGTGATTCCACAAAGGTATTTTTGTGTGCCATGTTTGTATTAAAGGTAGACTAGTTAGATGAAGTAAAATTAGAACAGAATAATGACACATATACATAAAAAATCTCATTTAGAAGCTCCAATAAGATCTAATCATGTTAGAAACATTTGTATGGAAAGGGGATGCTTTATGGTACAAGGATAGGTTGTACCTATGTAAGAACTCAACCCTTAAAAATAAGGTATTTTGGAGCTCCATGATTATATAATGGATGAGCATTCTAGCTTATTTAAGACTTTGTTGGAATATTGTCATTGATGTCAAAGGAATTGATTGCCAGAAGTGAATAGAATTGATGGCCGTAAGTGAACGGAAATGTCGATGGAAGTGAATAGAATTGTTGACAAAAGTGAATGGAATTGTTTCTGGAATTGAATGAAAATGTTGATAGAAGTGAACGGAATTGTTGACGAAAATGTCGACAGAAGTGAATGGAATTGTTGACGGAAATGTTGACGGAATTGTCAACCTTGGCCGACCTATTGGGAGGACGTGTGACCGTTCGAAAGGACCTTTTCACTTGAAGAGTCACGACCTTAATTTGTGGCTTTCCATGGGTTATAAATAAGTCCATAATGAATGGCAAAAAAGTAGATTTGAAAGTAGAAGATATATAAAATAAGAACAAAACTTTTAAAGGCAAATTTTTGTGAGAATATTGAAAAGAAAAAATCAGCAAGTATAAGGAAGAGTATAGCAGCGAAAACACTCAAGTGTAGATCGAATCTAAAGGAGATAAAGCAAGTGTTCTATCATCTATTGTTTTGAAAACAAATTTGAGATAGAAGAGTGATTTTTTTTGAGAAGGTTGGAGCCTTTGTTTTGAAGAGATTGGTGTCTCTTGCTGAGTTGGTGCTCAGTGAAAGGGGTCGGTGCTCCTGTAGGTTGGTGCCTACAAATTTTTTTTTGGGGTTGGTGCTCCAGTAGGTTGGTGCCTACAAATTTTTTTTTGGGGTTGGTGCTCCAATAGGTTGGTGCCTACGAATATTTATATTAAGAGAATTTCTCTATGGTTTTCTCTCAAAAGGGTTTCCACACAAATCTGTGTCTATTTGCATTGTATGGTTTTGCATTGTATTCTTTGATTGATTTGAATATTTTAATTACAGAGTAATTTGAGGTTTTGAATTTAAGATTAATAGTCAAAAGTCAAAAAATATCTTATACTGATTCACCCCCCCTCTCAATATAAGCTTGTGCTTAACAATTGGTATCAGAGCTGGTTCTTAACACAACTACTAGAAGGTAGATCTTGGAAAGCACATATGGTAGGATCTCAAGTGCTAGATGGTTTTTCCACCAACAAGGCTCCTTTGTTTGATGGAATGAATTACACATTTTGGAGCATAAGAATGAAGACTTACTTGATGGCCCTAGGTTTTGATATTTGGCAAGCAATGGTAATAGGATACACAATGCCACAAATTGCACCAATGGATGCCACTGGAAAAAAGGCCAGTGAGAATAATGTGAAAGCTATGAATGTAATCTTATGTGGGCTTTTATAAAATGAGTTTGTTAAGGTTATGCATTGTGAATCTGCAAAAGAGATTTGGGATAAACTCAACACTATTTATGAAGGTGATAGTAAGGTTAGAAAAGCAAAACTCCAAACCCATCAGAGGCAGTTTGAAAGTTTAAAAATGAAGAATGATGAAAACATTGCTAGGTATCTTCTTAGTGTCGATGAGATTGTTAATGTCATTTGAGGACTTGGAGAGAAAATTGAAGAATCTGTGATCATTCAAAAAGTCTTGAGATCCTTACCATTGAGATTTGATGTGAAGGTCTCTGCCATTAAAGAAATGAAGGATTTAGACATGATGAAAATGGATGAGCTCCATGGAATCATTACCACCTATGAAATGAGAACCAAATCTGAGAGACAATCAAAGAAGGAAGCATCATTCAAGGTCTCAAAGAAAGAGAAGATCAAAGAACCAGAATCAAGTGAAAATTCAAGTAGTGAAGAAGATGAAAATGAAGCTCTATTCATTCGGAAGTTAAAGAAAGGATTAGGAAAATATAAAGTAAAATTACCATTTAAATGCGTTAATTGTGGTAAAATTGGTCATTTTTTAGCCAAATGTCCAAATAAAGGAAATAGCGATGATGAGAGAAACAAATCAAAGTACAAAAAGGGATTCAAGCTGAGCAAAGACAAGCAAAGCTTTGAGAAACAAAAGAAAAGCCTATACTTGAAGAGGTATAGCAACTCATCCAAATAAAACAAAGAAAGTGATGTTGAGAGTGATAATGAAGAGATTCTATTCATGGCTACAGAAGAAAATGCCACCACCAGCAAAGATAATTTGGAGGAAGACGAAGACATGGAAGAAGAAGGTGAAGTGAACCTTGAAGAAGAACTTATTTGCATGTTGGAAGAAATAAAAGCATTTAAGAAGAATCAGAAACTAAAGTTACAACTCTGAAAATATGAAGAAGAGAATCGAGACTTCAAAATGAAGACATCGCAAGTCTTTGAGGAATCAAACAAGGTAATTGCTGATCTAAAAGTCCAAATCGAAGAAGCAAAGAAAATTGAAGAAGATCTAACAGATCAGATAAAGAAGAAAGGAGAAGACTGTGAAAAGTATGAATTTGAAATAGATGTTTTAAAAAGGGATCTAGAAAAGGCGAATTCTAAAATAACAAGTGAATTGAAATTTGAGAAAAGCACTCAAGTTTTGAATAAGATTCTAGAGAGTCAAAGATCACCATCTAACAAGTCAGGCATTGGGTATGAGAAATAAAAAGAGAAAGCTAAGAGCTACGTTGAAACTCTTAAGGAACCAATGAAAAAGGAGACCAAGAAGGAAGAAGCCAAGAATACAAAAACAAACTCTATCAATAAAGAAAGCAAAGGAGAACAAAACTTTAGAAGACCATTTGCTCCAAGATATACAAATAAAACTAGGTTTGGTAATTATTTTGATGGATATTGTTATTATTGCAATCATTTTGGTCATAAGAAATTAGATTGTAGAAAGAGAGCCAAGGATATTGAAGTCAGGAGCAGAAACAAAGGAACCTATGGAGCTTCAAACAGAAACTACAATTCATTTGCTCCCTTATCAAACTTTGATGAAACTATAGTTTGTTACAAGTGCAACAACTATGGACATATAACACACTATTTTAGAAGTGTTTTTGAATCTGTAAGATAAGATCAAAAGTTCAAAGCTCTAGTGATGAAGAAAAGAGAACCATCAAAGATCTGGAAGAAAAAGTAAGAAGAATCCATGATTGTTCAAATAGCATTCCATGCTAGAGATGAAGGACAACAATGGTTCATTGATAAAGGATGTTTGAGACACATGACTGGAGATAAAATCAAATTCATCTCATTAAAAAAGGTCAATGAAGGCACGGTGAAGTTTGGAGACAACACTATAGTCAGAATAATAGGAAAAGGTACACTTAGTCTCGATAATGGAAAAACCAAAACATAAAATGTGTTATATGTGGAAGGGTTAAAGCATAATCTTCTAAGTGTTAGCCAAATGTGTGATCAAGGACACACACTCAAGTTCTTTTTTGAAGGTTGTGAGATCATAAAAAGAGACACGGGAGAACTAATTGTAGATGCTCATAGAACCACAAACAACCTATACATGCTTGGAGAAATGAGAGGAGAGAAATGTTGTCTGAGTCAAGTTGAAGAAAGTTGGCTATGGCATAGAAGGTTAGGGCACATAAATTTTGATAATCTTGTGAAAATCAGCAACAAATAGGTTGTGTGAGATATGACAAAGATAAAAAAAACCTTCAAGCACTCTATACAAGCAATGCCAACACAGGAAGCAAACTAGAACAAGGTTCAGAATGAAGGAATATTCGACCACCAAACCACTAGAGCTGATTCATACGGATCTTTGTGGTCCTACCAGAACTGAAAGCATGCAAGGTGAGAGCTAATTTATGTTGCTCATTGATGACTATACTAGAATGACATGGGTAGTCTTTCTAAAAGAAAAATCAGAAGCATTTGAAAAGTTTAAAGCTTTCAAGGCATTAGTAGAAAATGAAAAAGAGCTGAAAATAAAATGTCTAAGGTTAGATCGAGGAGGTGAGTTTATTTCAAATGAATTCATTGAGTTTTATGAAGATCATGGAATTAAGAGACAATACTCAACTGCAAGGACTCCACAACAAAATGGAGTGGTAGAAAGGAAAAATCAAACCATTTAAGAGATAGCTAGAACTATGTTGAATGAATCTAATCTATCAGATAGATTTTGGAGAGAAGTAGTTAATACAACAGTATATATCTTGAATAGAGGGCAAATCAGAGTTAATAATGACAAAACTCCTTATGAATTGTGGAAAGGAAGACCAACTTCGGTCAAACATTTCAAAGTGTTTGGAAGTAAATGTTTTATCAACAGGAATGAAGAAAACTTGGGCAAATTTGATTCAAGAGCTGACGAAGGAATTTTTATTGGTTACTCCATCAAAAGCAAAGCCTATAGATGTTATAACAAAAGGCTAAAAGCTATCATAGAAAGTGCTAGTGTTAGAATAGATGAGATCATGAATCAAAAGGCAAAAGAACCTTCAGAAGAGCCTCTAGAAATACCCAATCTTGTAGAAGAAGGGGAGGAAGAAAATGTAGAAAAATTGAGTGAATCTGAAAGGCAGGACACCAAAGAACCATCTCGCTTTGTTAAGAAGAATCATGCTGAAAGTCAGATCATTGGCAACATTGATGTTGGGGTGCAAACCAGAAGAAGAATTGTAAGTATCCCTGAGCATGTAAATTTTTCTTTGTTATCCAAGGTAAAGCCTAAGAATTTTTTTGAAGCTAGTCATAATAAACATTGGGTAAAAGTAATGGAAGAAGAATTAGATCAAATTGAGAAGAATGAGACTTGGGAACTTGTGCCCAAGCCAATGGATCAAAATGTAATTGGCACTAAATGGGTTTTTTGAAACAAATTGAATGAAAATGGCCAAGTCACTCGAAATAAAGCAAGGTTGGTATGTAAGGGGTATGCTCAAGTAAAAGGTGTAGATTTTGAAGAGACTTTTTCTCCTGTTGCTTGATTAGAAGTAATTTGAATATTTCTTGCATTTTTAGTATTAAAAAATTTCAAAGTTTATCAAATGGATGTTAAATCAGCATTTCTAAATGGCAATCTAGAAGAGGAAGTTTACATAGAATAGCCAGAAGGATTTCTCTTATCAGAAAACAAGGATTATGTGTGTAAGTTGAAGAAGGCTTTATACGGATTGAAACAAGCTCCTAGAGCATGGTATGATACTCTTGATAAATACCTACAAGACCAAGGATTCAAGAGAGGATATGCTGATAGTAATCTTTACATCAAAACTGAAGGAGATTACTAGTTAATTGTTGTGGTGTATGTAGATGATATAATCTTTGGAGGAGACAATAAAGAAATGTCTAAGATATTTGTCGAAGATATGCAAAAGGAATTTGAGATGTCCATGTTAGGTGAGTTGTCATTTTCCTTGGTTTACAAATCTCTCAATCTAACAAAGGAATATTCATATCCCAAAGCAAGTATGTGAAGGAGATGTTGAAGAAATTCCATATGGAGGAGTGTGCCCCTATTAGCACACCTATGGCTATAGGTACGAAGTTGAGCAAAGATGATGAATCTCTGAATACTAATCAAACTCTTTACAGATCAATGATTGGGAGTTTACTATATGTGACAGCATCTAGGCCAGATATCATGCAAACAGTAGGTATGGTTACATGATTTCAAGAAGCTCTAAAAGAAACACATGTGCAAGCTGTGAAACATATATTTAGATATTTAAAGAGAACCTTAGATTATGGGTTGTGGTACCCAAGAGGTAAATACTTCACATTGGTAGCATACACGGATTCAAATTGGGTAGGTTGTGTAGATGATAGAAAAAGTACAAGTGGAGGAGCATTCTTTCTTAGAGATAGCCTAGTATCTTGGTTGAGTAAGAAGTAGAATTCTGTAATTCTATCCATAGTAGAAGTAAAGTACATAGTAGCAGTGCTATGTTGTACACAAGTTCTATGGATGAAACAAACCTTGAAAGATATCAAAGTAGAGTATAATCATCCAATCTCTATATTCTACAATAATACTAGTGTGATAAGTATTTCAAAGAATCCAGTTATGCATTCCAAAACTAAGCATATCCCTATACAGTATCATTACTTGAGAGAACAGGTGGTAGAACAATAAGCAAAATTGGAATATGTTTCCACGTCTGAATAGATGGCAGATATATTCACTAAGCCACTTTCAAAGGAAAAATTTGAGTACCTACGACAGAAGTTGGGAGTAATTTCTTTTGCGTCTTGCCACTGAAGGGAAGCATCAGCTAAGGGGGAGCTAAGTACTAGCTCTTGGATAGAACCTTTGCCATTGATGTCAAAGGGGGAGAAGTACAAAAAGAGTATGTCACAAAAAGGGGGAGCTATAGTGAAAAAAAGGGGATTCAAACAAAAGAGATAGTGCATCAAGGGGGAGCAGTTTCAGTATGTGGTTGCCATCAATGACAAAGGGGGAGATTGTTGGAATATTGTCATTGATGTCAAAGGAACTGATTGCTAGAAGTGAATAGAATTGATGGCCGTAAGTGAATGAAAATGTCGATGGAAGTGAATGGAATTGTTGATAGAAGTGAATGGAATTGTTGCCAAAATTGAATGAAAATGTCGACGGAAGTGAATGGAATTGTTGACAGGAATGTCGACGGAAGTGAATGGAATTGTCGACAGAAATGTTGACGGAATTATCAACCTTGGCTGACCTATTGGGAGGAGGTGTGACCGTTCGAAAGGACCTTTTCACTTGAAGAGTCATGACCTTAATTTGTGGCTTTCCATGGGTTATAAATAAGTCCATAATGAATGACAAAAGAGTAGATTCGAAAGTAGAAGATATATAAAAGAAGAGCAGAATTTTCAAAGGCAAATTTTTGTGAGAATATTGAAAAGAAAAAATTAGAAAGTATAAGGAAGAGTATAGAAGCGAAAACACTCAAGTGTAGATCGAATCTAAAGGAGATAAATCAAGTGTTCTATCAGCTGTTGTTTTGACAATAAATTTGAGATAAAAGAGTGATTTTTTTTGAGAAGGTTGGAGCCTTCATTTTGAAGAGATTGGTGTCTCTTGTTGAGTTGGTGCTCAATGAAAGGGGTTGGTGCTCCTGTAGGTTTGTGCCTACAAAATTGTTTTTGGGGTTGGTGCTCCAGTAGGTTGGTGCCTACGAATATTTATATTAAGAGAATTTCTCTATGGTTTTCTCCTAAAAGGGTTTCCACGCAAATCTGTGTCTATTTGCATTATATGGTTTTGCATTTTATTCTTTGATTGCTTTGAATATATTAATTACAGATTAATTTGAGGTTTTGAATTTAAGATTAATAGTCAAAAGTCAAAAAATATCTTATACTGATTCACCCCGCCTCTCAGTATAAGCTTGTGCTTAATAGACTTGTCATAGAATAGAACATGATTTATTTTAAGGGATAAAAATTAATGTCCAAAAATTTATGGTAAAATACACAGTGTGTCAATAAATAAAGGGTGATATAGTTAAGATCATATATATTTTTCAACCTCTATATATCCCTCATCGAATTTGGGAGGAGGTTTCTATAGAGTTCATCATAATATGCCTAAATCTAAAGTTAAAAATGTAATCATGGTGGTCATGGATAAAATAACCAAATATGCCCAATTTTTTGCATTATCACATCCATTTATAGTGAGTATAATATTAATATCATTTATGGATAAAGTTCAAAAGCTCCATGGCACTCAAAAGATCATGGTAACTGATTATGATCATATTTTTACCAATTATTTTTGGACTAATTTATTTTCATGTTTTGGAACAAAAGTGGTTCTTAGTTCATCTTATCATCCCAAAATTAATGGGAAAACTAAGTTAGTAAATAAGTCTTTAGAGGTTTATCTTTGTTGTTTTTCCTCTAATAAACATGAGAGATGTGCTCAATGGCTACCATTGGTAGAATGGTCATATAACACCTTTTCCCATACCTTATCAAAAATATCTCCATTTTTGGCACTATATGTGTACCATCCACCATCCATCACCTCATATTTAGGGTCCATACAAAATTTTTAGTAGCTAAAGAACACATTCAAAACCAACAATAGGTACTCTCTAGTCTAAGAGAAAATTTGTCAATTATACATAACCACATGAAACAAAAATCTAATCAACATCATAGTGAAATAAATTTTGAAGTCTTAGATTGAGTTTTTGTGGTGCGTATAGCTATATAATCAAATTACATTGAAACAATATAATAAGGATACAAAATTTTCACCTAAGTATTACACCCTTATTAAGTCATGCAAAAGATTGTAAATGTAGCATATAAACTAGAGTTATCTCACTTAGTGAAAATACATAAAATATTACATGTTTTATTCTTGAATAAGGTGATTGGCCAAATATTTTTAACCTAAATAAAGTTACCAGATCTTGATGAGGATGGAATAATCATTTTGTAACCTTAGGGGGTATAATTCAGGCATGCACGAAGATGTTACAGATGAGGGTGATTATAGAGTATATTTTTAAGTAAAAGAATATAGTCATTGAAGATGCAAAATGGGTGGAATAATAGTTCCTATATAATCATCTAATGATATTCAAGATTGAGGACAACACTGGCTTGAAGGGAAGGGCATGATACACCCTCAACCTATAACATGTATTGGGATATATGTGGCTATTATAACCTTTAAGTAACTCTTATGATCATTATTAAAGATTCACATTGTTAGTATGGTCATCCTATGGTGTGTCCATAATATAATTAGGGTATATTATAAGAGGTTCAGGTTAGTAGTTGAACATCATATTTTGAATTCTATTTTTACTATAAATAATGCCCCCTCAGAGTGGCTCATCATTTATTCATATATTCAATTCTTTTTCAGTCGCATTGTGATTATAATTTATAGGCGAATTAATTTCATTACATTCAATTTACCTTGGACCAAATTATTTTCACTTACACTTTCTTAGATGGCTGATTAAAAAATTACAACTTCATAACAATACTTTACCCTTCTCTTGTTAATGTTTTCCACATTAAAATATTTTATGTCTGACCACATTTCATAATCCTTGGTCATTTATATATTCATATCATTTTTTAAATTATTTTTATATTTAAAAAATAATTAAAAAAATTATATAAAAATTAGTTTTCACTAACTTATCCAATATTCACATCCTTATACACTGTCCAAATCTTAATTTGTTACACACCTTAGATTATTATCATGAATAGTTTCCAAATATGAATGTATCCAATTAACAATGGGATGTTCTTTCCATGTTTTCCATAATTCATGTTGTATTTATTCTTTTGAATGACATATTTTCCAATCATTCCTTTGACTCTCATGGGTTCCCTTCTCTTCTTCATATTTTTCAAGGCACATAAACATTTCTAATTACTTAAAAAGTATGAATAGATCTATGGCATCTCTCTCAATAGGACCTGATAATCAAACATGTATTTAAGAAAATTTATTGTTATAAATTCATATTGATCATACATGTTATAATTTTTTGTGGATTTAAATCCTTTCAAATTTTTATATGTTTACATTCTCCAAGAATGTTTTCTTCGAATTTATCTTTTCCATGGTCAGGATCCCAAATGTGTGGTATCTATGGAAATTCCTCTCCAAGATATTTTGACATGTAGAAAATAGTTTCCTAGATAGTGTATCCTTCAGCCATGGATCACTCTAAATGTGTTAATTACTTCACAAGTTCCCTTGAGGTCTTCATGTATCTCTTTGGACAAAATATCCATTTTGTGTTAACTACACCTACCCTTTCAAAATCTTTTGACAAATGCAGTAATATATGGATTTAATAGTGTACGAAAGAGGTTAGAAGTCCATTTTCCAAAATTTAAAATATATCTATAATATTATTTTTCTCTTTCTCAATTCTTGATTCAAATACCTCTTTTGAAGATATCCACATATTTTACAAACAATGTTAGGCTTGTATATTACTCTAATGACTCTCACTATATTTGTTGACTTCTTGTATTTGAAAGGAAAAATCATATTAAATGGAATATTTTAGATTTGGTATATAGTTCCATTAGTAGATATGATATAATATTACAAGATAATTCTAAGGTAAATATATACTACATAAATAAAAAATATTTAAAACAAAGTTTCTTAATTACATCTCTAATATAAGGCCAACAAAATATGAAAATTATGATCAATATTTTCACTTTCAAAATGCTATACCAATCCCATGTCTTGAGGCAATTATGTGTTCATCAATAGTGAATTAGAAATTCATAAAGGACCCATAGCCATGTGGTGTGTGAATCTCTTGTATTGTTTAATTTTACAAATTGACTTGGTCTCTAGTTAATATCCTTGGAGTACCTTCTTCTTTTCATAGACTCCTCTCTATCTCTATGGATTTGAGATCTGATTTGTAACTTGACATGTATTTATATTTGATAGACATGTGATTCCATTAATAAACTATAATAATATTAAATATACACATTGGATCCAAAAGGTGTCCAACTAATAACCTCTCCCAATATGGGAGACTTTATAAAATGGATAGTTTTTTCCATTCATGATGGCATTTGAATCTTTTGATTAATATATGAAAAATATAACTAATCTCTCTACCAATATTGATGAATGTCAACATTTAATGTCTTGTACACTTCTATGAAGACTTGGTACCAATCTCGAGATAACATGAACTTTGGAGATTCTCTAGTATAATGTTTTCTATCAAACATACATTTATTTTAACATAGTATTCATGGTCCATTAGTAATAACTTGTGATGTCAGTCATAAATAACATTTTTGATATATTTGGATGATCTTTCACATAGTTTATTGATGCACCTTGTACATACATACTTTCCCTTTATTAAAAGACCTGCATATAGAAACAATTTATAAACTTAGTGTATAATGTGTACAAATATGAATATGAACTTAGTATTTCAAAATTTAACACATAATGCATATTGATAAAAAATAACCATATTTGGAGAATCATGAATGGTTTAGTAATATAAGATACCATAACATATGCATTTACTTTGATAAATAATTTTAAAAGGGCTGACCTCACAATGCCTAAAACTCATTAATTATAGCTTCAAAGTAGATATCAATATTTTAAAATTGATATTTACAATGAAAGTATAATAACAACATTATCTTTCATATAGTTTATTGATGCACCTTGTACATACATACTTTCCCTTTATTAAAAGACCTGCATATAGAAACAATTTATAAACTTAGTGTATAATGTGTACAAATATGAATATGAACTTAGAATTTCAAAATTTAACACATAATGCATATTGATAAAAAACAACCATATTTGGAGAATCATGAATGGTTTAGTAATATAAGATACCATAACATATGAATTTACTTTGATAAATAATTTTGAAAGGGCTAACCTCACAATGCCTACAACTCATTAATTATAGCTTCAAAGTAGATATCATTATTTTAAAATTGATATTTACAATGAAAGTATAATAACAACATTAAATATTGTTTTTATGAATCATAAAAATGGAGTAATATTATAATATATCAACACTACTTGAAAAATTGAATAGTTAGTTTATAAGGTATGTAATGGGTAAACACAATCCATTTCCAAACCAAACCATACATTGTGTTCCCTGTCATTTAATTTTTTAGGCTACAAATTCTTAATGTGCTTCATTGAATTTGAATATAAAGGAACATTCCAAAATCCATCACTACTTCTATTAATATAGTTCTATGTCATTAACTCTAAAAGTGAGTTGCAATGAAAATGAAGTTTAATTAGATGAGTTATTAGAAAATGTTGCAAGACTTTATTTATTGTATTTCCTATAAATCATTTTCAATCTCATGGTTCCTCATGATTCAGACAACTAACATCATGCTCATATTATTTCCTATATATAATGTAGTCATTTGTGCATGCATCATAGTTGGTGTAGATACTCCTTAAATTTTATGATGTTTGTTTTGCCTCATATAAGTATGAAAATATGTTATTTTCATTAAAAAAAGAGTTTTTTGGAGCTTGCACATTAAAAAAATGTTTTTTTTTAATTTTTAGATTAAATAAAATAGAAAAAATACACAATATATGTTTATATAATATGTGAACCATTGTCTATTGTAAAAAAAATAATTCATTTTGATGTTTGACCATCTAAAAGTTACTTTCAAGTCCATCAACAACAATATGGCAATCAAAATTGATGTTCTAGAATGCTCCTATGTAAATAAAGGAGTTTAAGGAAAAAAAAAACCCTCATTCAAAATCCTGAGCATTATTTCCAATATTATGTTCTTCTTGATAATTGTCACCAACTTGATCATTTATATCATTGTGATAATGATGATCCTCAACAATAGAACATAAATGGTCTACCATAAAGAGTAAGCCCAATTCCATCTTTTATAACATATTCACATGAAGTTTCATGAAGAGGTTATTGTTTCTTACAACACTTAAACACTTTAAGTTATATAATTTAATTAATATATTTTATTTAAGTCATTAAGATATTACTATTATCCATGTCATCAACAAGATGGCACAACAAGGACTTGTAATTTATATTTTTATTTGTCAAGGTAATTGAACATAATCATCATTGTTTAAATAATCACTATCAGATACATGCATATTAACTCTATTTTAATGTTATATACATATAAATCAACATCAACATGCCCTAATTTCAATAAAATATATGAATATTTCATTTACCTCAAATAAAGTACTATCATTTTTCTATTGATGTTTCCTCCTATTCCATTTATTCTACTTTGATAGCTATGTAAGTGAAGTTGTGATTTCTCTCCCTATGTAAAAGATGGAAAAAAATTAAATATTTATGGAACATTAAAATTTGAATAAGTACCAACACAAATGTCAAAATTTTATATAAACATTGTTATTACATAAAAACTTGTGTGATGTAGGTATACTCATTGATCCATAAAGTCTCTTTATATAAGATGAACCCAAACTAATAGAAGAGCTCTAAAAAAGGAATAAAAAGTGCTCTATGTAGATGTATGATAGCTAATTGATGATGACATTCTATCTATGGCACAAAAAGATAACTTATATTAAACAATCTCAAGTCTATAGTAAAAATATTTTAATATATGAAGCATAATGCAATAATAAATTTGTAGGCAATTTTAAAAGAATACTTAATCTCTATTTAGTTATTCAAATTTGCAATGTATAGATAATATATTTGTGTGTTAATAAATTAATATATTCAAAAAATTAATGAATAAAATTAAGTAATACAAATAAATAAACTTATTTAATTCTCCACCAAACTCAACCTACTTCACTTTCTTCTTTTGAAAATGATTTTGAAAACTCTTATCTTCCCCCAAAATCACATCACGTCCACTACTCCTCTTTAAAATGAAAATAAAAATAAAATAACTTTGATAGGTATTATGTACAAAATTTATATAAAAAACCTTTAAATTCAAATTAAATTCTAATTCAACACTATTATCATAACTAATAACATCTAATTTAAAATAAGATTGTACTAAATTTGTGTCGTTATCGAAAAACAAAAACAAAACAAAAAACAAAAAACAAAAACAAAAACAAAAACAAAAGCAAAAACAAAAGCAAAAACAAAAACAAAAACAAAAACAAAAACAAAAACAACAAAACGTGAAACAATACTAATCCAATCCAAACAGTAGAATAAATTGCACCATGTAATATGGGTAAAAGGTCTGGATGAACATCAAGCCTCAATTACCTGTAATAAATAATGAGGGAAGGTGATTAACTAAATTTGTGCACTCTTGATTAATAATATCTAAAATATATTATATATCAACTCATCAAAAAGAAAGATATCACAAAAATAAATGATAAATACATTCATATATATGTAAGGGGATACATCCTTTTCCTAATAAGATTTTGGAATGTCAATAGAAGATTGTGAAATACCACATTATTAGTTTAAATCTATTTTATATTCTTGAGATAACTCAAATAAAATATCATATTCCCATTAATTAGCATGTGAAAATGTTGTGAGCAATGTAACAAATAGTGGTAAGTTCCATGATAACAATTATAGTTGGTAGTATTTCACTCCAATAAGTATATACCATAGTGGGAGTTGCTTCCATATTGTTGAAACTAAAAGGAAATAATTCTCATAGAAATAAAAGTGAGTACATATTAGTACTACTATGGTAAGGAAACTATCTAAGATTGATTAATCGCAAGGGTAAATGCAATATTAACTTGTACAAAATTTAGCGAACTCAACAATTGAAATAGTAGATGTGAATTTATGGAAAGCTACCCATGAAAAACATGGAACCAATAATATTAACCATAATGGAAATGAAACATATTTGGATGATAATTTATATAAAACAAAAATATAAATGTAGCACATATCTTAACCTATAAATAGATTATTGAATGCCTTAGATGTTCACTTTAGGGAGAAAAATGAAGGGTATTGTAGACGTAAGATGACAAACCATAAGGGAAGTTTAAATCCTTGATGTAAAATGATAAGGAATGATGTTTTGGTTTGAACTTGTGACTATAGAATTATCTATATCCATCATAAGTTTTCACCCTCATCCAATACTAGCCTTCTCCAATATTTCTATGAAAATCTAGGAAATTAGGTCAACTTGTAATGATTTAAATATAAATACCAAAAAACTAGAACTAGAAGGGGGGCTTATGATGTAATAGGGTGGTATTATTTTGATTTATATAGGCCACTCATGTGGTTCTATCATATATTTTGATTATATTCAAGTCATGGATAATAAAATGTAGACATCATTACTGAAATTATCAAAAGTTAATGAGCAAAATAAGGACAAAAGATGATAAAATATACATTATGCTTAGTCATTTTTCATAGGAATAATTTTATTTCCTAACAATGGTGGACTACCAAGTTCACTATGTGATATATGATGAACCAACTAGATTATAAAAATAAGGTATTCAAACTAAGAATTTATGAATATAAATATGTTTAAAATTAATACTTAATATAAGTAAAATGAAATAAATGATAAAGATTGAGCGAGGAAATGAAATTTCTCCTATCAATTTCAAATGAGGAATGTAAGGAAATGAAAAATAACAAATTCAATTTCCTAGCTTCATGTTAGTTGAGAGAGGATAGAGATGGGTCCCTCAAATTTTGTCTTGTAGAATGGTACATGTGTGAAGTCACCATCATCAATGATTAGTTGCTAAAACTAAACTAAGAGGACTAGTTTCTAGGGGAAAGTGATGGCCTATTGGGCTAGTTAAAATTATAAGGAAGATTCAATCTCAATGTTTAGAGATTAAGAATTTTTTTAACACTTTCAAGAGAACTACTTTTTATCTATACTAACTTACACAAGATTTTATATTCACTTATGTGAGAAAATATTGATCTTTGCTATATAAATCATGCTATCACAACCTTGTCAATTTTAATTAAATTTTATCATAGTGTATTAAAAATTAGAATTATGTTTGTTAAAATGGTGGGAGAAACTCAAGTAAGAATACTAAAGGATTAATTAATTTTCATGACATTTAATTAACATTGAAGAGTTTATGTTACGCTAGTTAACTTGATTAACCTATAATTGGATGGTTTACACTCATTAAAATATATGTGTATGGTTAGTTGACATTCCTCAAATTAATTCATTTATCTTAAAATATTTGTTATAAAAAGCATAAAAAATCAATTTGTCATTGAAAAAGGAATTCTATGAGCTAAAATGGGTGAAAAACATGTTTTTACCTAAAAAATCAAATTTTATGTAAGTAAAAAGATGCATGAAAGAATTCCCCATACACCTTTTGGTTAGCCTCTTAAATTTTAGAATTTTAATACATTTTTGGTCCTTCTCTATGGGTTCTTAGGTCATATTTAGAGGTCATATGAGGCCTTGATGGGTCTCCAAAGAATAGAACATGAATACTTACTTAAAAATAGACAAGAATCTCAAATTTTAATTTGAAACACATTTGTAAGGAAGACTCTTATCATCCATCTAAAACTAACAAGTCTCTCTTATGCCATCTCAAATTATTTTGGGAAAATTATGAGTATTCAGGAATGAGTGTTAGTAGTGGGAAAATTTATGTCATGTAGGAATATTAAAATCAATTTATTTGAAAATTAATTTTTTTTTCAATTTATATATATTTTTGACTTGTTGAAATGGAGGGAAAGTTACATTAAGAAGTTTGAAATAATTTTAAAAAAGTGTTGTTCAACATTTAAATATGGTGTAAACATGTCGTACATTAGTGTACTAATTGTTGAGAATCTAACATATAATGATGTGATTGGTTATTATGAGATAAAAGTTAGACAACTACTACATGGTACTATGAAAACTCTTAGGTAATACCAATTCAAATATAAAGCATTATGTGTTCAAACCCATTTCAACTATTATTAGGTTTTATCCTATTTTCACATATCACCTAATTTACAACTAGTGGAAAAGGCATTTTTACATAATATTATCAAGGATTTTATTTGATCATTGAAATAATCAATGGTTAAATAATTTCTACATATGAAACACCCTCCCTTGATTAGATGGGGATATAAATATATTCAATCTTCATCTCCTAAAAGATACATGAATAACTTCACATCATTTTTGTAACTCTTCCATATCATCTCAATTTTAGAGGTGGAAAATTTGTGGTGTTACAATATTTGAAGTATTATTTAATTTCTCTCAACTTACCATGCAATCTTAAATTTGGTTAGCCATTTACCATATTATTTGGAACATTGAAATCAATGATGATATTTGAAGAGTCACCATCTCCCTTCATATACCTTGATGGGTATACATAGGTGATATTCTCAAATCAATTCAAATGAGTATTAAAGAATAATTAGTATTGGAAACTACATTTGTATCAAAAATGATTAAGATCATTGTTAAGAAGGATTACTTCTATAATCAATAGCTTAAAGAAGTAGTAGAAATTAGATAACATTTAAATAAATAGAATAAGGATGAGAGATTTGCACTCAATTATTCATGGAGACCCATCACCTTCAAATATAAGGGAGTTCTCAATACTTAAATTAATATTTCATTTAATGCGTCACCAAATAATTTTAACTAACTTGTGTAGTGGATAGAATTTATAGCAAGTATTTTACAATGATAACAACTAATAATTTTAATATTTAAAATTTTGGGCTTTCATAATTGATAATGTTTTAAAAAAGATTTTTTTCCAGAGATAATTGCATATATAAATGATTGAAATTGGAACATGTGGTAAGATTAATGATAACATGAAATTTATAGCTCATAAAATAATGTCCAAAATGCATGTTTAGGATTATATGGATTATTTTATAAAAAATATTTTGTGCATAATTGTCTTGCAACTTTTTCAATCAAGGCAACAATAATATTTACATATACAATTTGGTAAATTAAGAAAGAAAATTAAATTGATGATTTTTTCACTACATGTCTCTTTGATACAAAGGCTTATAAATAGTTTCTTTAGAAGGAAATTGTGAAATGTATTGATCTATCAAAGGGTGAGGTTCATGGAGATCTTTATGTGGTTTCTATTAGAAACTACTTTACTATAGAAGAAGCTATTTTTTAAAATACCTTGAAAGTGTTATTTGGAGATAACATCGTGAAGTACATGGTGGTTGTGTTTAATGGTGGTGATGAGTTGGAAAATGATGGTTTAACATTGGAAAAATATTTTAATGATTACCCACAATAACTCCATGTTAGATTCTGTCTTCTTAAAATTTCCTATAATATTACAAATGCTTCTTATAATCTATAAGATTTTTAGTGGAAAATGTGTATTCATGAACCAAAATAAATTTTCTTGATATGTTATCTTTATAGGAACTTTCCTTCTTAATATATCAAAGAAATGATGGAGTCTTGATATTGTTAACAAGGATCATTGCTTAATAGAATAGTAAAATATCTTTTCCCTTGGAATGGAAGTCAATGTAAGATCTTCTTAAGAAAGTGATGGGGTTAGATAGATGATTCATGAGACTTATTCATGTTAGTTCTCTTAGAATGGAAGTTAATTTAAGAGCTTATTGGGAAAGTGATGGGGTCAAACAAATGAGTCATGGGCTTTATTCATGTGAGTTTTTCCTTTAGTAAGATAGTTAACATGTAACCCATGTATTCCTCCTTGTTTTTATTTGCCAAAAAAAAATGACATAATATATCTCTTCAAGGATTATGTACAAATATAGATTAAAGAGGTTTCCTTTCTTTAAATATATAATCCATATCTACATGTTTATTTGAGTCATTAATTTATTTGATATTTCAATGGGTCTAATGGGTTAAGTGCAACTTGTGTTATTGAATAATTTAGTATATACTTTGTATGTGTAATATAATGTATTGGGGTTAATGTCTTAATAAATTCCACCCAACCCTCATGTCATGTATGTTTATTATTTATGGGGTTTCCTTTATTTGAATATATAACCCATATTTACATGTTTATTTGAGTCACTGGTTTATTTGGTATTTCACAAGTCTAATAGGTTAAGTGCAACTTGTATCATTGAATAATTTAGTGTATACTTTGTATGTGTAATATAATGTATTGGGGTTAATGCCTTACTAAATTCCACCTAAACCTCATATCATATATGCTGATTATTCATAGATGCTTATATAAATTCAATGTCTTCCACCTAATCAACTAGCTCATTATATTCTACTCTCTTTGTTATTATTATTTTTGTGTAGATGTCTTTTAAATACACCAAATACTTACTTGTTTATCTTTTGTTTTATTCAAAGAAATTAAAAAAAAGCACTATTTCTTAATCATAGATATATTTGCATAATTTTTTGGTATAGCATTAGAGTTGAGGGTTTTCAAAACTAAACATTCTTAAACTTTTGTTAGATTTTGTCTTATTAGTGATGTAAGGTCATCTTGGGGACATGATAATCTACATGATCCATTAAGTATAGTTTTCATTTTATTTAGATGTAGGATTAGAGGTTGTTTTGGGTCACATATTTCTAAATTGAATCCTCTTTGAAACCCACTTAACTCTCTCTATGTTCAATACACCCTACCTTCAATTCAAATTGCATATGGGTGGGATTTTGAGGCCTTTTTTATTGCTTCATAAGTCACAATATATTCTAGGGGTTTATGGCATTAAAAGTGTCCTAATTTAAGGGGATATCAAGAAGAAACATATTTTGACATGGAAATATAATTTTTGAGACTAACCTATGATATCGGATCTTAATCAACATGAAATAAGTAATTTTTAGCTAGATACAGTCATAGTATATATGAGAGAGTAGGATATTATTGCTAGATTCAAAGGAGCTATTTAAAGAAGAGAAGATAATGTGTGAAGGTATAGAAGCATGGTTTTTTTGTATTATTTTTCAATGAGTTAGACAAAAGTCATTTCACCTACCTAAAATAGTCACTTAATGATTTTTAAATCTATTAAAATTTATTATAACCATTGAAGAGCTGAGAAAACACCTGTACCCTACTATAAGCAATCAAAATAGCTATTTTATTCATGAGTAGAACATATAATTAAATTTATTATGTGAAGTTAAAATATAATATTATTTTATCTTGACTTGGACTTTAAGTGACTAAAATGAGCTTATCATTCACTGTAAATGGCCCTAGTTTGTTTGCAGGTGGCAAGGTATAATAAATTTAGCCTCATAATAAGCCTTTTATTTCTAGTCTTGAGTGTGGATTAAGAATAGGATATTTGGGAAGGCCTTTGCTCACACTGAACTCTTCCTAGATATACACTAGTGTGGTATCAAAATTGAGATTAAGATTTTAGGAGGAGATTATAGAAAGTGTGAGGGTAAAAGAGGAAAAAAAAGAATGTGAACTTTAAAGTGAGTGGAAAGGAGAGGAGTACATAAGTCTTGTCCATAGGTTAGTAGGAGTCCAACTAGGTTGTGTGAGTGAATTCCTACATAGTCTTGTGACTAAAGAGTGTTACAAGAATAGAAAGGGAGTGCCAAAGATATAAACCAAATCCCTCCAAGGAGAAGAGTAGGAGAGGTTGAAAAAATAGATATTGCAAGGCTATTAGATGGAGTACTTGAAGCTATGAAATATATGTGAGAAATAATGAAATACCTTGAGGAAGATAGAAGAAGAGGCAATGCATATGGAAGAGATGATAGTGATACTGAAGAAGAAGAAAGAGATAAAGTAGAGGGGAAAGAAGATGAAGGTGATGGATAAGAGATGGATGTAGGAGATAGGAGGTTAATGAGATCTATCTCCAATATTGGAAGAGGGACAAAGATGGATGTGGAATGCTTCTCAAGGAATATAGACCCATAAAGATTTGATTGAATTGTTGACAGAGATGGAAGATTACTATAAATATGATGAGATAGAGGATTCAAAGAGAGGGAAGGTGGCACAAACCAAAATGATGAGCCATGTTGCACTTTAGTGGAAGGAGGTATAAGCTAACATAAGGAGAAAAGGGAAATAAAAGATCAAAAGATGTGATAGGATGGTGTTGATAATGAAGGCTAAGCTCCTACCATATTATTATTAGCTTGAATTGTTAAAGAGATTTCATAACTTTAAGAAGAGCTTTGTAAAAATTGACACTGAAGAAATTTATAATATTTCCATCAAGTTTAATCAAAATGAATTAGATCATGAGAAGGATTCAAGGTACATTGATGGCCTAAGAATGAATATCCAAGAATAACTATGGTTGGTAAGGCTACAAATAGTTGAAGATTCCTATTAGTATGCACTGAAGTTGAGGAAAACTTGTTATGAAGATAAGAGGACTCTACTAGAAAATAGGTGGGCTCACTAGAGGGAGAGGAAAAATGAATGCAACTAGAAAATATCATAATTATGATGGAAAGGCCAAAATAGTCAGGAAGCAAAAGAAAGAATGTATTATGCAAGAGGAATAGGTGTATTTGGAAGAGGTAGAGAAAGATGATTATATGTATTTTTTTGTAGGTGTGGTCAAGTTGGGCATTGGTATTTTGAGCGAGCCTAAGGTGATAGAGTAAATAAAATCCAAAAATAATCTAGATGACCTTGAACAAAGGTAGACACTTATGATGAAGAGGATTTTATTAAATCCTACAAAGAAAGAGAATGAGCCCATTTAGAGAAAAAGATTATTTATGACTATTTTCAAGATAAGAGGTAAGTTTTGTAAGGTTTTAAATGATATTAGAATCATTAATTATCTAGTCTTAGTTGAAATGGTAGATAAACTAGGATTGAAAAGAGTAGTTTATCTAAATTATGACAAAGTGTCTTGACTGTAAAAAGGCCATCAAATCCTAGTTGATGAACAATTTATAGTAAGCTTTCATATAGGCACTAAAAATGATGAGGTATGGTGTGACATTATTCCCATGGATGTGTGCCATGTTATTTTCAGGAGACCTTTGAAATTTGATAGAAGAGTTGTCCATGATTGTATGGAAAACACCTATGCCTTAGAGATGAATGGTAAAAAACATATCCTTAGTCCATTAAAAACCAAGGATGAAGAAGTGGAGAACAATATAAGGGCATTTTTAGTGATTGGAAAATAATTATTAAGAGAATATAAATAAGAAAATATGTGTCTTTCTATGATACCCAAGGTACTACAAGTTGGGATAGGAAGTGACATAAATGAGATACTTATAGAGGTGAAGGATTTTTTGAATGAATTTGATGAAATAATGTCAAAGGATGTAGTATAAGGGATGCTAAAAATGATGAGAATAATCCACCATATGGATTTTGTCCCTATATAAATCTTACCCAATAAGGTTGCCTATAGATATACCCCTATAGAGAATGAGGGAATCAACAAACCGGCGTGTGAGCTATTGGAATGAGGTCTAACTAGAAAGAGTCTTATCCCATATTTAGTACCTACTATACTAGCCCCCCAAAAATATTTTGAGTGCAGAATGTGTAAGGATTCATAAGAAATTAACAAGATAACCACCAAATACAAATTTTCAGTGCCTAGAATGGATGATCTCATGGATTGCCTAGGGAGAGCCAAGTACTTTAGAAATATTGATTTGAAAAGTAGGTATCATCAAATTAGGATAAGAGAGGGATATGAATTAAAAAAAACATTTAAGACTAAATAGGGTTGTATAAATGTTTATTAATGCCATTTGGGCTAACTAATGCCCATAACACATTAATGAGGTTATGAATGAGGTGTTGAAATAGTTCTTAGGAAAATTTATGATTGTTTATCTTAATAACACATTGTTTTTTAGCAAAATCAGGGAGGAACACTCATTACACATCAAAAAAATCCTCTAGAGGCTTAAAGAAGAGAAATTACTAATCAATATTAATAAATATAGCTTTATGAAGGGTGAATTGGTATATTTGGGGTTTGTTATCTCCAAAAAAGGGTTGTAAATGGATCCAAAAAAGGTAAAGGAACTTATGGAATGGAATACACAAAAGAACATGTTTTAATCCAAAACTTTCCATGTCATATCAAGTATTTACAAGAATTTTATAAAAAATAGTGGAATTTGTGCACCAATCACCAAAACCATGAGAACAGAAAAGAGAGAATTTAGATGAACAATGGTAGAAAAGAAGAGCTTCAAAATTTTGAAGAACAAAGTCACTAGAAATCATGTTTTATCATCAATGACATTTTAAAAGTGCTTCAAGTGGATTGTGATGTGATTTTAATAGCCATTGGAGTAGTTCTCAGTCAATAAGGGAGACCCATAGCTTATTTTAGTGATAAATGCAATGATGCTAAGAAGAAATACTTTGTTTATGATTAGGAGTTTTATGCCACTATGCATGCATTAAATAATTGGATGCATTATTTGATTCCTAAAGAGTTTTTTTCTTATATATTGATCATCACACTTTAGAGTTCATTAACAGCCAAGGCAAGCTAAACCAAAGGCACATGAAGTAGGTGGAGTTTCTATAAAGTTAATATTTTCTCCTTAAGTACATAAGTGTGAAATCAAACAAGGTAGTTGATTATTTGAGTATAATAACTGAATTTTTACTAAAATGAGAGATGAAGTTGTTGGTTTTAGTGCAATGAGAGAGTTGTACAAAGTGGATGTTAAATTGAAGGATTCTTGGGAACCATGTGTTGAGCCAACTAGCATAGATAGATTGTCATGGTTGGAATACTTCTTAAAACATGGATTAATCTTTAAAGGAGAAAATATTTGCATACCTCAAGGGTAAATGAGGGAGAACTTGATTAAGAAGAATCATGGTGGTGGATTGGCTGGGCATTTTGAAGTAGACAAGACCTTATCTTAGCTGAATAAAAGCTATTATTATCCAAAAATGGTAAGTGAAGTCAAAATTTTTTTTTAGGGATATTGATTTTATTATAATTATAAAGGAAGGAGCCAAAACATGGTACTTTATCAACCATTTCTATTACTTGAGAGGCATTGGGATGACATAAACATGACATTTATGTTTGGACTAACTAGAACTTAGAAAGGCAATGGCTCAAAATTTGTTATTGTTGGTATATATTTTTTAAATGACACATTTAACAACTTGAAAAAAGTTCCATGATGCCACACAAATTGTTATTTTTTCTTTAATGATGTTGTTAGACTACATGGGCCACCTAAAATCATAGTTTTAGACTAGGACACCAGGTTTATGGGTCATTTTTTAAGGACCCTATGGAATAATTTAGATACAAAATTAAAATTTAGATCTACATATCACCCAAAACTAGAGAGTAGACCAAAGTTTTCAATATAATCTTAGACAAATTGCTGATAAGTTTGATTAGTGAGAAACTAAAGCAATGATATGTTGTGTTGCCACAGGCAGAATTTGCATATAGTGATTTCATGAATAAAAACATAGGTAAAAAATGTTCCAAGTTATGTATGGGCATATACAAAGATGTTTTTATGGACTAGGAGAGATTTTAGATCAAAAATGTCACTTGAAGAGTGTTGAAGGTGAAGAGTTTGTTGAATACATGAAAAATCTTGAATAGAAAAGTAAATGAAAAGATTAAGCATAGTAGCCAAGTCTGTAAAAAACATGTGGATCTTAAGAGAGGAGAGTATAATTTTAAATTTGGTTACTTGGTCCTTGATCATCTCAAAAAAGAGATATTTCCAAGGAGGACCTAAAACAAGCTAAAGTTGAAGATGATAAGGCCTTACAAGATTGTGAGGAAATTTTCAAGAAATGCATATGAGTTTGAGCTACTAGCTAAATTTGATGTCTCTCCAATGTTAAATGTTCCAATATTTTATGTATATCATGAAGTAGAGGCATAAAAATAAGGTGAATAAAATGAAGCACAAATGCAAATATAGTGAGAACAGCCACCTAAGAAGGAATGAGAGTAAATTGAGTCAATTCTAGACTCAAAGTGGTCAAGGAAACTAGAGGCAGGGATTATAGAGAGTATATGGTCAAGTATAGAAACAATATTGTTGAATATGCATCATGATTAAGCCAAATTGAGATTGACCAGTTGGGGGTCAATTTAATTAATCCTCACCATTATTTGTAAGTAGGAGATCACATTTAAAATTACCTAGGAAGTCTAATGTAGGGGCATCTTGGGGCCATGAAAATCTACATGATCTATTTAGTACAATGTTCATTTTATTTAAATGTAGGATTAGAGGTTGTTCTATATCATTTTTTTTTTCTAATTTGACTCCTCTTTAAAACCCACCTACCTCTCTCCATGTTCAATGCACCATTCTTTCAATTCAAACTACATATGGGTAAGATTTTGGGACATTTTTATTGTTTTTAAACTCATTATAATCGAAGGGTTTATGGAATTAAAGAGCATCCCACTCTAATGAGATAGTAGGAAGAAACTTTGTTTGACAAGGAGATATAAGTTTTGAGACTAACCTATGATATCAGATCTTAATCAACATGAAACATGCCTCTTTTAGCTAGATAAAAATGTAGTTATATATCTAAGAGAAAAAGCTCATAGCTAGAGGTAAGGGAATTGTTTTAGGAAAAAAATATAATGTCTATATGGCTTGAAGCATGGTTCAATTGTATTAGTTTGCAACGAGTTGGAGAAAAATCCTTCAACTTGGCTAATATAATCAATTCATGATTTTCAAATATCTTAGCATCTGCTATAACCATTGTAGATCTAAAATCTCACTTATAACTTGTTGTAAGCAATCAACATAGCTATTTTATGCATGAGTAGACCATCTAATGTAAAGTTGTTGTGTAGAATTAAACCATAATATTGGTTTTTCTTGACTTGGCCTTTAAGTGACCAAAATGGTCTTTTCATTCATTATCAACAAGTTGTTTTCAGGTGGTGAGGTATGTTGTAATTGGCCTCATAATAAGCCTCTAATTACTAGTATTGACTATGAATTAGGACTAGGCTATCTGGGTAGACCTCTATTTACTTGAAATTTTACCAAGGTCTACACCAATTAGAATTTTTTATGTTTCTTTTTCTTCCTATATTCTATAAAGTTTTTAGTGTAAAATTCGTATTCATGAATTGGAAATAGTCCCCTGAAATTTTTATCTTTTTAAGGAATTGCCTTCTTTTGTTTGCAAAGAAATGGAGTCGTGAAATTTTTATCAAGGCCTGTTGTCTAATAGAATAGGAAAATTTATTTTCCCTTGGAGTCTTTGAAATTATTAACTGATTCAACTATTTAAAGTATTAAGGTGTCTATACATACATACATACATACATACATACATACATACATACATACATACATACATATATACATATATATATATATATATATATATATATATATATATATATATATATATATATATTCTCCTTTTTTTAATATGTGCTGATAGGATATTGATTGACAAGTTAATATCATAGGGTGAAATATCATTTATAATGGCTAGCTCTTTATGTGTTGTCACTATCTATTATAAGATCCCTATTGGAGTGGTTGTCTCTTTAATATTTTAGTATTTTTATAAGTATCTCAAAAATATGACACTATAATACATGATCAAACTAATTACAATCATCAATAGATATTTATAAAAATAACTTACATATTTTTAGTTCTTCAGTATAATTTTACATTCGCAAAACATGAATGTTTATAAATTTTAATTAAGGCTTTATACTATCTAATTATAATGGAAATCCATCTTAAAACTTTAATGTTGCTAAACCTTGAGTGAGTGAGTGTGTGTATAAATTAATTATAATCAAGGCTTATAGACATTTAATTTTAAAATGTCGTTAGTTGTGATGTATAGATTTAAAAAAAAATTGTAATGTGTGATGTTAATCAAACATTTCGTAAGCTTCTTTAATATGTAAACTAATGATATAAAATAAAGATTTAATTTTACAATACCAATAATAAAAAATGGTCCAAACATGAATAAAATAGACAAATAATTATTTAAATTTAATTCTTTTAAGTATAGATTTCACATTAATAGAATTATTGAAAAATTAAGTGCAACAAGTTATAAATTTCAAAAGTTTAGAAAAAAAATAAAAATAAATACAAGAATGTACAAAAGCATTGCTATATCATCCAAATTTTGTGGTTTTTGTATTAAAGGGAGATTGTTTGTTATGCATTTTCTAAGTAATTTGATCCTCTAAAATCAAAATAATATTACAAATCAAATGTTTAGAAAGAAAAATACAAGAATGTAAAAAAAATATTGATATTTCATCCAAATTTTGTTGTCTTAAAAAGAGATTTTTTGTTGTGTATTTTTATATTGGTGTGACCCTCCAAAACTAAACACTATTATTAACAATAATATTACAAATTATTCTACACGAAACTATTATATACTTATATATAATATGTATAGAATTATGAAGTCATTGACTTGTAGTGTGTATAGAGCATAGATAATTATCTCAAATCAAGTAAATCATTTTTTGAAGTTATATTTAATTATTACAATTTTAAACGTTTAATGTGTAGAATACATATTTACCCTAACCTTAAACTTATTGGATTGAAGTTTGTATATAAAAGTTCATATTATTATAAATAAGAATGGAAAAATATCATATATATATATATATATATTAGATGGAAAATGTCTCCATTTACATCCAAATTTATGATGGGACTATATAACTTTATAAACTACACAATATATTTAGAAATTTTACGATAGACAAATTTGACTTTATACAATACATAAACTGTATTTGTATTTAGCTTACATTATGAAATATACTTTAGATAGAATCATTAAGTCAACCTCAATGATATTATATACATCATAAATTTTAGGCTGCATCATCACCCACCATAAATGTGTGTAAACTCTTGGTTATTTAGACACATGTATAAGCTACTAAAATGGAATTTTTCATGTGTAATTTCAATGCTGATGTATTTTAGAATCATTCAGGAGGTTCTACAATGATGTAATATGAGAATGGTCCTTTTCAATAGTAAAACTACATTGGAAACAAAGAAGGAAAAACAAAGAACTGAATTACTGAAGTAAATAGATAATTTAATTGCCAAAAATGGAGGGAAGCCTCATTCATTTGAGCCATTCCACGGATTTTAGGTTTGTATAAACGGTTGATATGCAAGAAATTTTTGTTAGAATATTCAGTGTGTTCACATTATTAATTTGTATTGTTTATCATGTATATTGTTAATAATAAACAATATATTATGATTAATAGGTTAGCACATTATTATTTTGAATAAAAATAATATTACATGAATAGACTTGGTGTGTTTGGGAGGTTAGTAGTTGAGTGATTGTAGGGATTTAGGAATCCCCAATTATCGGAAATATTTTTCTATATATTTGTAAGTATGAAATATATTATTATTGTGTGTGAAATAAAATCTCTATGAACTACTTGTATTTGTGTTTGGCTCTTCCATTTTAAATTAGTGGTATCAGAGCAAGATGAGATTCTAAGCATTGTGAGGGCCATCCACAATTTTTGACTACCCTGTTTGATGAGAAATTTATTCTGTTAGATGAGTATTTCTAATAGTTTATGCTTTAGGTAGTTGCGGTCAGGTTTGTTTTTTGGAAAAATTTTTGGTGCATCATTTTTGATCAGGTTTTACCTTGCATTGAGTGAAGCATGCTAATTTCCATGGTTTGAGTCATATCAAAGAAAGCTGCTCACTTAAAAAAATATATACAACGTAGCACAGATCTAGTCTTATGTCTATGACAACATTTCTCCATGCTTGATCCTTGCATCATGGTTTTCATTTGTGGATATATTACCTTGTTTCTTTTCCATGCATTGAGTGCAAAGGCCATATCAAACTTGGTAGACTGCTCTTGCAAAATTCTCTTAACTACCACATCGCTCTTCATCAATCAATGATTATCTTAGGCCAGATCTGATTCATCCTCTTATAAACTGCTAAGATATTTTTGTTGTAATGATTTTAAATTGCATCCACATTGGTTAATGCTAATAGCACATTAATCGGTATCTAGACAAGCAACATCGATGGCCTTAAAGAATTGGTGTAGTAAAAGTGAAGCTTGTGGAAAAGATTTATCTACAAAATCTAGTTGTGTTTCACTTGTTCATACGATGGCCATAACGCCCCCTACTACCTACAAGACACATCATATTTCTAAGAATCTCTCTACTGTAATCATCAATCTCTTTGCATCATTCTTTTAACTGATGCATCTAATTGTGCAACCATTTAGATGATATCATTCCATCACACTCATATGAAGTTAAGCCCAAATTTTTATTTATGAGGTTGGTCTTTATTTTTAGTCTTAGATGTAAAGTTGAGTCATAAGAACTTTTGTTTTGATTTCTATAAAAGTCATTGAGTCATTTAAAAGTTTTTATACTTTAGTTAATAGTTTTTCAATTATTTTATGTCCTATATTCAAGATAAGGCTATAAGATCTAGTCTTGAGTCTAAAGTAATAGAAGTCATAAGTAGTATTTGGTTTAATTATTTTAATATTAGATTTATGCTATATTAAAATTGATAGTGTTATTATAGTTAATGTCTATCAAAGGAGTCATCAAGAGTATTGTTTAGTATTAGAATCTTTATTTTATGAGTCTTGTATATTACAAAATAGTCTCATCTTTGTCAATAATAAAGTCTTTTTATTGAGTCCTATCATTTAGGAGAAATTAGGTTAATGTCAAAAATGAGTCATTTTCAAAATATTGTAAAAATAAAAAAAAAATTCCTTACAAATGCATTTTCACTTGTACATGACATCCAGGTTACTACTAAGCTTCAACTCTTCATTGGTTAAATAAGTAGCCATTTACTAGAGGCTAGAGGCTACACAGAGGTTCGAGGTTATTTGATGACCTCTCATCAGGCACCATCGATGAAGCCACATACTAATTTGGTGGCCATGTGTTTTTTATTATGTGATGTTGTTTTCAGTGTGGTAAATGCATTTACTTTTTAAGTTGTGTGGTGTGGAAATGTTCACATTGTGGAATGGGAAAACAAAGTTATGTTTCATTTTCCATTCAGAACTAAATAGACTAAAGTCAAGGAATACTACCAATGGCAGTGGGAGTCTTCTTTGTTATGTGAGATTGAGTGGCATGATCGTTCACTGTGGCTACAAGTAAGAGGTTGATTTATTATAGGGTAAAATGTGAAATTTAGTGTATGTTTTTAATTTTCTTACTTGTTTGAAACACCTCTAATATTTGGAGATAAAGGAGAGTATGGATATAATGGAATGTGGTTCATAGTTGTATAGGAGGAAAACTAACTACAAGAATCCTTTGACTGTAGATATCCTCTGAGTGCCTTACTTCTTTATGGAGATGATCAGCCAGTGATACATTTGGTGTAGTTAAATGATGTATATACGAAAAGCATTCCAGTGATCATGTGTAGAAAGACCCATAAAATAAGATTCAGACAGTAGTATGCATACCTAAAAGTATGCATTGGCATATATTTTGTTTGGGCCAATTCTTGAAGATGTATGTTTTCCCCATGCTCACATTAAGGGGGTGTAGATAGGATTAATAATGTTCACAAAAGGGTGAATGTTAGAATATTTAGTGTGTTCACAATATTTATTTTTATTTTTGATCATATATATTTTTTTATGAGGCCACCAATTGCTTACTTTTATAGCCTCATCCATGCTTAGTCTATGTCTTTTTCCATGTAAATCCCATAACTATCTGTCACTTATACAAATGAATGAAGTTATGATTTTGTATGTATATATATATATATATATATATATATATATATATATATATATATATATATATATATATATATATTTGTGTGTGTGTGTTATGCCATGAATTATTGATTATTTTCCTTGATTGAATTATATTGGTTTGACTTTATGTAACAAACATTTGAAGGTTCATGAAAGGTTGTAGGATATTTCTAAGCCATAAATACTATAGGATGCCCATAGTAATTATAGGCCTCACCTATAGGTTGCCCATAGCCACTATAGAGTGCCTACAACAATTGTAGGCTTCACCTACAGGTTGCCTATAGCCACTGTAGAATACCCACAAAAATATATTATGATTAATAGGTTAGCACGTTATTGTTGTGAATAAAAACAATCTTACATGAATAGACTTAATGTGTTTGGGAGGTTAGTAGTTGAGTGATTATAGGGATTTAGGAATCCCCGATTACAGGAAATATTTTCCTATATATTTGTAAGTATGAAATATATTCTTATTGTGTGTGAAATAAAATATCTATGTACTACTTGTATTTGTGTTTGGCTCTTCCATTTTACATTAGTGGTATCAGAGCAAGATTAGATTTTGAGGGCCATCCAAAATTTTTGACTATCCCATTTGATGAGAAATTTATTCTGTTAGATGAGTATTTCTAATAGTTTATGCTTTAGGTAGTTACAGTCAGGTTGTTTTTTTGGAAAACATTTTGGCGCATCATTTTTTATCAAGCTTTACCTTGCATTAAGTGAAGCATGCTAATTTCCATGGTTTGAGTAGTATCAAAGAAAGTTGCTTGCTTAAAAAAAATATACAACATAGTCTAGTCTTATGTCTATGTCAACATTTCTCCATGCTTGATCCTTGCATCATGGTTTTCATTTTTGGATATCTTACCTTGTTTCTTTTCCATGCATTGAGTGCAAAGGCCATATCAAACTTGGTAGACTGCTCTTGCAAAATTCTCTTAACTACCATATCGCTCTTCTTTGATCAATGATTATCTTAGGCTAGATCTGATTCATCCTCTTATAAGCTGATAAGATATTTTTGTTGTAATGATTTTAGATTGCATCCACATTGGTTAATTCTAATAGCACATTAATCGATATCTAGACAAGCAACGTCGATGGCCTTAAAGAATTGGTGTAGTAAACGTGAAGCTTGTGGAAAAGATTTATCTACAAAATCTAGTTGTGTTTCACTTGTTCATACGATGGCCATAACGTCCCCTACTACCTATAAGACACATCATATTTATAAGAATCTCTCTATTGCAATCATCAATCTCTTTGCATCATTCTTTCAACTGATGCTTCTTATTGTGCAACCATTTAGATGATATCATTCCATCACACTCATATGAAGCTAAGCCCAAATTTTTATTTATGAGATTGGTCTTTATTTTTAATCTTAGATGTAAAGTTGAGTCATAAGAACTTTTGTTTTGATTTCTATAAAAGTCATTGAGTCATTTAAAAGTTTTTATACTTTAGTTAATAGTTTTTCAATTATTTAATGTCCTATATTCAAGAGAAGGCTATAATATATAGTCTCGAGTCTAAAGTAATAGAAGTCATAAGTAGTATTTAGTTTAATTATTTTAATATTAGATTTATGCTATATTAAAATTGACAGTGTTATTATAGTTAATGTCTATCAAAGGAGTCATCAAGAGTATTGTTCAGTATTAGAATAATTATTTTATGAGTCTTGTATATTATAAAATAGTCTCATCTTTGTCAATAATAAAGTCTTTTTATTGAGTCCTATCATTTTTGTGAAATTAGGTTAATGTCAAAAATGAGTCATTTTCAAGATATTGTAAAAATAAAAAAAATTGCCTTACAAATGCATTTTCACTTGTACATGACATCCAGGCTACTACTAAGCTTCAACTCTTCATTGGTTAAGTAAGTAGCCGCCATTTACTGGAGGCTAAAGGCTACACAGAGGTTGGAGGTTATTTAATGACCTCTCATCAGGCACCATCGATGAAGCCACATACTAATTTGGTGGCCATGTATTTTTTGTTATGTGATGTGGTTTTCAGTGTGGTAAATGCATTTACTTTTTAAGTTGTGTGGTGTGGAAATGTTCACATTTTGGAATGGGAAAATAAAGATATGTTTCATTTTCCATTTATAACTAAATAGACTAAATTCAAGGAATATTACCAATGGTAGTGGGAGTCTTCTCTATTGTGTGAGATTGAGTGGCACGATCGTCCACAGTGGCTACAAGTAAGAGATTGGTTTATTATAGGGTAAAATGTGACATTTAGTGTATGTTTTTAATTTTCTTACTTGTTTGAAACACCTCTACTATTTGGAGACAAAGGAGAGTGTGGATATAATGGAATGTGGTTCAAAGTTATATAGGAGGACAACTAACTATAGAAATCCATTGCCTTATTTATGGAGATGATCAACTAGTGATACGTTCAGTGTAGTTAAATGGTGTATATACGAAAAGCATTCCAATGATCATGTGTAGCAAGATCCATAAAATAATATTCAGACAGTAGTATGCATACCTAAAAGTATGTATTGACATATAATTTTGTTTGGGCTAATTCTTGAAGATGTATGTTTTCCCCATGCTCACATTAAGGGGGTGTAGATAGGATTAATAATGTTCACAAGGGGGTGAATGTTAGAATATCTAGTGTGTTCACAATATTTATTTGTATTGTTGATCATATATATTTTTTTATGAGGCCACCAATTGCTTACTTTTAGAGCCTCATCCATGCTTAGTCTATGTCTTTTTCCATGTAAATCTTATAACTATATGTCACTTATACAAATGAATGAAGTTATGATTTTGTATGTACATTGATATGTGTGTGTGTGTGTGTGTGTTATGCCATGAATTATTGATTCTTTTCTTTGATTGAATTATATTGGTGTGACTTTATCTAACAAACATTTGAAGGGTCATGAAAGGTTGTAGGATATTTCTAAGCCATAACTACTACAGGATGCCCATAGAAATTATAGGCCTCACCTATAGGTTTCCCATAGCCACTATAGAGTGCCTGCAATAATTGTAGGCTTCACCTATAGATTGCCTATAGCCACTGTAGAATACCCAAAAAAACTTTAGGCTTCACCTATAGGTTGCATAAAACCACTGTAGAATACCCATAACAATTGTAGGCTTCACCTACAAGTTACCTGAAGCCACTAAAGAGTGCCTACAAAAACTTAAGGTTTCACCTATAGGTTACTTGTAGCTACTATAGAGTGCCTCCAGACATTATGTAAAATAGAGTCATTATTGAGGAGATCTTGTAGACACATCCAACTATCTTGGGGAACCAAATGGAGGATTGGGAAGAATCATAGTTGTTGAATGGATTCCCTACATGAAAGGAGACATTAGATGTACTGCCAAAGATGGGAAAGACAAGGATAATGATAAAAGACAAAAATAAATAAAATAGAAAAACAATATGCCTTGTCTCTAACCCAGTCAAACCTAAAACAAGTAACTTTGATTACTAACCACTTGAAGGTTGATTGGGGTAGTTTCTAACTATTTGTATTTTTTCCTAGTTGGTGTTTTTGGTTAAGAGTCAATAAACTACCTTCTGTATTTAAAGGTAAAACCTAGATTAGACTAGGAGTTAGATAATTTTGAGAAGGTACTAGCAGAAGTTTTTGAACTATAACATTTGTATTCAGAATTGGGTAATGAGAACATTGAATTTGTAAGAAGTTTTTGAATTATCTCAGAGAGGGATTGGATCTCAGTTCTGAATGAGGAAGGGCCCCCTCAGAGTGAGATACTATGAAGATCCTAAGCCTCTTTAATTATTAGTGTGTTGTGTAGGTTGATTTTATTTTTAAGTTTGATTATATAAGTGTGATGCATGTATGGTACATAAGTGTGGAATAGTTCTATAATTATGTCACATCAGTTTCATAATATATCTATCTAGTAAATTTAACATAAATTCATTATAATACAAATGAAAAAGCAAGTTGATTTCTGAATTAGTAATGCATATATAGTGTTGACACTCTTGAAAATCTTATGCACCCTAGGCTGATAATTAATGTTTAATCAGACTGGTGAATTTGGTAATCATTAGGTAATTAGTCTGCACAGTATTTTTAATAATAAAAAATATAATATGGTTAATAGGTTAGCATGTTATTGTTGTGAATAAAAACAATTTTATGTGAATAGACTTAGTGTGTTTGGGAGGTTAGTAGTTTAGTGATTTTAGGGATTTAAGAATCCTCGCTTATAGGAAATATTTTCCTATATATTTTTAAGTATGAAATATATTATTATTGTGTGTGAAATTAAATCTCTGTGTACTATTTGTATTTATGTTTGGCTCCTCCATTTTACATCAAATTTTAGAATTGAATATAAAAATTGAGTAGCCTTTAATATTTATGCATTTGTTTTTGTTTCTTCAAGTAAGTTTGAAGGAGTTGATTTCTCAAAAGGAGTGTGCTAATCTAGGAAGGGTATGTTCCAAAGAAGAAATGGAAAAGGTTAATGCAAAACTTCTAGGATGATTAAATTATATGGTAATCTCATTCACTCTAAAAATTGAAATTATCTTTTAAGAAAAGTGTCCAATTACTTATAAAATACATATAAAGAGTATACTTCTTGTATGAAATTTGATAATTAATTTTTTCCATTATAATTATGTATGAGTTTATCATGATAGCACTCTATTTTAGGTGCATTATTTTCTTTTATTTTGTTTTCCATTTAGCTTTTTTTCAAAGAACAACTTGAAATCTCTTAACAACATAATTATATATAAATGCTGGAAAAAATGTCCCTGTACAAAAATAATATGGAGAAGTGGTCAATTATATACACATCCCCACATTAACCTTTATTTTTATGATTATTCTTAATTAATATCTTGACTTGTCAAGTTATTTTTAAACACCACCTAGAAACATTGAATAATGTATGTAAAAATCCATAAAGAAACCATCATCAAATGTAAGATCTCATATTACAAGAGAATTAATAATGTTTTTATTTCTTATATAGATTCTATTAATTTTTTTATGTACATCTTATATTATTCAAAGCAACCAAATATTTTCATGAAATATACATTATTAATATAATGTAGATCTCTTCCCACATATAAAAGGAAAGCACCGTATCTACACCCTAATGGATAACAATAATTATTTCAAAACCAATAAAGCTTAAGCTACATACAATAAATTTTAAATCTTGTCTAAAAAAAATTAAATTATCCATATAGAGTGGATAAAAAAGAAATTAAATTCATCTTGTAATCATTCCTAAGGCCTTTATATATTAAACACTTTCACAAGTTATAGTCAACTATATTCTTTTCCCACACAATATCCATAAATAACATGAAACACCTATCTTACTCAACCACATGTTTTAATAGTTAAACCTAACATCTACTTATGAATTTATTAAGTATTATATCCTAAGATTCATGCTTGAAATCCTATACATAAAAAATATGGTGTACAAAATTAAGTATTTACACACTTACAATGTGGTTACTAAACCACTAAAGAAGAAACTATGTTGTTGGAAGTTTAGTAAATCCAATCTTTGTTTTAGTGACTCAAGTGATTCCTATGTCGTAAAAATGTAAAGAGAACGAAGTGTTGATGTAAAGGAAAAATGTTGTGGGAGACCATAGATGGATGTGAAGGTTTCATGTCAATGATCGAGTTGTAGGAAATGATCGAAACCACTTCAGTGTGTTGTAAAGAATATAGACTTATTTTAAATCATAGAGGCTTTTCCTAATTAAACTATTTTTTTGGGGAATGAAACAATACAATAAATAAATTTAGGTTTACAAAATTTTCATATATATATATAGTATGTGTGTGTGTCATTTTCATTTTTTGACACAAAAATTAAAATTTAATATATTTTTATAAAAAAATTACATTAAATCTTAGGATAATGAAGAGAAATTCAACTTGTTGGTGTGATGTCACTCTTAGAGAAAAATATACATGACTTTGTTTGTTTCTTTGCCTTTGATTAGACTAGTATATGTTTATTCTTTATGATCAATAGAAGTGTTGTGCACCATTGAAGGTATTATAACTATATAACTTAGACTTCAAATATTGTGCAAGGCACATTGAAAAATATTAAAACGGTAGTTTTATAATATTGTACAAATATATGCATAATATCATGATATACAACAAATTGAACATTTGCACAATATGGTGGTATAAATCAAGTTGAAAATTCTAAGGAGCTTCATTTTAGAGTCCAATCCAATGGATGGAGTCTCTCTCAAGGAGTGAAACTGAAATTGTAATTGTATATTGGTACCACATTTTTTAAAGTTTGGGATCACTTTAATTAATAAAATTATATAATTATTTTTAAAATTATATAATTATTTTTAAATTATCTCAATAATTGATCATTTTAATATTGACAACCCACTTAAATTTATGTCATATTATGGCAACCACCTTCACTATTCGTACTGAGGGAACATATGATTTAATTGAAAACCAATATATTGCTAAATATAAAATAAATAATAGAATATGTATGCAAAAAATATAAATTATGATTAAAAAATAGTAAAAATGTAAATTTATATTGATGATCTACAATTTTATCTATAATTTGATTAGTTATAAATTAAATGCAATTCTTAAATTATGATTTTGAATACTTTTTAAAATATGCATTAAATTTCAATTGATTAAAGTGTAAATTAGAAAACTAGATTGTGAGATTTTTGCTAAAAATTAACATGAATAATAAATTAAGTTGAAGACAAAACATACATAATAGAAGAATCTTAACCTAGAAATCTCACCGTAAAGAAAATCATCTTATGAATGTTAGTGATCACGACCCATTTCCAATGTATCAAATTGAAAACTTTGAAAACCTCAATAAAACATGAAATTGACATTGTATTAATAGTTTACCCTTTGTACCTCTCTTCTACCTCCTCTTGAAGTGGTTAAATGTTAAAAATAATATATATGGGATATGTTTTGACACTATATTACCAATTATTCTCTCAACTCTCTTAATAGAAATCACTTTCATCACTCACTTACACATCCATACACTCATGCACTCATATAATTCTCAAACCATTCTCAAACCATGCCTCCATCCTATTGGTATAAATCAATTTCATCACCCACTCAAACATCCATACAATTCTACGCTCATATGATTCTCAAACCAATAATCTTTCCTATTAAGGCAATGTTGGAGGCATCCCTTTCTATACCTAATGACTATAAATTGTCAATAATTTGAAGACCCAACTTTTTGCAACCATTTTTAATGTGTTATGTCATGTTAGGTATGACCACCATTGTCACTTTTACTATTTCTATTGTCATATGTGAAACTATCAATAATTACAATACCAATGGAGACTACATATGAAACCATAGGATCGCATGAAAAATTATTAGTAATTGTAGAACCATTATTGTCACATATGTCTAGAATAGCAAAACAACCATTGTCAAATGCCTAAATACTAATTTGTAAATAATGATTGATAATTCTCCAAATAATAATTTGTAGAGAAGGATTGATAAATTTTCAATTCAAGTTAGAAAAATGTTGTCATGCATTCGTTTGAGTGCAGTTATTTTCATTTTTTCCTCTCTTAGAAAGCCTTTTGTCCCATAAAAACTTCATGAAATATGGAATAATTTATCCTCCTTCATCCTCATTAAACATTTCAATATGTTGGTGTTTTTTATTAACCTCAACCCTCCTAACTTTTTTGTATATTAAGAATATATAATGTCTTAAGGAAAAGTAATTAATAAAAGGTACTAAAATTCCTTCTCATTAAGCATATAATTATCATAAATATTTAATACATCCTTATTAATGATGGAAACTCAAATTTGAAACTTATTCTAGCCACTTTATTGCACCCTAAGTTGTTCTCTCTCCCTCAACAAGCCAAAAAATGATGGCATGTCTTCTTCATCAAAAAATTTCTTCTTACAATATTATAATTTGTATAAAATATTGAGTAGTTTATACATCATAATTTTTATTCTTACCATATTTTAATCACATACTAATACTTGGTGGGTTCAGATGGAACAAAACATTTGTGCTTCAGAAGAGATGGTATAGGAAATAACCAAAAAATTAGGAGAGTAGATATCTTTTACCGAGTCTGCATGAATACATGCTAAAAATGAAGCTCTATCAATAAAGCAAAAATCAGATGAAGAAATTCTCAAGCTTCAGGAGGAGCTGAAACAATCAGTGAATACTCTTCATTATATCAAAAATAAAAAAATATGTAATAAAAATAGGATGCCCATTTTTATGAGCAAAACTAACATTATGTTTGTTTATAAAATAGTACCATCTAAATGCAAATCAAATTTTTGAGTATGTAGTTCTACATATGATCATTTAATATTGACATATAATCTTCTAAATTTTATGATGTTTACTCTTTAAATATGAACAAAATAGTAATAGTATGTTTGTCTATATATAAAATAAATTATAACAAATGATATGTTATATGTATTTATATCAACTTTGTGGTAAGTACAACTTATTCTATGCAGTGCTCTTGATGGTGTATATAGAAGCATCCTCCCTTGCCTTTGTTCTATCATGTTTCTTGGCATCTCTTATTCATGTTCAAGATTTTTAATTTATGGTGTGTCACCTTAGGAAGTCCTCTTATCCTCTTGTTTTAATTTATCTACTTTTGTAGAAGGGTGATACTATTGTAAATAGATATGGAAAATAAAATTAGTATTATTTAATTTTTTTGTGGAATTGATAAAGGAAATATGGATTATAGACTTGTAATGTTTTTGTTTTGCCAAGGTTTCTTATATACAATTTTAGTTTTTTTTTATGACAATTTTTTTAATATTGAATTCAAAGTTTACATTTAGGATATAAGATTAAATGATAAAAAATAAAAAGCTTATACAAATAAGTTTAATCTCAAAAAGGGAAGTCCAAATGAACTGAGAAAAAAAATAAGATGACATAACCCTCAACTGATAGTAAATGTTATCATGTGTTCAAACTTATCATACTAAAGGCTAGCCACTATTAAAAAACCAAAAAAAAAAGTACAAGTTAATCCATACAACAATATATGGTTGCATACTCATTTGTGTCATAGCCACTTATGATAATAATTCTCACACAACTTGTTCAAGGGTCCTTTGCATCAATTTACATTCTAACATCTTTGTCAACTAGCATTTCAATTTTTGTCTCAATAATCCCACAAATTACCAAATGTGACTCTACTCCAACTTTACCAAGGCCCTATCCAACACCGGGTGTGATTTTATTACTAAAACTTGTATTTAGTTCAATTATTGAAATAACTTCTTATCCATGACTTCATACAATTAGAAATGTTTTAAATATGCCTATCCAATTTTTCCTCCAACTAATAAAAACTAGTTGAGACCTAAATAATCTTGATGTGGCACCACTATTAAAATTGATGAAGTGCCTTGGTGATGTGTTTTCATGTGTTAAAATGTCTTGATGATGTGTTTCAATTGGTGAGGTGTCATGGTGGTTACTATTTTCCACTATTCCAAATTATCACTTTTTACTATTTTGGCTTGCCCATGTGGATGGGGTGAAATTTTCATGTGGGGACAAGTAAAACATGATAAAAAAAGATCACAAAAATCTTTAGTGGATTATGAAGGTGGGGGACAAATTTTACTATGCAAAAAGTAAAATCTCCACTCACTTTTGACTTATCTTGAAGTGGGACACCAACTTTCAAGTGGGGAGGTTTGTACTTAGTAATAATGGGTTCAAGTGGGATATGAGGAGTTATTATCCTTCTCATTCCATTTTACCTTCTTGTCTTTATCCCTCTTGGTGGAGGTAGACGCAATTCTCCTTGAATAATGTTTATTTTTCTTTGTTTTTCCTTTATAGGGATGATAATCCTTATTGTTTTTTCATAGTGGTTCATGTTATTTCCCTTGGATAGTAAATCAAGAAAATATATTGTGATTTGAAGGATTTAAATGTGGTATTAGTGTGAGGATATTTGAATTTCATTTCCATTTGATGAATGTGAAGCTTATGTTGTGAGAAACCTTCTTGTGTCATTTTTTTGCATCTTCTTCTTTCTCCATTTTCAAGAATTTAGCCAAGGATTTATTGAGAGATATTTTTCCTCCACATCAAGTGGTATTAGAGTAAGTATAATCATAGGGATGATTTGTGTTTGTTTTCATTTTTTAGTTATGGAAAAAAGACAAGCACGAGGAGGATTGGTTTAGATGAACATATATATGCAAGAGATAAGGAGAGAAATGGCACATATAGAAACAATGTTCAACAACTTGGGAAGAAGGCAAAGAGATGAAGACACAGAAGAAGAGATCATTCATGATGAAGAGCATGAATAAGAATTGCTGTAAATGAAAGAACCAATATCAATAGAGGAGAGAATGATAAGAGCATTGGAATGCAGAAATGATGGAGTCAAAATTGAAGTTCCTGATTATGGGGGGAGTTTACAACCAAAGGAGATGATTTATTGGATTAATAGCATGGATAATTTATTTGAATGGATAACTATGTTAGAAGAGAAGAAGGTGAGATTTTCATGTACTAAGTTGAAAGGTCATGCCACAATCTGGTGGGATCATTTGCAAAATGAGAGGCAAAGAAAGAACAAGCAAAGAAAAAATACATGGAGAAAAATGGAGAAGAATATTAGAGAGAAGTTACTTATATTAGACTACTCCCAAAACCTATACAAAAGATTTCAAAATTTGAAGCAAATGGAGAAGAGTGTATAAGATTACACAAATGAATTTTACAAGCTTTCCAATAGAGTGGATCATGAATAAATAGAAGAGAAAATGGCTATAAGGTATGTGAATAGTTTCAAATATTATATTCAAGATGAGATTAGCATGCATAGAGTAATGTGTATAGAAGAGGCTTATCAATTAGCCTTGAAAGTAGAAGAGAAGTAGACTAGACAAGCTACCAGAAGAACATTTGCTCCAAGGAATGAATAATCCATGCCTATAAGAAGAAGAGGTGGTTTCAAAACCACTAGATGTGGATTTAACCATGTAAGGGGAGAATCATCACATGCTACATAAAATAGAGAAGAGGATAGACAAGGATTCCAATATCATCAAAGAGGAAGAGGATTCAAAAGAGGACATGGATATGGAGGAGTAAGAAGTTGGTTTCCTAACCAACCTAGAGATATTATCTATTATATATGTGGATAAGGACACAAGGCCAATGAATGTCGTCAAAGACAAGAAAGAAGATAAGAGTACCATCCAAGGGTGAACTTGGTTGAAGTTAAGATTGAAGATATAGCTACTGAAGTAATAGTAACAAATGTGGGAGAGAACCTTATGATGAGGAGGACTATGATATATCCAAGACAAGAACTAGGTAAAAATAAAGGAGGTGATGCATGGATGAGGTCCAATATTTTTGGAACAAGGTGCACTTCTAGTGGTAAGGTATAAAAGGTAATCATTGATGTAGGAGTTATGAAAATATGGTTTCAAAATAAATGGTAGAAAATTAGGATTGCATTGTGAGAAGCATATTAGACCTTATAAAATTTCATGGTTTAAGAAAGGGAATGAAGTCATGGTTGATAAAATATGTTTGGTGAAGTTTTACATAAGAAAAAGTTATAGAGATGAATTGTGGTTTGATGTTTTGCCCATGGATGCATGCCATGTTTTTCTAGGGAGGCCATGAAAATTTAATAATAAGGTCATCCATGATGGAGCCAAGAATACTTACTCATTTTATAAATATGGTAAAAAGGTGATATTGTTGACTCGTAAGGAAGAGATAAAAGAGGAAAATTTGTTAGCCTTTAAAGAATTTTCTAATGACATGAAAATTGTTGGTTATTATTATGCACTAATTGCAAGGAATGAAGGTGAAGATGTGATGCAAATTTTAAAATAAGCAGTATAAGTTTTGAAAGCATATGTAGATGACATTCCTGATGAGATACTAGATGGTTTACCACCAAAGAGGGACATTAAACATCACATTGATTTGATCATAGGATCATCTCTACCTAATCAAGAAACATATAAAATGAGCCCAACAGAGCATGTAAAACTGAACAAAAAAGTTACTAAGTTTATGAGGAAGATTGTAATAAAGGAGAGCATGAGTCCATGTTTAACACCAAAATTATTGACTCCAAAGAAGGATGGAGGATGGAGAATGTGTGTGGATAGTAAAGCCATCAACAAGATTACTATTTGGTATAGATTTCCTATACCTTGGTTAGATGACATAATGGATGTTCTTGTAAGAACAAAATATGTCACAAAGATTGATCTGAGTGGCTACTAATAGAACTAGATTCGTGAAGGAAATGAATGAAAGGTAACATTAAAGACTAGATATGGACTATATGAATGGTTGGTGATGACATTTGGGTTATCTAATGCACCTACACATTCAGGAGAGTCATGAACATAGTGCTACAGGATTACATTGGTAAGTTTTTGGTGGTTTATTTTGATGATATTTTGATATTCAATAAAGCTAAAGAGGAGAATTTAAAACATTTTAGAATGGTGTTAGAATTGTTGAGAAAGGAGAAACTCTATGTGCATTGAAGAAGTACAAGTTTATGCAATAAGGTTTGGTATTTTTGGGATTTGGAATTTTTGTAGATGGTGTTAGAATGGATTAAGAGAAGGTGAAGGCAATTATTGAGTGCCTATTCCCAAGAGCATCATAGAAGTAAGAAGTTTCCATGGTTTGGCAACATTTTATAGAAAATTTATTAAGAATTTCAACAGTATTATTTCACCAATAATCGATTTCATAAAAGGAAAGGAGTTTTATGTGGACAAGAGAAGTAACAATGAGTTTTGAGTTGTTGAAAAGAAAGATTATAAAAAAACCTATTTTAGCCTTGTCTAATTTTGACAAAGTGTTTGAAGTGGATTGTGATGCTTCACATGTGGGAATTGGAACTATGTTAAGCCACGAAGGGAATCCCATAACATATTTCAGTGAGAATTTAAATGAGGTAAGAAAGAAATATTCTACCTATGATGTTGAATTTTATTCAATTGCTTAGGCATTGAGACATTGGAGACATTACTTGGTCTCTAAGGAGTTTATTTAGTACACTAACCATGATGATTTGAAGTATGTGATTGCACAAAATAAGTTGAGTAGTAGGCATGACAAGTGGGTATCTATCTTGCAGGGATATAATTTTGTGTTAAAACATATATTAGAAAAGTAGAATCATGTAACTGATGCTTTGAGTAGAAGAGTTAGGTTGATAACTAGTTTGGTAAGTGAAGTAGTTGTGTTTGAGTTTATTAAGGAGTTGTATGATACTGATCCATATTTTGGTGAGATAGTTGAGCAATTTAGGAATCTATTAACAAAATATGCAGGTACTATTCAGGATGAGTATCCTATTCAAGATGGTTACCTCTTCAAGGGGAGACAATTGTGCATTCTAGTTGGGTCTTTGAGAGATAAAATTATAAGAGACTTGCATAGTGGATGTTTATATGACCATTTTTGAAAATCTAAGACCATATATTTGGTGGAGGATAAGTAATTTAGGTCATATATGAAAAGACTTGTGGCAATATATGATTCAAGATGAAAAATATGTCAAGTGGCTAAGGGACATGCATTAAATATGGGATTATAGATGCCATTACTAGTCACAAGAGAACCATGGGCAGATTTTAGCATAGATTTTGTGTTGGGGTTACCAAACACACAAAGAGGTAATGATTATATTTTTATTATTGTATACATATTTCCAGAATGGCTCATTCCATTGTATGAAAGAAAACTAGTGATGCCACTAAAGTCACTGAATTATTTTTTAGAGTTGTTGTGAGATTGCATGGTATTCCCAAGACCATTACTTTAAATAAGGATACTAAGTTTCTAAGTCATTTTTGGAGGACTTTTTGGAATAATTTGGATACAAAGTTATAGTTCAATAGTACATATCATCCATAAACAGATGGATAAACAAAGGTTGTAAATAGAAGCTTTGGAAATTTGTTGAGATGCATTGTTGGATAGAAGCCTAAGCAGTGGGACTTGGATTTACCACAAGTTGGGTTTGCATATAATAGTTTAGTGAATAGATCAATGAGAAAATCACCATTTCAAGTGGTTTATGGGAAAAATCCATTGGGAGTTCTGTATTTGGTATAGTTTCCCATTACAAAAAGAGTGAGTGATGATGTTGAGACTTTGGCAAAACATATACATCAATTGCAAAAAGAGGTGAGAAGGAGGTTACATATGAGTAATGATAAGTAAAAGATTTCTGTTGATGTTAAGAGGAGACCAAAGTATTTTGAAGAAGGAGATTTAGTGATACTATATTTGAGGAAATAGGGATATCCTATAGGAACCTACAACAAGGTAAAATATAAGAAGATTAGGCCTTACAAAATTGTGAAGAAAATTACTGACAATGCCTATGAGGTAAGCTTGTCAAAAGAATTTTATATTTCTCCAATATTCAATGTTTCATATTTGTATGATTTCCATGGAGAATTAAATGAAGGAGAGGATGAAGAAGACATCAACTGGCAGCAATAGATTCTAATCAGAAGAGGGAAAGGATAATATGAATTCTAGTTATGAAGATTGTGACACAAGGCAAGGAAGCTACAATAAATATTTGGTAAAATGGGAAGGATTATCGTTGGAAGACAACACTTGGATCACAGAGTGGTAGCTAAAAAATATGAAGAAATAAAAATGGCAAAGTTATCATCAGAACAACTTGCATGAACTAAGTTAACTTCAACTAGAGGAGGATGATGTGGTACCACTATTCAAATTGATGAAGTGTCTTGGTGATGTGTTTTCATGTGTTAAATCATCTTGATGATGTGTTTCACTTGGTGATGTATCATCATGGTTACTATTTTCCACTATTCTAAAATGACACTATTCTAAATTATCACTTTTTACTATTTTGTCTTACCCATGTGGATGAGGCACAATTTTCATGTGGGGACAAGTAAAACATGATAAAAAAAAATATCAAACAATCTTTAGTGGATTAAGAAGGTGGGGTAAAATTTTTACTATGCAAATAATACAATCTCCACTCACTTTTGACTTATCTTGAAGTAGGACACCAAATTTTAAGTGGGGAGGTTTGTCTTTAGTAATAATGGGTTCAAGTGGGATATCAGGAGTGATTATCCTTGTCATTCCATTTTACCTTCTTGTATTTAGCCTTGATGGTAGAGGTGGATACAATTATCCTTGAATAGTGTTTTTTGTCTTTGTTTTTCCTTTATGAGGATGATAATCCTTATTATTTTTCATAGTGGTTCATGTTATTTCCCTTGGATAATAAATCAAGAAAATATATATTTGAAGGATTTTAATGTGGTATTAGTGTGAGGATATTGGAATTTCATTTTCATTTGATGAATGTGAAGCTTATGTTGTGAAAAAAAATTCTTGTGTCATTCTTTTGCATATTCTTATTTCTCCATTTTTAGGAATTTAGCTGAGGATTTCTTGATATATATTTTTCCTCCACATCAAATCTCATCACTAAACACAAAAGGTACACCTAAATATCTACTATCAACATTGTCAATGTTGTTCCCACCCTTTGTAAGATTGATGTTATCAACATTATGAAGAATCTATTAGATATTATCCTTAATCTAATTACATTCCATTTTAACTAAGTCAAAATGAAAACCATCAATCAAATCCACACATGAAATATAATTACCAGCCTCCATAGAGGCTTCCTGAGGAATATCATCTCATTTGGCACTATTCTCATCTAAATTAGGCTCAATATTTAGGAAATATGTTTTTTATTAGGGTCCCAACTATTAAAAAAACTCATATTCATCATATTTATTAGCATTTTTATCTGACTAGTTGTAAGGGTAAGTCACCGTTATGAAACTACCTATGCCCATCAAGTAATCATAAGAGATATGGAGATGGAACTTGACTATAGAATTTTTATAAGGTTTTCTCTTGGGAATTTCATCCATAAACTCACTTGCATAATAAAAACTTTAAATATTAATTCATCATTGAACTTAGTAACCCCCTAGCCTTACCTTAGAAAACATAATTTTTTCTCTCTTTCCAAAGGAAACAAAAATCTCACTAGACATAAAAAACCAAATATTTTGAAACAATAAATGGATATGCCTATCAAAATGAATCATACCAGATATTAATATGATAATAAATGGATATGATAATATTTTGAAACAATAAATGGATACTAACCAATATTATTATGATAAATTAAATTCTAAGATTAGAAAACACAACTTAAAACAAATGTAATAATTGGATAATCAAAAAATATATATGCTCCTAAGTTTATTCATAACCACACCCAAAATATAATTTATTACCAATAGAAACTCTGCTCATATTAGCACCAAAAAAATTTATTATGAAGTGACATTCACCCAAAACAAGGATTCTTAGGCTCTATATAAGAAGACCAAAAAAACTAAACCTATCATCCCATATCCTAGGGGAATTACAAATTGACCAATTTTCATTAAGACCTAGGTAGACTCTAGGGGAGAAGGCAAGCTAGACATATCGATATTTAGCAGTGACATCCTGAAATAGAATACCTTTTAAAAAAAATTCATACTCCCAAAACCCTAAGTTAGAATCCATAATCAATGGAGAATTAGGATATTTTAGGTATTTTAAAAGCACAATAAAGGTTCTTGCTAGATATTGAGGCAATTTGGACATTTTTTTAGTTTTATCCATGTCATCCATTTCCCATTTTTGAAAATGTCCTTTATAAATCCAAGTAAATACAAAAAAAATCCTACTGAGCTCCAAAATTATATCATTATTCTTGATATTCTACCATATGGACCAATACCCTTGGCATCTAGTGTCAAATATAGATAAAATAGTTGGCGTCACCACCAAATGTTTTATTTGTTCACAATCCATTCAAATAGATTTGAAAATAGGTGAACCTTTGGGGTTGATATAAAAAGATTAAAAATTAAATCAATCATATGTATCACTCCACTTTTTCCCCACAGGAGTCCCCCTTAAAAAATTAAACCTGACCAAAACATTTCACGCTTCGTTATTTGTAAAGGCCTTTAAAATCCACTCAACAACCAAAGAAATCCTCTACTCTACCCTTTTTTGAAATCATACCACATTTTTTGGATTTTATAGGTCAATCTCATAATAAATTTTGTATATATTTATATCCATAGGGTATTTTAAGCCTATTTGTATGGATTTAAATAAACTGTCTACAATCTTTGTTACATAAAATGGGGATAAAAAACCAAAGCAAGCACATAATTTTATTCCAAAAGTTTACAATGCAGTAATGATGTTGATAGTCCCTATAGATATATAGATGTCCTTTCATTTATAAAATATAATGATTCTATTTATATCTAGTATGAAAATAATAATCTTATTATGTATTATACAAGCTACATTGTCTAATTGTTCTCTTACCCCTTGGGTTATGTATACTTGGATACCATAGAATATTTAGTTCTCAGGCATTAGGAATGTTACAAAGGGTTTTTAATTTTCTCATTCAAATATCCACATCAATTTCATGCATTCTTGATAAAATCTTAATGTTGCCTCATATACAATATTTGTATGGTCTTACCATGATGGACTTATGATTTTAAATTAATTGAATGTTCCTCCCTCAAAGTCCTTATGTAGGTCAAAGCTACCAAGATTTCCAATTCTGTATTGGATGATTTTATAACTGAGGGTTAAACCATTAGGGATTATAATTTTTTCATGATCTTAATAGGTTTTATTCCACTCAAAACCAAAAAAGGATTTGTGTTGAGGTGGACCTCACTAAATACTTGAAATAATCTTTGGATATACAATTGGGTTCCCACTAGTTATACCAAAACATTGTTTACTTCAACTTCTCCAACACTTTAATTTGTTGTCAAGAACCAAACCATAATAAAAGGGATTCCCCTCTCTTTCCTTTTGTTTACCCTATTTTGGCTTATGAGGCACCATTGTAATCATGAGGGAAGTCACATAGACTATTATTGGTAATAAAAAGGCCATAATAGCTCCAAATGTCCTTAAGGCAAAAAGGTTACTAAAATTGTATAAATGCATCAAAACCTATGTATAATGGCCCTCATACCACCTCTATCATATAGAGTTTAACTTCATAAGTTCATTATGTACTTAATGTATTATTTCAAGTGTTAGGACATCATAAGTGACTCATCCTTCCTTTAGTCACTTGTGTATCTTGCCTTGTAGTCAAGAAGACTTATTGAGGGAAGATTATGTTGGAAATCACCTCTCAATATTACTTGGGATTTTTTTGGTTCACACCAAAAAAATCTCTTAGGAAATTAGTTTTTATCACTAGCAGATGGTGATGGTCATGGATAACTACACATGGAGGATTCATCCTCCTAAATATCAATTCATAGAATGCCCATAGCCTTAAAAAGTCATCAAGGAAATTATATGTTAGGTTTTGTTGTAATAATATTGGTGCCTTTGATATTTTATTATTTAGGAGGTGAACGCATATGGATTTATTTTGTGGACTACATTAAGGATAATATGGTTTGACACTACATAGTTCATATATCAAAAGGATGGTCAGGTGGTGTGTGTATTTTTACTTCTTATGTAATTAATCCTTTCATGATTTATTCAAGGAAAGATCTAATGGATCATTCTCTGTGATCACACTTGATACTAAGGACTAATATTTGGGCCTCTTTAATGTCCATATGACTAATGATGCTTGATAAATAAAAATGTTGTGGAAATATATTATTGACAAATTTCCATTTTTTAAGTATATGATATATGGTGATTTTAACATTGTTGAGTAATCTGAGGATAAATAAAGTGTTTTGACCATGTGTAGTGAGATATTAATCATGAATCTTGGTTTTATTTAAAAACCTATTGGGGTATGTCATAACCTAACTTTCAATGGCAATTTGATGATAAAGATCCTTAGTTTACATGGTCTAGTTTATATGCATGATGCAATAGGATTATCAAATGGTTTAATTGTGTCATGCTTTCCAAGAAGCACATGTTTGATTTTTAGGTCAACAATGGCCAAATTATCACTATCCATCTAAAAAATTACATTTCATATTAAACACATCATTTTAAAACTATTTTGGGGGGAAGAGATAAATAAAGTACCATTCATGCATTTTTTCATGAACACATCTTTCTTGTCCCATTGAGGTACTATTTAGTTGATTTTAAGAGTTTTAAACTTGGGGGAATATACATAGTATGCTACTAGTTGGGCTAAGTAGTGGAGTGACACTATCCTCGACACCACCACCTTTCTCAAACACTATGGAAAACTAGTTGCAAGAATTTGTAAGGGAGTTGATAATGATTTGACCAAGGAGTCCCAACCTATCTTCTCTTAGATCAAAATCACCCCATATTATATTTATTTATAATTTATGGTTATTTATCTCAAAAAAATTAAACTCTATATTACAAATGTAATTTGTTATATATAACATTTTTAATGGAAAATATGTATATTCATGAATTGAAATTAGTCCCTAGGCATTTTTATCTTTATAATAAGTTTCCTCCTTATGTTGGAAATAAATTATGGAGTTTTGAAATTGTTAGTAAGGCTCTTTTTTTAATATAATATAAAAAAATATTTTCCCTTGGAATATAAGTTGATGTAAGATCTTATTGGGAAAGTGATAAGGGCATTTGTAACATGTTATTATAATTTAAGTACAAAGGTCAGAGGGATAAGTTAAAAAAATGAAATATTGGTGACATTAGGGAATAAATCCCATAGATTTACCTATTTGAAGAATGGAAAGGCATATCTATAGACTAGTATACAGTGAAATGTCATCTATTGGTCTATTCATGCATAAATTCATCCTTACCTAGGAAAATGAGTTCAACATGAGACTTGATGCTAAGGGCCTTCCTTACAAAACTTAGTTGAGCCATTGGGCTCATTTTTAATTATCCTCTTCTATAAACTTTCAAAATTAATATGTTATTTAAAATAGGTGCCCTTATCAAACACTAGGTTTAAGAATCCTATCAAGAAATGGGTTATATCAGTTAAATGCTTTCCAATACTTATTGTCACCTATCATCTAGTAGGATCATGGGGAATCAAACCTATAAATTTTTAGTTTCAAACCATTTATCTCATAATTATACCCTTTGTGATTTCTAATACATAATAAACATGGTTAAATTTTGTGTGTAACTTCCTTCCAAATCTAAATTACATAGGTTTATTCCAATTCATTTGCTACAAACTATGCTTTAATCTCAAGCTATAAAAGGTAAACTTATTCTATTAAAATATGAAGCCTCTCAATCTTCCATTGACACTTAAGGCTAAAACTTGATTATGATTATGAGTTACACACACACACACACACACACACACACACACACACACACACACACACACACACACACACACACACACACACACACACACACACACACACACACACACACACACACACACACAAACACACACATGCACACACACACACATGACTGGTCTCCTCTAAATACTTGCCCAACATGTATTTATAAAGGATCCTCCAAGTGTTACATGTTAAGAGAGATAAATGCAAGCTCTCATAAGGTGACACATGTCCCCAAGGGTTTATTTCATCTCACACAAACACAAATTAAAAGCACGTGTCTATAGAATCCATAATTAAGAATATTACAATTAAATATCCATTATAATAACCTTATATTCAACCTATTCTAAGTTGTGCCAACTGCTTCTCTATACACCAAGTTTTCTTGGCAAGATACTTCTATCTCTACCTTGGTGCCATAATATTTTTACACGTGACAATCCCCAATTATTTATGTGACTCCAAACTCACTTCTATTATGATGGAAGGTGATTTTATCTCAATGCTATGTTGTTATGCATCTATCAAGTGTTTGATTTAATTTGTGTTGAGCCATGTGGCTATCTACCTAATAGGATTAATGAATTTGTGAAATAACTATTTCTTTTTATGACTTGGTGTAAATCAATGCTTCCCCATGTAACTTTACAACTCAAAATTTTGACACAAACCTACTACAACCAACTTTTTACACCTTCTATGTGACTACTTCCTCATCCATTTATGCATGTAAATTCATATGTTTTTTTATTATGCACCCCACCAATGATAAAATATTTTCATATTTGTGTTCCATACACCTATGTTGGATCTTTATTTTAAAAACTAGACTTAGATTTTTTAGGGTGGTCCAATATTTCTATTTACCATGGATGCTCTTGCATCAAACATCTTGAGTAACTAAAAATGTGAGATCCTATTCTCATGTTTAAATATTTAAGACAATAGCCATAATGACCAATACATATGATATCCAATCATTTTGAGTCCTTTGATGTGTGATTCTTCCACTTTACCATATACTAATTACATTCTCTCCCACATATCCTCTTGATAACCTTATAGTACAAATTAGCCTTAATTTCTTCATTCTCCTTTCTAGGTAGTTTTGTTCTAATTAGGTACTTCATATCCTAATTCCTTCTCCTCATTATAATTTTACCCTACATTATAACCATAAAAATGTACCACATTTAATATGGGTGATATATCCATTCCTTTAGGCAATTTGATCTTATAGATATTTGCTAAAAACTTGTAAAACACTTTATGTGGTCCTATTTTCTTCTAGTTTAGCTTATTATTGTTCTTCGAGGGAACCTATCCTTGTGAAAATGTGCCAATACCAAATATCACACTTAAATTTTTTCACTTTTTCACCTCTTTTGTGTGTAATGTTTGCACTATAAAATGATTTTTTCCATCTTCTTTTGCATCTTATAGTGTATCTCACACATATATACTGCATAATATTCTCCTTATGCACTTATTGCATGTGCCCCATTTAATTATTTTAAATCTACAACTCCTCTTGGATTATTTCCACACATAATATGGAAAGGTGTTTTACTAGTACTCATGTTCATTGAATTACTATATTTAAATTCCAATTTCACTAATATCATGTCCCATTACTTTGGTTTGTCTCTAACCCAAAATATGAATAATTTTCCAAGGATTTTTTCCCCAACCTTGATTTGTCCATCAGTTTACAGATAGTACACTGAACTAAAATTCAATTTTGTTCCCAAATTCTTCCATAATGTGTGTCAAACATTCCATAGAAACTTTGTATCCTAATTTAAAACTATGCTACGTGGCAACTGAAAAACCTCACCACTTCTATAAATAACAAATTTTAAATGTTCACTGTGTCACTTATCTTATTATATGTAATGAAATGCACCTTTTTTGAAAATATATCCACCACTACATAAATGGAATCATTCCCCCTCTATGTTCTTGGAAATAATAGAACAAAATCTATGTTGATGTCATCCCAAGGTTTCTTCAAAATAGGTAGTGGTTAATACAACCCTATGTTTGACTCTGCCTATTTTCCAACTAGATAACTCTACACTCTTACACATATTCACCCAAGCTTGGCCAAAAGTAACCTTTTTCCAATTACACCAATGTCTTATCACCCCCAAAATGTCTTGTCAAACCTCGCTATGATTCTCCTTCATCAAAATTTTGTGAATCAAACCCTTTGGTATACAAAAATACATTTCAATAAATAACATTCCCTCTTGCACAAAATAATCCAACCATGATGTACTATCCACACTTCTTGGCTCTATGTATTATCTCAATCAATTAAAAAAAATCTTCATATTATACATGAAACTCCTTCATGGAATCAAAATACTATTAACTATATTCACATCTTGTTCAAACATAGATTCCTTATGCTCAACACATCTACAACCTTATTTGATCTTCCACTTCTGTGCTTCAGCATAAATGAATATCTCTATGGAAACGCAATTGAATTCACATGTCATTGATTTAAATTCCCTTGAATTTTGAGAAATTGTAGTCCTAGATGGTCTATATACTACAAAAACTCATTTGGAAACAAATAGTCTCTCCACTTCTTGAGCGATTTCATAATGGCACAAAATTTATGGTCATAGACCATATATTTCCTCTTTGTATGATTAAAATTATTGATGAATTAAGAGATAGGCCTACCATATAGGATCAAAATTTCTCCAATCGCTATGGTATTTATGTCACAATCCACTTCAAATACCTTTTACTATTCTAATATTAGTTGGTTGTTCATTATATTCTTCAAAAGCTAGAAATAATGATTTACTTTTGTAGTTCAGACAAAATCCTTATGATCTCTTATCATCACGTATTTTATCATTATGCACAAACAACTAAAGTTTTTAATTAACTTCCTATAAAAATTCACTAATCCATGAAAACTTTATGTTAAAAACGTGTTCCTTGGCAACGACCACTCAACAAAGGTGTGCATTTTTTATGTATCCATATTCAAACCTTATTAGGATATTAAAAAACCTAATCTTTAAGCTCCTTATTCATGAAGATACACTTATTCATGTTTAGTATCAAATTATCTCCTTTCAACCATTGTAACAATTTTTCAAAGGCACAAAGTGTCCATATTCATTCTACTAAACACCAAAATATCATCTAGGTACACAGTGAAAAACTTGCTTGGAAATAGATTGAACACTTCACTCACTAGTATCATGAATGTTATTGGCATGTTTTTCATCCCAAATTCCATGACCATCCATATATTAATCCTTATTTCATATTAAATGTGCTTTTCTATTTATCAACTTCTTTGATTCTGATCTAGTGATATCCACTATTCAATTCTATCTCTGTGAAGTATTGTGCCTTGCTTATGGAATCCATCAAGTTATCCATGTGTATAAACAAAAATATATATTTTATTGTTAGCTTGTTAATGTATCTTTATTATTTTCCAATGTACCACTCTCTTCCTTTATTTGGATCTAATACTTCAATCACTACACACGATCTTGAGCTCTCTATTCAACCCCTTATCTAAAAACTCTTGTAATTAATTTTGAATCTCTTCATTTTTCTTAGGTGTCAATATATATGCTACCTTATCTTTAAAACTTGTTTTTTAGATCAGATCCATATGATGGTGGATAATTTTCATCAATGGAAATCCATCTGGTATATTGCTTGAAAAAATATTCATGAACTCATCCAACAACTCTTTACATGATAGTGTTTCCTTCTCTTCTTTCATGTATGTATGTTCCTCTTGCACTGACTTGGGAATGAGAACATAGAATACCTTCTCTTTCAACACCTCCTTCAAGAATTCCTTTCCTAAAACCTTTATTACACACATGCAACATTTTTTCTACACTTCTTCCTTGTCCTTCAATGGACTCAATGTGAAATTTGTTCCATCCTTCTATAGGTGGTATATATTCACTCTTCCATAAAAAAAACCTTATTTTAAAAGATCCAAGGTATCCATAAAATTACATGACATACATCCACTAGGATCACATCACACTAAAATTCATCTTGGTACATGGGTGGATGCACAAAGTTGGGTGGGTAAAAAAAAGTACTGCTATTGGAAAATTCATTCATATCTTAAAAGGAAAAGAACCATTTCAAAAAGGTCACATGCATTTTAAGGGACACTTTCCAAACTAAATTTTGAATAGATTTATTAATAAGCCTAAATGGCATATTCCCTATGTAATACATTTGGTGCAAGTCATTTTTTATATTCTAAAGAGTGTACACCCTTTATATCAAAATACGACTATGTATTTTTTGGTTAAATTTAATAGGCTCAAAAAGGGTGTGAACCCTTTGTATTACATAGGGAATGCATCCTTCTTGAGCCTATTAATGTTTTTACAAAAATCATAGCCATATTTTCTTCATTTGAACCTTAGATAATTTAGGAGATTGAGGAGCAAAAAAAAGTGTGATCATGTTTTTCCTCACAAAATCTTATGCAGGCATCTCCACCAAGCATTTATATTTACATCATGGTCCCAAGTATATATTTTTATTCCTTATGGCATGCTTAGGGTTTTAAATTTTAGAATGAAAAATATAAAAAATAATTTTTTATTTATATTATGATTTTTGTAGTATTTTTAATCATATGTGATGACCTACTTTAGTAGTTATTAACTTAATGACATTTATTTCCTCATGTATTTTTTTTATAATAATCATTAAGCAATGGTGCATTTGTTAGAAGGGGGAGTAAAAATATTTTAATCAATTGATTTGAGCTTATCACCCTATCACCTCTTTCCCCATTGTAAAATATTTTGTTGAGTGTAATGCCTTATAAACTTCATCCTTGTCTCATAATTCAAGTACTAAAGTGAGATTAACTCAGTCACATATTTTTATTAGATATTTAAATTTTTTCATGAGATAATTTTAATTATATTTTTATTTTTGTGGGATTTTAACTCATTTGTGTTTAATTCATCTCAAGATGACCTCCATAAGTATTCATTAACCTAATGACATTTCATACCTTATTCATTTTTGGAAATAACACAAGACCTTTATTACCAAAAAAAAGGTAAGAAATGTCATTAGGTTAATGAATACTCATGGAGGTCATCTTGAGATGACTTAAACACACATGATTTTAATAAATGCCATAAAAATAACAATATATAATTATAATTTTCTCATTAAATCCATCAACTATGTAAAACAATTACATGATTGGTTTGTAATTGGGTTAATCCCACATTTATATTTGAATTATGAGAAAAAAATGATGTTTATAAGACATTACACCCATATAAATATTTTCCAATGGTAAAAGAGGCTAAAGGGTGAGAAACCCAAAGCAGTTGAATAAATTTACCATTCCTCCCCTATTAACAAATGCCCCCTTGCCTTGTGATTATTACCAAAAATACATGAGGAAATAAATGTCATTAAGTTTATGAATACTCATGGAGGTCATCTTGAGATGAATTAAATACACATAATTAAAAATGCCACAAAAATTGGAATATATTAAACATTCTCTTGTGAAAGCCTTCAGTTGCCTTATAAAAAGGTTTATTTTTAAAATTTAAAATTCTTATTTTCATGTAGTTATTTCCTATAAAAAACCCTAATGAAAACCTAAAATAATATAATTTTGTAGAATAAGAAGCAATACAAAAATCAATCAATAGAAGAGACAAGTTAGAAGAGGAATTTTCAAATAAGAAGAGGGTGGGAAGGACAACAGGAGGACCCTGGGGATGAAAATGATCTAAATATGGGAGAATGGGGGGCTTCCTACACTACCAAAATCATTACTTAGAAGTTTGAATGATTGATTAGCTGGAAGAAAGTCACAGTGGAAGTATGGCATACCCAAAATATAAGAATTGAGGATTCTAGGCAAAGTCTAGCAGAAAAAACTAGAGTAGAAGATTCATTGACACTAAGAGGTAGATCCATGGGTTTAAGACTATGTTTTGAAAGATAAATATTTGTTATAAATTATATGATAAAATGATGGCATTTATTTAGAGAAAAAGTGATTTTTACTCCTACCGATATATCTGCATGGCTTAGACTATGTTGGGTGTGGACTGGCAGAAGCTTAGGTACCTTTTTCACCCTGTGGGAATATTTTCCAATTTGGAAGGTTGGGTATGATTTTATTCCATTTATGCTCTTGTTATATATTGATTTTATCATAAGGGATCCTATTTCACATAGTATGATGATTGTTAAGTTATCTCCTTCTATTATTGAGTAACGGAAGACGCTTGGAGGTTTTATGCTTAACTATCTATTTTTCAAATATCCTTTTGGGTAGGAAAGTATTAAGCTAACCCTATGATCACCCTATGTGGAAACTTGTATTTCTAGCTGGGTTTTAGTAAAAATCCTCTAAAAACATTTTGTGATGGATCTGTAGGGTTTATGCTATGTTCAAATCATAATCCTATTTTTTTTCATGTATAGGATAGAGAAATACACACCTTTATTCTCAAAATAGGTGAGGATAATAGAGTTTTTTCACCTTTTTTCTATTTATGCTCAAGCTCAAGATCTATTTTGGATTAGTTACTGGGTTTGGGCTATGGCAACAACCTTATTTTAACCCTTGTCAAGCTAGTTTCAAGACATCAGGTTAATGGGGATGATAGAAGATTCCATATAAGATTATTTGGATTCTGGTATAATATTATTGAGCCCTATTTGTGGGTTATGGCATGGTTCTATAGGCATGCATGCTCACTTTTTACTCTCAAGTTCAGTGGAGATTATGAAAAAACTTTTCTAAAGACTAGATCTATGGGGGACTGTATTTGATACACTAAATAATTTGTGGAACTACAGAAGGGTGTGTCTAGTGACCAGCTTAATTGATCACCTTATACCCACTTGGATAGAGAAGGCATGGTTTATGAAGTTTTCCCAAGGCTTAGTTAGTTTTACTTACCACTAACCAAAGCTTCCGGTCAGTTTTGATTATGGTGGATAGTGGAAACCAAACTAAATATTGTCTTATTAGAGTGGATAATAGAGGATTCCACCCTTGTCTCTTCCAGTTTTGGGTGGGAAGATAAACCCACTTTTTTTCTTCAATTATGTGGAGGCTATACGAAGGTTCCCATGAGACAGAAGATAAGTAGAAGATGTTTTGCTCTTGGTATACTCTTGTTCTATAGTATAAGTTCTAAGGAAGTTTTGCTAAATTACATCTATTATTTATGTTTCATTTAGAAATAAACTCTTTGCTTGTACTGAGTTTATGCTAACCTTCAAACCCTATTGTTTGAAAGGTTATGGGATCATTCAAATCCTCTAGTTGTGCTTGGTATGGTTGTGTTCCCTTTAAAACCTTCTTGTTTAAGGTTGTGGGATCCTTCAAACCCTCTTTTCATGGTTGTGGGATCCATCAAACCATCTCTTCTATGGTTGGGGGACCCTTCAAACCCTCTTGTTATGCCAATTGTGGGACCCATAAACCCTTTGGTTGTGATATGGTTTTGGGATCCATAAAACCCTCTTTTTGTGATCTTGTTTGATTGTGAGATTATTCAAACCCTCTTGGTTGTGGGTCCATTATTTAAAACCCTCTTTTGGTTGTAGGGCCAGTTATCAAAACCCTTACTTGTCTGGTTCATAGCTCCATCTTTAAAATCATTTTTAGGTTCTTATAACCTGATATATACCTATCAAATAAAAAAAATTGAAAATATAATTCAAAGAAGAAAAAATTATAAATTATAATTAATAATTTGTCTAACTCATCATAAATAATTGCATGTATTTCATTGTTTGATGCATTGGAGGTTGTTTATAATGAAGTGGGAAATTTCATTTTGAAATTTAATGCAATGCAACATCAAAGGGAGGTATTGAAACACTATTATTTTGATAGCATGTCATATGAGGACAATAAAACAAAGATAAAAAGAAGAAATATGTGCTTTATTTCATATTCCTAGAACCAACCAACCACCACTAACAATTCACAACTACATCAACATTGATTGGTGTATTCATATAAAGATTAAAAAAATGTATAAATGGTGGATGGTGTTTGAAAAGCCTCCATGCTATAATAATTAGGTTCTATTGTATTATTTGAGAAAGTTGCATTATGATTTTATTTTAAAATAAATCCCAACTTATTTCGACATGAGGGCATCTCAAAGAATGGGAAGCAGGTGCTCATTTCATAGACTTGGTGCCAAGCGAGACTAACACTACCAAACCCACCCCGAAGAAGTAAAGATTTAATAACAAATATTGAAATTCCAAGAATCGTGCATCATAGTACATAGATGGAAACCCTCAAGGTAGTTAGTAGTCTCACACAAGTATTGATATGACTTAGGTCATATACATTGAGTACCCTAGGTTATCCCACTACAGGAGCTATAGGTGGAAACACATATATTAGTGTACCTCTTACTATCAATTCTTCATGTAGTGGCACAAAAAATAGTCACCCTAAAATTCTCATACATTAATGTACATCATGTGGGAGTAAGTGTACTAGACCACCTATCCAAGTTAGACATACAAGTATTACATACAGATAGTAGGCACACATGTAGATATTATATTTACATATTTAAAAAAAATTATGCAATAAAATTTCCATATGTAGTTACTGTAGTAACTCATGACACTACAGAAATATATATGCAAGATTTATCTACTTCACTATACAAATTCACACATGTAGTTAATTATAAATTATTTATGTATCTATAAGACTATTAAATCTATATTAATATGTTTCCTTAATTGATTCATAATTGAATTCTTTCATTTTTTCCTTGTGAAAATTATTTCCAATCCTATGATTACCCCACCTAGGTTGGATTCTATTATTGAGGTTGCCATTAGCAGTGGAGTATCTAACAGATGTGAAATTATTATCAAATTTTTATATTATTATAATATTTTGTATACAACAAAATTTTAATGTGTTTGATGTATTTTGCCTTATTATCTCCATATATGAGAGAGATAGAAAGGAGTACATGGATATAAATAGAGAGAATGAGTTGCATTCTCTTTCTCTCCCTCTCCCTCTCTTTCACTTTCTTTCTTTCTCACTATTTTTCTCTCTTTCTATCCATATCTCACCCACTCTCTCTTTATGTAGAAATAATAATTTATATTCATATTAGGTTTACTTTTAATAGATTTGTAATTAACCTATTTTAATTTTTTCTTGTATACATGATTATAAATGCCATGGGTACTCTACTTGGTCTAAAATAATCTACTATTGATAGTGTGCTTAACATTGTAGTTCCTTACAGATAGGTATGTTTATTAATTCTCTCTCTCTCTCTCTCTCTCTCTCCTCTCTCTCTCTCTCTCTCTCTCCTCTCTCTCTCTCTCTCTCTCTCTCTCTCTCTCTCTCTCTCTCTCTCTCTCTCTCTCTCTCTCTCTCTCTGTGTATGTATGTATGTATAAGTAATAATTTAAAATTATCTTAATAGGTTTACTTTTATTGATTCATAATTAACCTCTTTCATTTTTTTTTGTTTAGATAATGACAAATGTTATGGGTACCCACTTGGACTGCAACAATTTGATATTGATGTTGCATTTAACATTATAATTCCTTACACATAGGTACATTTATTGTTATCTCTTTCTCTCTATGTAAGAGGAATAATTAAAAATTATCTTAATATGTTTACTTTTAATTGATTCATAATTTATCTCTTTAATTTTTTTCTTGTATAAAATAATGATAAATGCTATGGGTACCCCCACTTAGACTATAACAATCTACTATTAACACTGTAATTGTATCTAAAGAAACAAATATGTCCTTATCACCACTTGATTTAGAGATAGATAATGGTGAGTGTTGTCACTTGGATTTTCACTCTTTGATGATATGGAAAATCTCTCCTCATCCAAGTGGCACAATGGAAATACCTGTAAGCTTGTGGGTAGCCTAAGGAATGAGGTGAATCTCTAGATAGGCCTAGATCCCTTGATGTACCATTTTGGATCACAACTAAAATTAACTTGGGGGGTGAAAAGGGAGAGAGATAACTAAAAAAAAACTATCCTAAGGGGGGTTGGTACACCAAAAATATTGATTATTTCCAACCATATACATGTTACACTTGAAATCAAGGGACAAACTAAACAAACACTTCTCCAATCTTCATCTTCTCACATCAATGTTGCATTGTGAGGTTATGGATGAATGCCTATGCAATGAGGACTAGACAAGAGGCCTTGAATGGCACCAATGAAAATAAAAAAATCACTCAATCCTTGAAATTTCATATAAAACTTCACATGCCTTTCAAAAAGAAGCTTTCCAACTATAAATAGGATGTAAGAATGAGGCAACATGATAAGTAATCCATAGGATTCACTTATGAAAAATCAAACATTCTAGATAAACAAAGTAATAATAGTCATGGAGGAGATAAAAATTAGTAGTGTTGTTGATTAAAAAGGAATACAAATCAGTAGGGTTTTTCCATACTCAGGTGGAGCATAAGTACAGTGGCCAAAATGGTTAGTTTTTAGAGAGAGAGAGAGAGAGAGAGAGAGGAGAGAGAGAGAGAGAGAGAGAGAGAGAGAGAGAGAGAGAGAGAGAGAGAGAGAGAGAGAGAGAGAGAGAGAGAGAGAGAGAGAGAGAGAGAGAGAGAGAGAGAATTCCAAGGGTCACAAGGAAACTTTTCAAGCTGATAAAAATATTTAATTATGCATGGTAAGAGGATATGGGATGAAACATGAAAGGTTAATAAGTACAAATATAAATTCATGTCATAAACCTCATGAAAAGTAGCATGAAAAATACTTGACTAGATCAGAAAAACTACCTTCATGATTGACCTTATTTGAACACCTCATAATTGATTAATAATAGGTAAAATGATTGGAAATAAGGTTAAGGGTCTTAGGAATTCCTCTAAATGCTTTGGTTATTTTCTTGGTCCTCTAGAAACATCTGGAAGTGAGCCATCATCATCTACTATAAAGAAAACTCCTCTTCCATGCACCCTGTACACTAGTCCTCAAAATTGGCATCAGTTGCTCATGTAAATACATGGTATGAAGTGGATTAAAAGTATAAAAACCCTATATTGCCTTATAAGTATTAGGGTCATATTAAAATCACTTTCCCTTAGAGTTTTCACACTTATCACTAGCTTGTCCAATATACTAGTTTTGACTGGCTGAGATGAGAGCTCTTATTAAGGAACTTAGGAGTTGTTATGAGGAATGAAATTAACATGTGGAGTTATAAAATTTCTTAATATTTGTCTCAAAGTTATTTTCATCTTTAGACTCCTAGAACCTACACACCACAAAAAATGGTAAAACATAACCTATTTTTTCCATGTCCATATAGATTATGTATGACCAAAAATCATGGGGAGTAGCTTGAAGGAGTCCTATACAAGTTATAATATGTTTCATGTTCAAAATATGTCATTATAATTCATCTCCAACTTCATTTCTCTATACTAGTCTTTAATTAGGGTTTAGAAGGGTTTCTGATAGTTTTGACTGTTAAAGTTATCTCATAAAAGTTTGACATCCAATTCTCAAAATAATTCCAAAAATTCATAGCTCAAGACCTCTATTAACATCGTTAAACCTCTTTGGTTCCCATGCAAACCCTTAAAAAATATGTGAGCATTTGAATCTAACCTATCGAGCTTGTTTTCTTGTTCTTTGTAGCATTGAGGTTGTATTGAGCCCAAAAATGGCTTCTTGTGATTTCCTTTGCACTATAAAATCTTGAACACATCTAAATTCACTATAAAAAACATGTCCAAATTATTTTTAATTCACATATCATGATAGAATGGTGAATGACCCCTCTATTTGGTCTTGGCCTAAGCTTTATTCCATAGGCCTACCTGCAACTTATATATTTTAGATCATCCCATTTGATTTCCTTTCTTTCCATATGATTCTGCACATCTCTAATGCATCCATAATAATTTTATAATAGGGTATAAATTATTCCTAAGTCTATGAGTTAAATTGACCTATTGTTTGGGCTCTAGGCCAAAACATGCTTAGTAGGGCTAGTTGCAAACTTAGCACTTTAGACCTCTCAGTTTAGTTTCATTCCTCTATTATTGGTTACCCATGTTGTTTTGGATGTGATTTATCTTGCTCACCTTATTTAAAATTTCAACCATCTCTTGAAGAGTCTTTTTATCACCTTTTCCCAAAATTGCTAATTAGTGCACCTTGGGAAGTGCCCTCTGTCTGAGACAAAATAGAGGGCACTTACCTATTTTTAAGACAATGGTGGATTATAGATAGTATTAATAAAGTCTCAAATATTCCTTCTAAAATTTTTTTGCCCTTGGTTCCAAAGATAGATCCTTCAAAACATGAAAATACCAAAACATACTTTGAGAAGAGGACTTTGTGCAGGGTTTTTTAAGAGTGGACTTTGTGAAGCTTGTTTACACCCTTTTTATGATTTAAATATCCATAATGATGTTTTCATTAATTTCTCAGATTGTGGTGAATGTTCTCTAAATTTATCTTATCATTCCAAACATCCATGCTATTATCTATACACCATACTCAGTCAAAAATGGGTTTTGCTTGTTAGAGCTCCTATAGGTCATTACATGTGATTTGACCATAATGAGAGTGTCTTCAACCTCCATTTCTCACCCTTAGAGTATATTTAATTACTTTAATTCCATATGCTCCATATCAATATGTATTTATCATTGTAAGTAACATTTCCTACTCACTACCTACTACACAGTCATCACCTAATTGTAAGTTGTATACAAGGGTTTTAAGAGGTCTATTTCAGTTTATTATCTTATTTGTAACTTATGAAGTCAACATAATACTTATGGATATGATCAAATGTTTGTTTCATCATACAAACTTCCTTTAATCCTTCATATGCATTTATGTTCCTAAACTAATTCATCCCTTGTCTGATGATTGAAACACCTTGATTTTGCCTTTGCATGTAGGGTACTGAGCTCATTGAGACATTTTAATGATGTGTGGATGATTTAAATGAACCAACCTAGGTATAAAAATGTATTATTGAACCAAAATCCTTATTTTAAAACTTGAAAGCACCATCCTAGCATCAACTTTGGATGATTGTCCTATATTGAGGTGCTCTACCCTTAAGACCCCTGCTTGTAGGTATGCGTTTCTCCTTGTGACTTGGTTGTTTGAAACCCTCCTTAAATATTTAAAACCCATAATATAAACTACAACTCACTTATAATGCTTATAATGAGTCTATTTCCAAAGTTATCAAGCTTATTCCTTAAGGCGACCCTACAACTAGCCTATAGGGTCATGTTTGTATGAATTAGAGGCTTGTAGGTGTATATTTGGGGCATAGAAAATAGGGTACCACTTATTTAAAATAAATTTAGGTAATGAGAGTTAAATTCACCATTTAAAAATAATCTAACATGATGGTATAGTCTAGATTATTAAAATTTATTTGGTTTGAATGTCTCATTTTAAGCTCCAACTATAGACTTCAACTGCCTACTCTTAGTGCTTTTGAGGGCATCTTTAAGGACCTTACACAACAAATTTTCCTTGGTAATATACCTTATAAACTTGACATAGTTCTTATATTATGTGGATAATACAATATATAACCATTTAGAAGCTTCAAAAGTCATTTCAACCATATTCCAAGATATCGTCAAAACCTCTAAGAGCTCTATTTTGCCATTTTAGGGAAAACAAGCCTAAAAAAGTCTTTAAGTCCTTAGAGCCTAGTTTTAAAATCCATTTGAAAACCTATCTTCTCAAATGGGGTAGTCATTATTTTTTATTCACACTAGGACTTGAATGAGAGATTCAACATCAATTCCAACACCTCGCAATATTCTTTATTTCTCTGCTAGCACCTACAGGTAGATTGTGTTTTAAAGGTATGATAGTAAGGAGAATTGCAGGTAGAACATTACATTTGGTACTTTATGAGTTATAAAATTATCTCCATGATTTAAAATGCAATCTTCATGCCTCAAATATCTTGACACCACTACCAAGGCTACCATTGTAGCATGACATCATCAATGAAATCTATAGGTGCATGATAAACAATATATAGGTAATGAGGATGAATTTGTCAATGTATTGAAGGATTTTTCCTTATCAAACAATTTATATCTAATAAATGTGTGTTTAAATGGATTATAAATATGTTCACACCCAAAACTAGCTATTAAACTTCCCTTTCAACATTGAAACTTTCTATGAGAGCACCTGAAAGTGTATTTTTTCATCACATGACTGTATGGCACTCAAAAAATACATTTTCATAGAGATTAGTTTGGAGAGAGAAATTGAGATGACATGAGATCAAAAATAATATTAAAAACATGAGAGTGGACTTATCACAACCCCCTACATCCATTATCAAAGCATGAAATATTGAACATGGTGAAAAATAGACCTGTGATCCCACATAAGACCAGTTTGCAAACCTGAGATGATTTTCCAATAAAATAAACTTTAAAATTGAAAATAATCATGGAAATAATTATAGGAGATATTAAAAATCATATATATCCAATATCAACTAGTGGATTGTATGAAACATCTCAAACCAAGGCAAAACTTGTAGGGTACACAAATTACCAAGCAAATTTGAAAGGTTAACTTCTTAGGAATGGTTCATAAAGCATATAACACCATTAATATATAAAAAAACATAAAATGGAATATTATTGAGTTTATAATACACTTACAAGATAATTTTTCTTGAAACCTCACATGTTGACCGTACTAATAAAATTTTTGAAGGTCACTTTTCCTTGCCAAGAAGGGTGAAAAAGAGTAGAATAGTTTTGGGCCAAAAATGACGATTCCATATCAAAAAAATATGTAACTAAGCTTATGAAATTTTAATAGACACACCATGATCTTTTCCCATGTGTAAAACTTCCCCATGAGTTGTACAAGTGCTAAACTCACCTTTTTTCTCAAGAAAATTACCTTTTCAATTGATGAACCTACCATATTTCAGATATGTAAGTTGATTAAGGCCTTTAAAAGATACATGGGACGTGACATAGCATTTTTAAATCTTAACACTTCCCAATAAAATTGTATATGTCATTAAATGTTCAAATTTGACCCCTAAAATGACTCAAAAGGACATGTTGGCTAATAAAATAAGTGACCAAGGCTAATATAACATTGAATAACATTAAATAACCTATGATAAACCTTATGTACAAATAATTAACCCCATATAAAACTTAAAACTCAAGATTTTACCTAGGGGTGTCCCAATTTGACCTAAAAGTCAAATTTGGTCAACAAATTGGTGACTCATAGGGGTAGTATACCTGCTATACTAACTAGATTAGTAACCTTATCGTTCCATTGAGATTAGGTAGTCATATAAAGTATGAGACACAACAATAAGAACTTTTACCATTGACCATCAAGGCAAGACCACTAATTACCTCAACCACACAAAGCAAAGGACACACATAAAATAAAGCAATAAAACTAACAAGACACACACACACACATGTGATCAAGGCACTTAGAAGAATTAAAAAAAACTATTATGTAAAACTAGCAACTAATCATACCTCCTTTCTAGGATCAAAAGGAAAAATTCTTGAATCATCTTCATGGTGAGATGAAACATAGTGCCAATCATGTTTCTCCTTGGATTGAATGTTTTGTAGATCAAACCTATTCCTTAGCATGTCACTTGACTTGCTCTCAAGTAGATCATCTTAAAATAGGTATCTAGTGTAGATATATTCATCTTGAACATGTTCACATACTTCATAGTGCTTCCCACTCTTCATTTCATGGTCAATTTGTATCTCCTTAATAGACATGGCTTCAAGAGCATTGACTTCTTATTCTTTAAAAAATTGAGGCCAATAGGATTTTGTTCCATCCTTCAAGAGTTGATGTGTTCCTCCAAAATTATTGAGAGGATGATATCCCATCTTGATGATTTCAAACATAACATCATGAAAATTATATGCTTCTTGAAAGGATGGATTTGAAAGGTTGTTTTTTCTTTGCATAATTACTTGAGTGCCAAAGTTGCCTTCTCCATCTTTAACTAGATCATAGCCTCATTGAAGAGGAGTACAACCGAATATAATGATTTCAAAAAAATCATCCCATGGATTATTATTAACTTGTTATTTCTCTATGAGATCTTTCATAATGATGGAAGATCTAATGACTATTTCTTCCTTTTTGGCAAAAGGATAACATTCTTCCTCATCAACCCAATAAAAAATTTCAACAGAAGAGGCCACCTCTTATTCATAATTTAGGACCTATTTATGGTTTTAAATTTTATTATCAACCTCTAAAATAGGGATTTATTTCTCAAGGATTTCAAGATATTCCATCTCCTTCTTTGTGATTCCAAGACTAGGCATTTTGAAGTCATGTGACTTAGTCCAATGAGGATGCCAAGGAACTAGGCTCTCTTTAAGAAAGAGTTCTAATTTTTTGTCAACCAACTACTCCTATTTAGTTCCCATACCATATTTTCATTAAGGAAAGTGGTTATTGGGTGAGGACAAGATTAATTAGCTGGTGGAGGTGGCACATATAACTCAAAATTAGATTGAGAGTGAAGTGTAAGGGATTCTTTTGGAAGCTCTTGAGGAAGGGGAGGTAGAATTTGGGTTAAAAACAATTTATTTTCTTCATTCCACTTGATAAACACCTCATTAAAATATGATTTAACTTGAGTAATATATTTATGAAGGATGGATGGGGTGTGTTTAGACATATGATATTATTTTGGGTCTAAACCTTCCATCACACCTTGACTCAACAATCTCATCTTTGCCTCTAACTCTTCAATCTACTTGGATAATTTCTCTTGAAAAAGTGTTTATTTAAGCTCATAGGAATCATCATGAGTATGGTTAATACATGAGGTTTGACATGGAACACAAGAATATTATAGAGGAAGTGTGGGAGGGACTTGCAAGGGATCACCCCATTCTCCACTTCACACTTCTTGATAATGCTTCCATATTCTTTCTTTCCCCACGATTCCACTATCTTACTCCAGCTTAGGATATTTGGATTAGAAGTTTTTTATTAAGGAAGTATGGAATAGGTTTGTATAGGATCAATATCCTTCTCAACTTCACATTCTTTTATCAAGATTCTTCTCTTCTTTCTTTCCCCATGACTCCACTATCTTACTCCAGCTTGGGATGTTGGGATTAAAAGTCTCTTTTTGATGTAGTGGGGATGCAATATGAGAGGGAAACGAGGGATTAAACTCCACTTAATTTGATACTAAGATGGAATAATTTATTTTCTTATTATCCAACTCAATTTGTCTATCAAGGTTTTCTTCAAACGCAAGGCTAGTCTTTCCAACTCTCTCTTCCACTTGATTTGGAAAAGGATGGCTTTGGAAATATTGATTAGGCTCATGAGTAGGGGTAAAATATGGTTGATATAGAAATTTGGGAAGTGGATATGAAGGCTAATAGGTTTGGTGAGGTTGGATTTCATGAACTCATGACCTATCCTCTAAGGAAGAAAGTAGGCCACTCACATCAAGCATCTCACTTATAAGCCTTTGCCAATTGGCTCTCTCAATAGGTACCCACTCTCTTTTGACCAAATATAATGATTCTCTCCTTATGAATGACATTATTAGGAATCTATTGACCACATCCCATTATAGTATCAATCTCTAACATGTAATTTTCAAATCCCAAGAGTGTCTTCTCGAAGGTGGAAATGAATTGAGTTGAGAAGTGTTTAGGTTGACTAGGGGGAGTAAGACATTAAGGAGGTTGACTATAAGACTAATACAATTCATGAAAAGGCTAGTAAACTTCATGAAAATGCTGGTAAACTTTATGACAAGGCTAATTAATAAATTATTCATATTGATAGGGAATGGCACAAGCTTGAAAAATCTCACCAACTTGTGTAAAAAAATGCTCAACACCAAAACTAGCCATGAAACTTCATTACAAGAAAGAAAATAAATGAAAATGTTACAAAAAATATTCAAAGGATAACCTGAGATACTTAACTATATGATATATCTTTGAATTTTCTATTGATGCTTTTATAGATGTCTCTAAAGGTTTATTGTTGAGAGACAACGCCAAAAATCTCTCAACTTCTTGGACCAAGAGTCCCACTAGGCATGCCAAAAACTATTGTCACTTGGGTTTTCACCATTTAAAGATATGTTAAAGCTCTCCTCATCCAAGTGGTGCAATGGAAACACCTCTAGGCTTGTGGGTAGCCTAAGGAATGAGGTGAATCTCTAGATAGGGTTGGCTCCCTTGATGTATCACTTTGGATCACAACTACACTTAACTTGTGGGGTGTAAAGGGAGAGATAAATTTAAAAAAACTATTATAATGGAGGTGATACACCAAATATATTTATTAATTCCAACCATATCCATGTTACACTTGAAATCAAGGGATAAACTTAACATACACATCTCCAATCTTCATCTTCTCACATCAATGTTACATTATGAGGTTATGGATGAATGCCTAGGATAGGAGGAATAGACAAGAGGAATTTAATGGTACTAATTAAAATACAAACTCACTCAATCCTTGAAATTTCCTAGAACACTTCACATGTCCTTCAAGAATAAGCTTTATGACTAAAAATAGGATGAAAGAATGAGACAACATGCTAATAAATTCATAGTATTCACTTAAAAAAATCAAACATTATAGATAAAAAAATTAATAATAGTCATGGAGGAGATAAAAATAAGAATTAATTTTGATCAAAATGTATACAAATGATCAGGGGTTAACCATACTTAGGTGGAGCATAAGTACAATGGTCAAAATGACTAGTTCTTATAAAACTTGAGAGAGAGAGGAGAAGAGAGAAGTCCAAGGGTCACAAGGACACTTTTCAAGATGATAAAAGGAGTTAATTGTGCATGGGAATGGGATATGTGATGAAAAATACAAGGTCAAGAATTACAAATGTCAATCCAAGTCATAAACCTTATGAAAAGTGGCATGAAAACTCCTTGACTAGCTCAAAAAAACTGCCTTCATGATTGACCCTATTTGAACACCTAATAAATAATTAGGACCATGTAAAATGATTGTAAATAAGGGCCAGGGTCATAGGAATGACTCTCCATGCATTGGTTATATGCCTAGTCCTATGGAAACATTTGAAAGTGAGCCATCATCATCTAATGTCAAGAAAACTCCTCTTCCATGCACCTTGCACACTTGTCCTCAAAATTGGCATCAATTTCTCATGAAAATACATGGAAAGAAGTGGATGACAAGTTTAAAGACCCTCCATGAAATTAGAAGAATTAGGGTCACCTTAAAATAACTTTCCCTTAGATTTTTCACACTTCTCACTAGTTTATCCAATATACTAGTTTTGACTAGATAAGATGAGAGATCTTGTTAAAGAACTTAGGAGTTTTATGAAGCATTAAATGAACATGGGGAGATATAAAAAGTATTAATATTTCTCCCAAAGTTGGTTTCATCTTTATAATTCTCTTAGAACCTGTACAACACAAAAAATGATCTAAAATACCCTATTTCTTATGATTTAATTTGCACTATAAAAGATTGAACACATATAAATTCACCCTAAAAAAATTCCCAAATGATTTATAATTCACATATCATGATATAATGGTGAATGAACCCTCCATTTGGTCTTGGACTAAGCCTTGTTCCATAGGCCTACTTGTAACTTCTATGTTTTAGATAATCCTATTTTATTTATTTGCATTCCATATTCTTATACACATATATAATGCCTCAATAGAAAATTTTTAATAGGTTAGAAAGTATTCCTAGGGCTAGAAGTGAAATTGACCTATTATTTAGGCTCTAGGCTAAAACATGCTTAGTAGGGCTAGCTACAGACTTAGCACTTTAGACCTCTTAGTTTAGTTTCCTTCATTTGTGCTTGGTTCCCTATGTTGATTTGGATGTGGTTCAGATTACTCAACCTTCTTTAAAAGTTAAGCCATCTCCTAAAGATCCTTTTTGTCACCTTTTCCCAAAACTACCAATTAGTGTACCTTAGGAAGTATCCTTTATCTGAGACAAAATAAAGGAAACTTCACCTATTTTTCATAAAATTGTGGCTACTATATAGGATTCCTTAAGTATCAAATATTATATCTAAAAAATTTTTGCCCTTGGTTTCAAAGATAGATCCTTCAAAACATGAAAACACCAAAATAGACTTTGAGAAGAGGACTATGTGCAAGGTTATTAGAGAGTGGACTATGTAAATCTTATTTAAACCCTTTCTCTGATGTAAAAATACATCATGATATTGTCATGTGTTTCTCATATTTTGTTTAAGGTTCTCTAAATTTATCTTATCATTCCAAAAATCCATGCTCTTATTTATAAACCCTGCTTAGTCAAAAATGGGTTTTGCTCTTTACTAGGTTCTGCTTGTTAGAGATCTTGTAGGTCATTACATGTGATTTGACCCTAAGGATAGTGTAATAAACCTACCGTAAACCCCATTATAGTATATTTAATTTATTTTATTCCATTTTATCCATATCAAGTTGTATTTATCATTGTAATTAACATTTCCTACTCACTACCTACTACACAATCATCACTTAACTATAGATTACATACAGGGGTTTTAAGAGGTCTATTTAGGTTTATTTTATCTTGTTTGTAAATTATGAAGTCACCATTATCCTTATGTATATTAACACATGTTTGGTTCATCATCTAAGCTCCCTTTAATCCTTCATATGCATTTGTGTTCCTAAATTGAGTCCTCCCTTGTCTGTCAACTAAGACACCTTGATTTTACCTCTACCTGTAGGGTACTGAGCTCATTTAGAAATTTACATGATGTGTGGATTATTTAAATTAACCCTCATAGGTATAAAAATGTATGATTGAACTAGCATCCTATCACCATCCTTGTATCAACTTTCGATGACTATCTTATACTAAGGTACTCTATCCTTAAGACCCTGCCTATAGGTATGGGTTTCTCCTTGTGACTTGGTTGTGATGTTTTGAAACCATCCTTGAAGATTTAAACCCCATAATATAATATAAATCACTTATAATACTTATAAATAATTATATTTCCAAATTTATTAAGCCTATTCCTCAAGGTGACCCTACAACCAGCCTGTAGGATCATGTTTGTATGAATTAGAGGCCTATATGTGTATATTTGGGGCATATAACATAGGGTACCACTTATTTAAAATAAATTTAGGTCATGAGAGTTACATTCACAATTTAATGACACTATAACATGGTGGTATAGTCTATATTACAACTTTGGGTTTGAAATTCTCATTTTAAGCTCCTACTACAGACTTCACTGCCTGCTCTCAATGCTTTTGAGAGCATCTGCAGGACCTTAAACAACTAATTTTCCTTGGTCATCTACCTCCTAAACTTGAAATAGTTCTTGTATTATGTGGATAATATAATACATAACCATTTAGAAGCTTTGAAATTCATTTCAACCATATTCCAAGATATCATCAAAACCTCCAAGAGCTCTGTTTTGCCATTTTAGGGAAAATGGGCCTAAAATATTCTTTAAGTCCTTAAAACATGGTTTTCAAATCCATATGCCAACATATCCTATAAAATTTGAAATTCATGATGTTTTATTCACACTAGGACCTAAAAGAGAGCTTCAACATCAATTCCAACACCTCATAATGATTTTTTAACTCTCTATTAGCACCTACAGGCATATTGTGTTTTGAATGTGCAAGCAATACGGTGAATTACAGGTAGAACATTACCTTTGGTATTTAATTTTTTTAAACTTATCTCCATTCTTAAAAATTCACTCTTCATGCCTCAATGAGCTTGACACCACTACCAAGGTTCCCATTGTAGCATGACATCATCAATAAAAGCTATACGTGCATGGCAAACTATATGTGTGTAGTGAAGATGAATTTGTCAATCTATTAAAGGATTTTGCCTTCTAAATCAACTGATATCTCCTCAATGTCTATTGAAATGGATTATAAGGATGCTAAATCTCAAAACTAGCTATTAAACTTCCCTTTTAACATAGAAACTCTCCATGAGAGCACCTGAAAGTGTACTTTTCTATCACATGATTGTATGGTACTCAAAAAATGCATTTTCATGGAGATTGCTTTGGAGAGAGAACTTGATATGACATGAGATCAAAAATCACATTAAAAACATGAGAGTGGACTTATCACAACCCCTTGGAGCCATTATCAAAGCATGAAATCTGAACATGGTGAAAAATAGGCCTATGATCCCACATAAGACCATTCTACAAACCCAAGATGATTTACCCATAAAATCAACTTTAAACTTGAAAATAATAATTTAAAGAATTATAAGGGAGATTAAACATCATTTTGAACTAATATCAGAAATTGGATTGTACAAAAACTCTCAAACCAAGGCAAAACCTATAGGGTACATAAATTAGCAAGCAGATTTGAAAGGTCAACTTATTAGGAATGGTTCATAAACCTCAAAAAACCATTACTATGAAAAAAAACATAAAATTTAATATGAATAAGTGTATAATACACCTCCAAGATAATTTTTATTGAAACCTCACATGGTGACCATACTGAGCAAAAACCTAAAGGTCACTTCTGCTTGCCAAGAAGGGTGAAAAAGGAGCAGAATAGTTTTGGGACAAAAATGGAACTTATAGATTAAAAAAAATATGTAACTAAGATTTTATAAGCTAAAGAGTCACACCATGATCCTCTCCTATGTGGCACACTTCCCCATGAGTTGTATAAGTGCCAAACTCACCTTTTTCCTCAAGAAAACTACCTTTTCTTCTGATGAACCTGCCATATTTTAATTATGTCAATTTATTAAGCCTTATAATGACACATGGGATGTGATATCATGTTTTTTAACCTTTACACTTCCAAATAAACCCATATAACTCATTAAATGCTCAATTTTGACCCCTAAAATGACTCAAAAAGACATGCTGGTTAATAAAATAAGTGACCAAGGCTAATATAACATTAAATAACATTAAATGACCTATGATAAACATTATGACCAAATAATAAAACCCATAAAATAATTAAAAATCAATTTTTTACCTAAGGGTGCCCCAATTTGACCTAAAAGTCAAATTTGGTCAACAATGAGAACACATAGTAATTCTATTTTCTAAACTTTAAGTAATGATATTTTACATCATATTTATATTTGTATTCACATATTTATACCTATAGGTATGATACATAGGATTATCCATCATTTATATATTTGAGGTTACACAACTGTATGTATCCCTTTAGGAGGCATGATATGAGTCCACAATCACCCTATTGCAAAAAGTTCTAATAAAATCTTTCATTTACTATACATCATTTTGATGCATTATTTTATAATTTTATGTTGTGCAGTCACAAATATTTTATAAGGTTGTGTCATATACATTTGATCCTTCACATATTGCGAGTAGTGTATTTACCTATAATTAAATATCTATCACCCCTAGTTCTACGTCGAGGTGATAAGGCACAATTTATTTAGAGGCACTGAGTAGTAGGAGAGATAGTTGTAGTGTAAGGGCTAGTTGTAGGCATAATTTAATTTATATGCCTAAATGGACCATTTAATAATGATTTTATAGCCTACTTTTCATGCTAATATGGCGTATTTTAATTATATGGTCCATATTGTAGATTGATATAGGCCATTTTGTATGTCATAATGTCATATTTTTGATACATGTACATACTAGACTTTATTTTTATAAGTCTATATTATGTAATAATTTTTGCATATAGATTTAATTTTTACATGTCTATATTATTTTTTTGTTATTTCTTCATGTTGTCCTTTTTGGAATAATTCTTTATTTTTTTTCCTAGTGTGTTCATGCTAATGAATGGGTAACTAATGTTTAACTTTGATGATTCTCGAATAGAAATAATGTTTAGGAAAAAAAATTATGACATACTTTGATCAACTTGGGAAGATGTTTGTGATTCTATTTATGACATGTATCTTGAAAACCAAAAATATCCTTGCATTCTCATTTCGCCTTCTATATTTTATGAAATAATTTCTTGGTGACACTTGGGTTGCATCATCACATGAAAATGTGTTTTTTCATGGAAGGTTGATGGATAAGTTTTTTATGACATGCATCTTTATTAAACAAGATTGGGTGTTTTTAAAGATCACTAGAACATGTAAATTCTAAATAACATGCCCAATTGATCAATATAATTCATAGTATATGATGAATGTAAACACTAAATAATGACCTTTATTTAAACCCCTAACACCCCAAAGCTCACAACCCATATATGGTTGGACATATTTCTAAAGAGAATCCTAGTGTCCCTAAGATAAAATTCACAGTAAAATTTGGCACATGATTTTTTACAAATTGAGATAGGTAGAGATGCATCATAAGATCCTATGGTTTCATTTTAAATTTATACATGAATCCCTTGGAGTATTATACTCTATTCATGACAAGGAACATATGGTGGAACATTTTATCTCCAACCAAAACATGCTTTAGGGATAAAATGTTTCTCAATAGAATGCATAACTTATAAACAACACACCTAGTCAACAAACCAAAATCATGGTCATGTATAGATGGGTGTAAACCATTATGAATAAAAAAAATTAGACCCCATACACCCCTTAAGATTATAACCTAAAATTGACCAAACACATCTCTTAAAAGAAGCCTCATGGTCCTAATGTAAAATCCAAGTGAACTTTGACACATAATTTTCACAACCAAGATAGGTAGATACTATCTATAATCTCCAATGGTTGTAAGTGTGAGTCCTCTACACATCCCATATAGTATGATCTTCCACTCATGATAAGGAAAAAATGGTGCTATATTTTATTTTGCAACCACTACTTGCTTTAGAGAGAAATATTTTCTCAGTAGAATGTGCAACTTTTGAATGATATGCTCAACAAACTGAAATCATGGTCACATCTAAATGGATGTAAACACTTAAGAACAAACTTAATTTAGATTCCCAACACCACCAAATCGTTCAACTTGCACATAATTGGATGTGATTCTTAAAATAAGTGTGGTGGTCCTTTGGAAAAATCCTCGATGAACTTTAACACACATATATTCACAAATAAAGACAAGTACATATGAACCATAATCTCATAAATTTTCACATATTAATCCTATATGCATCCATGATAGGATTATTTTCCACTCGTGATGAGGAAACAATGGATATATGTTTTCTCTTGTAGCCATAACCTGATTTAAGGGGAAAAATTTGCTTAGTAGAGCATGAAACTTAATAAAACATAATAGATTAAAGAATGAAATTCATAGCAATGTCCAAAAAAGATTAAAAACTTATGAATGAACCTTTTTCATACTCCTAATACCCCATCATTAAAAAACATTTCTTAAGAGAAGCTTGGAACTCTTAAGCCAAAATCCACAGTGAAATTTGGTACACAAACATTCATAAAATGGGATAGGTAGAGTTGAAATTTAATATATTGTAGTTACATGTGAAATTAATCTACACATAACCTATACAATTATATTTGACTTGAGATGAGGAGAAAATGGTAGCACATTTTCCACTACAGCCAAAACTTACTTTAGTGAGTAAAGTTTTCTCAATATAATGTGTAATTTTATAACAGTGCACCCAATTAATGAACCAACTTCACAATCATGTTTGGTATGGAATATAAACACAAGAACCAACTTCATTTTTTTTTTAAATAATTTTTCCCCCACACTCCAAAATTTTACACCAACAGACGTGTTCATTAAGAGAAACTTGTCATTCTTAATGAGAAAAAGAATGAAACTTATGTTGCCTTTGCATGCAAACCAAGATGGATGGAAATGCATTTTGAGTTCATAGGGTTGCACGCATGATTAATGTAACCGTTATTATTATTTTTTAAACCCACTCAAATTTAATATAAATTTTTGGTGACTTTTTGCCTTGTATCCAAAACTTACAAAATGAGTCCAAAATTGCTCAGATGAATGCACAACTTTTGAATGATGCACCCAATCAATAAATTGGATTTATGGTCACATAAAATATGGTGTATAAATGTATGATATATATTTATATGATTTATATTTTCCCCCATAATAAAAAAATTCACATTATTTAATGAATACCTTATAAGATACTTGTTGTTCTTAAGGGGAAAAAGAGTGTGAACTTTGTGTAGTAGTTTTACATAAACCAAGAAGGATAGAGACACATTGTAAGTTTATAAAGTTATGAATGAGATTAATATACCCATACCTATTATTTTTAAAACCCAATAAAATTGAATATAAATTGGTGGTGGGTTTCCTCTTGCATCGAAATCTTACAAAATGAGTCTCATTTTGCTTAGTAGAATGCATAAATTTTGAGTAGTGTGTAATTGACAAATTAAATTCATGATTATGTTTGGTATGGTTTAAAAATTAAATATATATATATTTTTTTTTATCTACCTTCCCCTATATTCCAAACTTGTATGCCACTGAATGCATCCCTTCAAATAAACTTGTTGTTCTTAAGGGGAAAAAGAGTGTGAACTTTGCATAGTTGTTGCATGTTATTTGGGAGGGTAGATACACACCATACTTTACTATAGTTGTGTATTGGATTAATGTAAAAATAATTTTTATTTTTTAAACTGATTCAAATCTAAGATAAATTTATGGTGAATTTTATCATGTAGCCAAAACTTTCTAAATGAGTCCAAAGTTATTTTATAGAACATGTAACTTTTCAATGAAGTTCTCAATCGATGAACCAAATTCATAGTCACATCTGGTATGGAATATAAATACAAGATATATATTCATATTTTAATCATCATCCCATACACTCCAAAATTACATGTAGCTTAACGTGTCCCTTAAGAGAAACTTGTCATTCTTAAGGGGAGAAAGAGACCAAAAATTGTGTAGCCTTTACATGAAAATTAGGAAGGGTAGAGATGCATTGTAATTTCATAGAATTATATGAAATATTCCTATAAAAATTATATATATATATATATATATATATATATATATATATATATATATATATATATTAACCCAATCAAATTTAAAAATAAATGTGTAACATCTTTTTGCTTGCAACCAAAACTTGTAAAATGAGTCTAAATATGCTTAATAAAACATGCAACTCTTGAATGGCATACCCAATCGACGAAATGAATATGAGGTCATGTATAATATGGAATAAAAATGAAATATATACCTATTTATAATCTATTTATTTCCTTTTAATCCAAATTTTCATGCCACTAGTTGCATCCCTTAAGATAAACTTATCATTCTTAAGGAGAAAAAGAGTGCAAAATTTGCACAACCGTTGCATGTAAATTGAGAGGGATAGAGATGCAATGTAATTTATTAAAATTTTACATGAGAGTCATATAATAGTAACCAAGATTTTATAAAACCACTTAAATTAAATAAAAATTGACAATGACCTCTTTCTTATGGTGAAAACTTACAAAATGAGTCTAAAGTTGCTCATCAGAATGCACAACTTTCCAACAACACTCCCAATCAAAAAACCAACTTTGTAGTAAAATATATTACAGAATGTAAATTAAAATACATTTATAAACCCTCCATCATCCCCATAATTTAAAATTTAATGCTTCTAAATATGTCCCTCAACAAAAACATGTAATTTTTAAATGGAAAAAGAGTGAAAACCTTCCATAACCATTGCATGTAAACTGAGTGGGTAGAGATGCACCATAAATTCCTATGAATATATACATGAATATCTAACCATTAAATGTATTTTTTAAAACCACTCAAATCTAATATAAATTGGTGGTGACTTTTCTCTTGTATCCAAAACTAACAAAATGATTCTAAAGTTGATCAATATAATGCACAATGTTTCAACAATATGCCCAATTGAATAACCGAATTCATGGCCACATACGTTATGGAATACAAGTGAAAGATTTAAATTTTTAAAATATGAATCAACTATTAAACCCCAAAATTTCATGCCTTTAGTTGTTTCCCTTAATATAAACCTACCATTCTTAAGAACAAAAAGTGTGCAAATTTTGCATATTTGTTGCACGTAACTAGGTGGGGTAGAGATGCATCATAAGTTCTTATGATTATATGTAGGTGTATTATAACCATCCCAAATATTTAATGAACAATAACATTAATTTTTTTTTAATATTCTATTTTTTCAAGAAGATAATATCCTCCACTCAAGACACTAACCACATGAAGGTGGAAGCTTATTTGGTACCACTAACCTATATTAAATGCTTTAGTAATGATTTCAAACAAAAGCAAAAACATAATGACAAACCAATTATAATTTAAAATATAATAAATCAAATAATAACCTTCCAATTCAAAATGTAACTTTTATTTAATACTAACCTTACCAAGTCAGTCCAAAAAACCTTTAAGATCAACTGTATTTTAAAGTGTTTGAAGAATAGTTTCATGATCGAATTCACGAAATTTACACATATATTTATTGTGAGGCTTTCCATGGAATTTTATAAATTGAATATTTGAAAAAATAACCAAATTTTAATGATGAATCATCTCCCTATTTGGTTCAAATTATTCAAAAAACTATTACTTTACTTTTTATGAATATATCTTTGAAGCCAGGATCCTATAACTACCATAGATTTGTTGGAATAAAATAGGTCTTATCCTTCCATGATAGTTTTAGCTAATTTATTTGTTACATATATATAATGAGACTATTATTTCATTCTCTCATCATTGTCTTCAAGCATAATAATTGTTAAAATGTCCCCTGCATTTAAAGTGCAATCAATTTTTAAAGACATGTATTAATAAATTAAAATATCACTAATGTTTAAAGTTACATTTATACTATAAATAAATTTTACCCAACTGACAAGATATGAGATGTGATCAAATTCAATTGTTGATGCCATTTCATGATCACCTAGTGGTTATAATAAATGACTTGTCGCCATAGACCTTAGGGTCCTATAATACCATTATTCAACCCATTATTTTGACTTACATTAATTACCAAAAAAAATCATATAGACCAAACAAAAGCATACCATGTCCCTTGTATAAATAATCCATGAACTAGAATTTTAGCTTTTGAATGAGTGGAAATCGATTGATGTAATTAGTGTACTACAAATTTATAAATTGCCTTGTCTTTTTTCCTCCACTAATAAGAATAATATTCACACATGAGAATTTTTATTTGATGCATGTGTAATTGTTTCGTTATATGAATCCAAAATACTTGCAACATCAATTGAATTAACACCATCCTTGTATTTCATATGTTATTTTTACACATGAACTAGAACCATCATGATCCCATTTTCCATGCTTCCATTTGCCATGCCTGGCCTCAAAGAAACTCCAAAATTATTATACTCCACTTTTATTTTTGCATCTTTCTCAACTAGTAAAACATTTGAGAATTATTAAAAATGTCTTAAAATTTTCTCTGACCAATCTTAGTGTGTATTGAACATGATTTTTATTGTATTCAATTTTTCATCAAAATTTTCAAAACAACCTTGGATGAACTTTGAGTTATAATATTTGAATTGAACCTTATTTTTGGTTGTGGTTTGTATTTTAAAAATAAAATAAAAAGTGAACAATGGTCCCATTTAGGAAGTTTTATTTTCTTAACTTAGATTGATCTTCTAACCATTTTTCCTAGTGTGCATGTCTTGCATATTGGTAAATAATATCTTTGTTGAATTTAATTATGAAATTAGATACTTATACCTAGGTCATAACTTTAGTAATTGAAATATAGTCATGAATACTTTATCATGTCAATTTTAGCTCTTTTTTCTTTAATGAACTTGTGCATTAGTAATTATTTTTCTATCTCACCCTATCCCAAACTTGAGAGAGGACTTATTTTATCTTATAATTATTATCCATCACACATATAAATGTTATGATTGATAAAAACACTATTATTCATCTATATGATTCAATCCAGACCTTAAACACAACATGTTTTTTTAAGAGACAAGAATGATATATAGGAATAACAAAGACTATTGATCGTATCCCTATCCAAAGATTTTGTTTATTTCCTACCAATAATCATATTTTTATAATTAGACCCTCCCTAAGATTATCCTCCATGTTTTAAGTCTTCATAGCATGTATTGATCACATTGGAATTGCCATAAATACACATTCAAATCACTTATTACATAAATAGGTAATTTCAATTCAAAGGCTTATTGACACAAATGAACATTGAGAAAAAGTTACCTATGATTTCCAATTCAAGTTTTTAGCACTTCAAGTAGTCCTTGGCCATGTTTAAAACTAGTTTTATGTATCCCCAATCCCACACGATCAAGTATTCAATCTTATTCTAGGTGCATTCATATATTCAAAGGAGCACAATTGCATAAAGCACTTATGTGGAAGAACTACATTGAGATTGATTTCACTCTTTAGAGTATTTTATATTAAGGTAATGTTATATAAACCTGGGGGTGATTGGAAATAGTTTAAATAAATAAAAATACTCCAATCCATGTTCATAATTCACTCAATCATTGCATTCCATATTAGGATTTCTTAGCTTCAAAAATCTACTCATAGATCTCTCTCACATTACGGAAGACAAAATCAGTGCATACATGCATATATTTTGTTGTCACCTATGATTATACGATAAATTATTATTTTTTACAAGAGTAAAATATAAAAATAAGGGGAAAATAGTGACCAATGATCTTATTCTTATCCATAGATCCTATCCTTATCTAGCGTTCATGTCCTTGTTAGAGATTCGATTTAGATTTTGGGAATATTTTGGGTTTGATCTTGTTTTCCTATTTATAAATTATTTTAATCAACATAATTAGTCAGATGGATAAAATCTAAGTACATTATTCAATTTCATAGTTTACTCTTGCTTATCATTGTTTTGTTCCATTTATTTTAGTCATCTATCTTTAATTTTTTATTTAAAAGTGCATTTGTAACACCTTGCATTATTCTATTCTATTTATGTGAATTAATATTAATTTAAATATTCATTTAATTCATCATAAGACATTTGGTGAACCTGTTTATTATTTGAACATTTTTAAACCTTAGGTTTTCCTTAGGGTTCCAACCTTATAAGGCTTCAATATTTCTTATAGTAGGATTTGTAAAAAAATTCCTTTTGTTTTCAGGTTTTCATTTCTTCTTCTGATTTTAAAAATTCTCCATTTTTTTCTTAATATCTTTATCATGGATGCTATACTAATTATTGGAAATTTTATGACAATCAAAAGTGATAAAACCCATGAATCTAAAGCTACTCAAGAAATTTGTTTTGATCTTATAGATGCAAAAGAGTTTGGTCAATACATTGATACTCATTTGGATGACACTGAATCCTTACTCATTGTGACTAGGCAAGAAAAAATGAGACATGAACATGAAAATTTATCTCAAGAAACAATTTTTTTATTGAAAAACATATTTTAAACCCTACCAAAGGTGGTAACAGTTTTATTGTTGATATTGTTATCCCATCCACATATTTGGGATTAGGGGTAATGTATAAGTTAAAAAAAAATTATATCCTTATGCCTAACCAGGTAAGCCATTTAAATCTTTTGATATCTACACACACTATATAACATACTGTATCTAATGCACAATCCCTTGAGCAAATAGTTACATTTTTTCAAAATAAAGTGTTTCAATTAGAGCAAGGTATCCTAAAAGTTAGCCAATCATTATAATCCCATACTTTACTCCATAATCTCCTATCATGTGATATTCCATCCTATCCTTTTCCTACTAGAATTTTAGCTCCTAAGATTCATTTATATGAGGGTAAATTATATCTTGAAAAAACATTGAGATATTTTCATGAAACATGTTTGGATTACACATTTAATGACAAAATTGTTAACCAAATTCTTTTTGAAAATCTTAAAATACTATGCTTTGCTATGGTTTTATGACTTACCTACTCAAATTGTGTTTAAGATCTTATTGACAACAATGTCATTGAGCTAGATACTCCTATAGAGGAAGAAAAGCCTTAAAAAATGACAATACTAAGATAAATATTTTTAGTGATCCATTTCCTAACCATAATAGTAAAAAATATACTTTAGTAGTACATAATACTTACAATGCTTATGCACCACCTACATCATATGATCATACCTTAGATAGAAATAATTGTAAAATTACTCCAAATATTTAACCTCATCCTATGATTACTTTTAATGATATTAAAATAATTGATGATGATTAAAATTTCCATGTTTTATGTATAATAACTCATATTGATCAACAATATATTCATAATGTATTATTTGATAATGGATTAAATAAAAATGCATCCACAATCACATTGCTTCATTCATTGGGTTACACACAAAGTGACAGAATAAACTACCAAAAGTGTTAAGACATTCAATGGTAAGCAACAAGCCACTTTTGAACATAATTTTCTACCTCTTCAAGTAGGTACTACTATTATATCTACTTCTTTCATAATATTAACATAAAATGGGATCCTTGATATGATTGGGTTTCCCATGATTGTAAAATTTCTATGTTATACCTTATATGGTACACAAATGCTTATAATATATTTATTACATTAAAGTTGTTACAATTTTAGGAATCAAGTATGAGCATCCTATACAATCCAAGATACCTCCTCCTCCCCATCCACCACCACAGTTCATACATACATACATACATACTACATACATACATACATACATACATACATACATACATACATACATACATACATACATACATACATACATACATACATACATATATATATATATATATATATATATATATATATATACATACATACATACATACATACATACATACATACATACATATATATATATATATATATATGTGTATATATATTACATACACACACACACACACACACACACACACACACACACACACACACACACACACACACACACACACACACACACACACACACACACACACACACACACAAACAAACACACACACACACACACACACACACATACATACATACATACATACATACATATATATATATATATATATATATATATATATATATATATATATATATATATATTACATACACACACACACACACACACACATGTATGTATATATATATACACATATATGTATGTATGTATGACCACAATTCAATGATGCATACATACATACAGACATACATATACATATATATATCTATATATATATATATATATATATATATATATATATATATATATATATATATATATATATAATAATAATAAAATTTTGTTTACATATATTAACTAAGAAAAAAATATCTAAACCAATCAAATTAGAAAGAGATACTAATGGTTTAAAATCATGTTTACAGTAAAAAAAGTATCTACTTTAAACCAAACAAAAACACTTGCAATACCTTATAAATTGGTTATTCATGATAATAAGCATGTTCCTCAAAAAGATAAAAAATTAGCACAATAATGTACACTATATCATGGAATTTAGTGTAATTTTCCAACAAATAGATCTAATTCTACATAGGATCATATGAGTGGCCATCTAGATAGTTTTGTCACTAAATATGACACATGTTGTAATTTTGATATGGGAAGACATGATATTAGTCATTCAAATAGAATGAGAAATTTGATACTAATCATTTATTTATTTTATTTCTATATTGAAATGGGTAGCTCTTGCATTTATAAAATTATAAAAAATAAAAAATATTCAAATAAATCAAAAATAAACAATCTGATTGTACATAGTTTCTGGATTATTGTACCTTTTTCTTCCATTTTCTTACATGCATGATCATTTTATCCATTCTTTTATGCCCTAGGATTTCATTAATTTTTTGGCCTCTTGGACCTTCTATTTCATTTCCTATGATTTGGAGAGTCTCAGACAATTGCCAAATTTGCTAAACAATGTCATTTATCTCTTTACATATAGAGTTTGTGTTGATAATTTACCATTTTTGCCATAGGATAAAATCACCCAACACAGGAAATAATTGTTTTCCATTACCATCCTAGTTGGTAGATCTTGTCCTTTTACTTTTTATACATAGAACTCATAGTTCTAGTATAAAAATCCTTAATTCTGTCAATTTTTAGACTACTCACTCAGTCTTAGTATGCAATTCACTATTATTCATGTAGAATATTTTGTTTTCCAAGATCTCTTATTTATAAATGTGATATATTATGAAAAGTGTGCACTTGAAAAAATGGGAATGTACAATCTATCATTTGCATACATTTTAAGTCTCCTACAAATTTATAAAAGTTTAAACTGACATTCCATAGGGGAAATTTTATTATATTGGGGTATTTAAAACTTTTATTGTGCATATTTCACATTGAAACTTGTTTTGACACTTCTATTTTGCTAGCTATAGACATGGTAGGAGTATGGGTGTACACCATTATCTTGTAATCTTTTATTTTAGGAACAAAGCTTCAATTTAATTTACATGCCATCTGTAGTGGTTGATTCAAAATAGTTGCATAGTGCATGACTTGGAGTTCATTGAGCACTCTAGAATTATGTGTGTGAATCCTTTTTAATTCCAACCCATTTCATGTATTGAGGTTACAAATAATAGTAGAGGTAAATTGAGTTTTATGCGTCCCTCAATGGGTGTTATTTTCATTCTACAAGTGCAAATTTAAGATGGGGTTTGATTGCCCCAATATTCTATGATGGTTTAGCTAAGGAAAAATCTTACCCAAGTGCTTCATGGGAGGAACTCACTCTCCAATGATTCAAAGAACAATAATCACCAAGCAAATTCATAAGGAACTAAAATAAATATTACACATACATGCATATTCATTGCATACTCTCACTTCAATTTTCAATTTAGAAAAAAATAATTTCACATTACAAATTGTCAAAGTTCAATAAAAATTTCAAATTCAAGGTTTTAAATAAGGAAGGAAATAAATACTTTGTGTTTTTTATGGTTTTCCAAAGAGTACAATGCCTTGCATGATTGAAGTATTTATCTCAAATACAAAGAGTGTTTTACACACTAAGGTATGGCTTTCCTTTAATCTATCAATTTCATTTCTAGACTAAAGGGGGGAAATGTAGCAACTTAAATATGGTCATGAATACTTGATCATAATTATTTTACCCAATTTTATCATTAATTTTTTAACTTAATTAATAATTATTTTGTTACCTCAACCTACTCCAATCCTAAGGGAGGACCTATTTTATCTTATAACCAATATCTATCACAATAAAAATGTTATAATTGCTAAAAACACCATTATACATTTGTATTCCTTAGTCCATATCCAAAATCCAACATGTTTCCTTGTGATATAGGAAGACATATATGGATAATAGTGACAACTGATCATGTCCCTATCTAATGATTCTGTTTGTTTCCTACCAATAATCATATTTTTTAAATAAATCATCCCTAAGGTCATCTTCCATGTTTTTAGGATTCCTATCATGTGGTCATCCCATTAGAATTGATGTAAATATAGATTCAAATCAATTATAACACAACTAATAATTTCAATTCAAAGGCTTAGTTACATAAGTGCACATTGAGAAAAGTTTCCCTATTCTTCCCAATTCAAGTTCTAAGCACTTCAAACAGTCCTCAATTAACTTTCAAAATAGTTTGATACATCCCTAATCCCACATGGTTAAGTATTCAAGCTGATTGTAGATGTATTTATATAATCAAAGGAGCACAATTGTACAATGCACTTAAGTGAGAGAGATACATTGGGCTTGAATTCCATATTTGGAGTATTGGTTATGTCGGTAGTGTTCAATCATGTTTGTTGTGATTGGGGCTAACACAACTAAATTAAACTCTTCTAAACATTTTTTAATAGTTCACAAAATCATTGCATTCCATATTAGGGTTTTTAAACTTTAATATGTTACTCACAAATCTCTCATGCATTTTCAAACATAAAATCAATGCATATAAGCATATGTTTTGTTGTCACATGTGACTATGCCCTAGATTCATATTTTATACAAGAGGATAAAATAGATATACATGAACAATAGAGACCAATGATCCTACAATTATCCAATGTTACCATCCTTATTAGATCTTGAATCTAGCTTCTAATAATATTTCGAGTTTGATCTTGTTTTCATATTTAAGTGAACATAGTCAATCGAGTAGTTCAAAAATCTAAGTATAGTCTTCAATTTCATAGTTTATTATTTATTTTAATTATTTTATTTCATTCATTTCAATCATCTATCTTTATTTTTTTGCTTAAAAGTGTATTTATAACACCCTACATTATTCTATTCTATCTATGTGAATTAGTATTAATAAACCTATTAATTCAATTCATCATAAAATAATAATGAACTCACATCTTGATGACTATTTTACATATTTTTAAAACATAGTTTAAATATTATTACATATTAAAATTAACTAATTGATTTCCAAATTCTTATGAAATTTCCTTAGGTGTGCAGTTAGACAAATGTAATAACCCAACATAATATTCCATCTAAATGTTCATTAGAAAAAAAACTGCCACTTAGGTATTTGACACAAAATAATTGGAATTAATTATCTTTATGTTAGGTGGTGAACCCATCATACATTTCTACATAATCTATTTAATATCTAAAGTATAACCTATATGACATAAAACATCAAAATGCATAAAAACAACAACATGCATCCTTCAACGATAAGTTGTGTGTGTTTGGTTGATTTTGACATATAAATATTTTCACATCTCAAATGAAATTTGGCTAATCACCAATTTTCCATTTAATATTTTTAAGAAACTTATTATACTTAATGGTGTTAGCAGTCCAACCAGAGAAGGGGGATTCAAACCTAAGTTAACATTAGACTCTATAGGTGAACTAAATTCTTCTCATTTAAAGAGAGTTCAAATGGGGTCATTATGTGATATTCATTATCATCTTATGAATTTGGTGTATCATCATGTTCAAATTATTCATTATGGATATATGTTTCATTATATTTTGTTTCTCCATGTGTTTCATCATTTAATACAAGGATTGATTAAATATTATTCCACTTGAAGATATTTATAAATTAAATTCCAATAAATTGATCATGTTATTTTTAAAACATTACTTGGTGTGTAAAAGTACCTTAACCTTTTCTACAAGCTCTTATGGATTCTCTCCTATCTACTTGTACTTTTATTTATTTTTCTCTATTGACTTTAATTTATTCATTTGTTAGTTCCTTAATTAATCTTTTGATGTAACCATCTGATCCATGATATATATTTATGATTTTAAGTTAAATTAAGATTAAACAAATTAAACAAAAAATGCTAAATTTGTGCTAATCTAGATGAGGTAAATGAAGAATTTATAAATTGCTAGCTCTAAAACCCAGTTCAAAGCTTGAAAAATGTTAAATGGTTGATTAAAAAACATGGAGACTATAAAATTTGTGAAATTTTAATGAAAATAAAAATGGCATTAACCCTTTCTAATAGTACACACATCTTTATATATGGAAAACACAAATGAGAAAATGTAGTTAATGCATTTGGTATTACAAGAAGGGTGTGTGCCTATTATAAAGGGTTTGCACCATTTAAAAAAAAAGTGCACCCTTATAATTAATTAAAAATTTATGTTGACATGTTTACCTCTAAAAAAATCCTTGGTATAGGGTTGGAGGATCCTAACCTAACCCAAAAAATTGTCATAGACTAGCTAACATGACTTTGCTAAAATATATGGATTTGTAGAGGGGAAAATCTACTTTATGAATATTTACATTTTTAATTTCAAAATTTTACTTAATTTACACATAGCATACCTCATTATGGTTCATTCATATATCATTACATATAGTTTTAAAAAAATTGACCACTTATTTTTTATTTTTAATAAAACTTATATATCGACAATCTATGCATCATTTGTTGTACTTTCTCAAAAAAATAAATTATATGAAGTTAAGGTCAAAATTTTGTATACATACCCGTACGATTTCATTTTTAAAACTTTACTAAAATTTAAAATTAATTAAAAAATATATTAATTTAAAAAAAATATATTCTAATTAATCTTCAACATTTTCTCTATCTTGTATGTGATTTATTACAAAAGATCATTCATTTACTCCAAAAACGTGTGTTCATACACATGCAGTTTAATTTTTCTTCACAAAAAATTACTATTTTATTTTCATAAATGCATCAATTTTTTTGATGTATGTATGTATGTATGTATGTATGTATGTGTATATATATATATATATATATATATATATATATATATATATATATATATATATATATATATATATATATATATATATATATATATATAGAGAGAGAGAGAGAGAGAGAGAGAGAGAGAGAGAGAGAGAGAGAGAGAGAGAGAGAGAGTAGATTGAAAATGCCACGATAACTTTTAAAGATGAATTGTGGCATTTTAAATCTATTCTCTCTCTCTCTCTCTCTCTCTCTATATATATATATATATATATATATATAGAGAGAGAGAGAGAGAGAGAGAGAGAGACTAGATTGAAAATGCCACAATTCATCTTTAAAAGTTATCATAAAACTATTTATCCAAGTGTCTCTAAAATTATATCCATTTTTAGGTATTTTTATTTTAAAAAAATGTGGCACATTAAGACCCTCATTACTCTTCACCCAGCCATGCACTGTAGGGCTTGAAAATATCATCACAACCTATGAAATACAAGAGGATGATGGTTGTTCAAGCAGCAATAAGGGATACTTATTTATTAGATGAATGTGAATCTCCTATGGTCATATATAGAGTGTTGGTTGCCTTGAATGATACTTGAGATTTTTCGTTAGATTTATTATTGGCGAAAATGGTCCAATCATTAAATTACAAGGACATAATTTTTTTCACTTCTTGCGAGGTTTTAGGTTGTGTAGCTAGTTGAGAGCCAATATGAGAGGGAAATATTATATCTTATGCTTTGTGACTTGAAACTTGAAGAATTTTTTTTATAAATTTAATAGATAAAATACATTTTTAAATTTGTGAGACACCTATTTAGGTTTAAAAAGTTTGATTAAGATCCTTTGATAGTTATATCTCAACACATATGCACTTTTGTAAACTAAAAGGATATAAATTACTCTATTTGTGGATAATAAATTGATCTAAGGTTTTATAATGTAGTTAATGAAACCTAATAAGGGGAGAGGAATCTTTTTGAACTCTATCGAGACATGAAGTTTGAGTTTGGCTTATTTGAACACTTCAAAGTTGCTAGTCTAGTGAGAAAATATTATAATGGTATTGTAGACAAACTTTGGCCAGATAAACCTTGGGCCATGTTCAACTATCATGGTGAATTTATGAGAAATCAAAAAAGTAAAAATAAAAAAACCATGGCTTAAGCTTTGCACACCCTCAATATTAACACCATGGAGCTTCTAGTTATTGTGCACCCAATTTTTAAACATGTGTATTGATAGGATATGACTAATAAAACAACATAATAAGGTAATTTTTTTTTAAAATAACATGTATTATAAAATATAGGATAATAAAAGATAATGATATGAGTAGACTCAACTAGGATATGTTCATTACTCAACTAGGATATGTTCATTACCTCATGAAACACCTTTTGGATGAAATTTCTTGGTTATTTTAGTGTCATGAACACCTAGAGATTTGACAAAAATAATTGCATCAAATGATTCCTATTTTGACACACTAACCATGATATAGGCAAGGGTGTATCATCTCCAAATGTGTGGGGTAAATGTTAATTTGGTGTAGTAAATGCACTATGGAAAAAATATCATGCCTAGATTGCCACCAATTGGTAGTATGACAATTAAGGGAAAATAAGGAAAAAACATAAAATCTTATAAGATCCCAACACATGAATCTCCTCTCAGTTTATTTTTCATTGTATGAGCTATCATTTGGTAACTCACTATCATGAAACATAATTAGAGGAGATTCCCTCTTACTTTTAATTGCACTAAACACACCAATAAATCAATTAAGTGAATGAAAATTAGAAGTCTTTGGTGTTTCCATTTGATATTTTATATTTATCATATGAACATTTCCTTGATACTTTAATTGAGTATTATTATTTGGGATATTTTTCGTGAAAAACCTTCTAGTGCTGATTCAGTGGAATATTGATTCAATTAAACTATTATTTATTCCCTTCACTTGATTTTTTTTATAAATATGTGGGTTAAGGTCCCTCTCCAAGATACAAGAAGAAAAACCAAAAATATAGGGAAATCCAAAGAATTACAACCCTAAAACCAACCACAAAAATTACAAAAGACACACCTCAAAGGATGAAGTAACAAAGATAAACAAAGTCAAAACTGGGTAGAAACACCTATCCAGATAACTCCTAAGCAAGGAATAGAGTCACCATCACCATTGAGTTAACACAAATGGCCATTGAGAGAAGAATAAACACATGAAATTCCAAAAATCAAAAAAATAAATAGGGAAAATCCATAGTTATGAGAAACAAACACCATTGACCTCCAAGATTTGTGCTAGAGTTAGATGAGAAAGCAACCAATTCCCTTTCGTTGCCAATATAGACACACCAAAACATAAATGATATTAATTGACATCAATTTAATCAAGATATAAATATTTCTCTACCATGTTGTCCACTATAATCTCTTCAATTTGATAAAAGCCCCTATTCACTAAGAAGTCAACTTGACGATTTGCTTCATAAAAATAGTGGTTAATAGTCCATAAATTAAAATCAACAAGAATATGCTAGTCACTAGTTAAAATGTTGTTAAGATGCCAAGAGATACCTCATTTATTCTTAATAGAGTGCACTATAACCTGTGAATCTCCCTTAATGACTAGGTTGTTAATACCATAAGATCAAGCCAATTGAATCCCCATGATGGTAGCCTGGGCTTCAGCCTCATTATTGGTACCATCAGGTAAGAAAGAAGATATAGATTAGATGAGAGATGAAAAATAATATCTAATAGAATAACCTAATCCTAATTCACCAGGGTTTCCCTTGGAGGCCCCATCAAAATTGAGCTTAAAGAAGCCAACTAGCGGGGTCACTAGTTAATGCCTGATTTGGCTCTATTTTTAAATTTCATAATTTTTGATCCTTTAATAGGAGGTAATTTGATTTTCATCTAGTTTGGCCTGAGCTCCATATCCAATTTGGATAAGATAGCATTCCTTTTCTATAATTGAGTTGAAACAATTTTTGAATTTGAGATTTCAAGCTTGGAGAGGAAGGTTGCCAGAGGAGTGGAGGAACTACACAAAAATATTTTATTCCTCCCTTTCCATATGGATTAGGTGAGGATAGTTGGACTTACAATCCATAACTCCCTTAGATTATCATTTTAATTACCAGTGTGTCACATGAAAAAGACTTTGGCAATACCATACTCCCTAGCCTAGCTCTAGCCTAGACAGTTACTCAGCCAATCCTAATATGCTATTGTGAATGGGAATAACATAAGCAAATGGTCAACTAATTATTCCTCCCTTTCACACGTACAACACTAGGAAGGGCTAATCCAACCAAATTTATTTAACCTATCATAAGTGAGAATTTTGTTATGAATGGCTAGCTAGACAAAAGCTTTTGCCTTTTGAAGACCTAAAACACTCTAGCATAAGAGGTGGGTAGTGGGAAGCTTTTCAATTCATTAAAAATAATTTTGTATCCTAAGTTGACTTTGTACTTTCCTGAGTGAGTACCATCCTATAAATTCATATCTTCCTTACCATTTAAAAATATCTTCCTCATTTTTAGAAAGGAAATAAGCATGATCTACTCATTATCTAAGATATTCACCTGATGAAGGTACTTCCATTTACAATGGAGATTCATACCAGAATTAGTTATATCAATGTAGTCAATTACTAGAGTGTCCCATAGAGTAGATATAATGGTTTGTGATTCATTTAAATCACCAAGTTACCTTAATGGCTTATGACCATTCCAAGAATCATCCCAAAACATTGATTTTCTACCATTTTTGATGATCCATGAAACATGATTAGAGATCAGAGGGTAGTTATAAATCATAAAGTTCCAAATATGAGACCTAACATGTGGGTTCCTACAATTGAGGATAGACAAAGGATCCTTATTACTGAGGTAATTTAATATTAGGATTTGGTTGCTTAGAAGGTGTGGATTTGAGATCACATTATAAACAAGTTTGGCACCCAATGCCTTATTATAAAATTTAGACTTTCTAATGTTACATCCATAGCCCTCTTAGCTCACCATAATTTATCCCAGCCAATAAGATGAATTTTATTTTTTTCAAGTGTACCCTACCAAATGAAGGTTTTTCATAATCGATCAATGGTCTTCAACACTTAAGATGGAGGCATGAGAATAGAAATAAAAAAATTAGAATAATAGAAATAATTGATTTAATAATAGTTTGGCATCTAACCAAAGTTAAAAATTTTCCTTTTCATGAGGAAAGCTTATATTTTAGGGATGAGATAAGGTTATCCCATAGATCATCTTTATCAGTGCCTTCAAAGAGAGGAACACCAAGGTACTTGTATGGTAGCTTGCCTATTCTAAAAACTAAAGTCTATGCAAGTCTAGACTGCAACTGATTTTAAAATTTACAAAGAAAAATTCAGATTTATGGTCATTGAATTCTTGACTAGATGCTTTGGAATACATATTTAGGATGGATTTGAAGTTTAAATCTTCTTTGATGGTGGTTTTTCCAAAAAGGACTATGTCATCAATGAATTATTGATGAGAGAGATCCTCCAATCCATCAGTGATATTAAGACCTTTTATTATGCCCACTACCTTTTCCACATGGATATATCTAATTAACTCTTCAGCCATCATAATGAACAAAAAGGGATAAATAGGATATCCCTACTGAATCCTACGAGTTGTTTCAAAGAAACCCATAGGTCCTCCATTCAAAATAATTGAATACCTTGGTGTTGAGATACAATTGAAAATCTAGTTGCACCAACTTTTATGAAAGATGAAATTTAATAGAACCTTCAATAAGAATCTATAATTGACCTTGTCATAGGATTTACTTATATCCAATTTGATCAGTACACCTTTTTGAATTTTATTAGTTAAATAATTGAGAAGTTCATGAACTATAGTAATATTATCCTGAATGTGGTATCCTGGGATGAATCCACCTTACTCTGGAGAAATTAATTGAGAAATAAAGGATTTAAACTAGAAGGGAATGGCCTTGGAGATTGTTTTCTAAATAGTATTATAGAGGTTAATGGTCTAAAAGTCCCCAAAAGTGGATTGATTGACACCTTTAGGAATTAGAGAGATAAATATGCAATTGATGTCAGAGCTCACCCTATTTTCCTGTCTAGAAAATTCAACCACTATTATTACTTCTCACCAATGATTGGCCAAAATTCTTGGTAAAATATTACTAGAAAACTATCATGGCCTGGGGATTTGTATTTTTTATGTAAAAGATAGAGAAAGGGGATAAAGGTGATCATTTTTCCAGTTCATGACTAGAGAAGGAATGAAGTGTAGATGACTTTCCTAGGAAATTTGGTTCGACTCCTAATCTCCAATCAATAAATTTTGTGAGAAATAGTTTACCTTAGCTTTAATTTCCAAGAACAAATCTACATATTTTCCATCCTTATTTTGAATTTTAGAAATTCTATTGGAATATCTCCTTGCCTTTGTTGAATTGTGAAAGAATTTTGTGTTCTTATCACCATATTTGAACCAACTTTCATGAGACTTTTGCCTCCAAAATATCTCTTCCCATATGTTTAATTTCTCCAAATCCATCAAAATATATTCTTACCACTCATAACAATCCACATCCATACCAACATTCATAACAAACTCATTCAAGACATGTAAATTTACCTTGACTCTACTAAATTCTTTGAAAATATTCTTAAAATGAGTCGAATTCCAATGCTTAAAGTAGTTTTTGATGAAGATTATTTTTTTGGAAAAGACATGAATGTAGTTACCTAATATTGGGGATGGCATTCCACCAATAATTTACAGTTTCAAAGATGGATGAATCACGAAGCCACAACATCTCAAATTAGAATCAAACCATAATTGGTTGATTAAAAATCTATCAAGTAACTTAGAAATATTGTTGAATCCTTTCCTCTAGCTAGTCCATGTATACAAACCTTTTTTTGGCTCTAAATCAATCAGATTTTCTGTGTCTACCAAAGAGGCAAAGTCAATTTGAGATTGTGATGGCCTTCGCACACCCCTTCTCTTATCTTTAGAGCTCAAGATTGCATTAAAATTTCCTCCCAAAGTACACATGAAATTATAAATATTTATGAAGATGATTTTTAATTCTTCCTAGTAGAATCTCTTTACCAAAACATTATTATGGCTATACACCTTGATTAAATTGAAACTGATATCAGAGGATAAGTCTTTTACTAAGCACCACTACCAGTTTAGACCATTTTCACCAGGTATAATCTCCACCTTGTGTAGGTTACATATAATTTATAAGACCCTGAATGTGCTTATTGAATTTATAAAAATACCCTTCCATCCTTTCCATTCATAATGAAAAAAAATTATAGCTTCATCATTACTTAGTTTGGTTTCTTGCAACATGATAATGTTGGGATGCAAGTACCTTTTGTTAGGGGAATTAAATCCCCTAACATTCCATGAAATGATATTCATGTCATCGGTGAGGGGACTTCCAATCCTCATCTTTTAGAACCAAAGAATTTGGTTAATTATTGTTGATCCTCTTACATGCCTTATTCTACCAACCTCTCTTCATTTGATTTCATTACTTTTTACTTTTATTTCCATAATTTGGGATAAGGAGAGCATATTAATATTGAGAAATATTTAAAACATCATTCATGCCAAAATCATTATCATAATCATTCTCATAGTCATTGAAATGCTCTTGATCATAAATTTGGGGGAGAAGGGATTCATTGTCAGCTAACTCTAACTACCATTCAATGTTTTCTTCTTAAAAATTTTGCCAATTGAATTTAGATTCCACTTCCTTCAAGTTAAATTCAATTAGTTCCTCCATTTTATAGACATTTTATTTGATAAAACCTTTCATAATCCCTTGAGAATTGGAAAGGATTTCTAGAAGACTAGAAGATCAAGAGACTAGTTTGGCCATTTCATTTAAGGGTGAAGGCTTAGAGGAAAGCTTGACAAAGATTAGATTATGAGAAAATCAGGCCCCATTATTTATTTTTATGAAATCCTCTTAAGGCATAGATGCTTTAGGTATCCACTCTTGCTTCTCATAATGTTAAGACCTCTGTTGAGATGAATATTTTGCATATGGGTAGTCTACTTTGATGTGGTCAATTTGGTGGCAGCCATAACCCCAAAATAGAACCTTTTCAAGATCAATGGTTTGATTCCACACTCTCTCAAATAATTTAAGAGTGATCAACTTTAGAATGTCTAACTATAAATCCAAGATTACATAGATTCGGGCAAATGATGCAAGTGACCCTTCTTGGGTTCTTGGGTTAATGGTAATAAATTATTAAATCACATTTCCAATATATTTAAGTCACAACTCACCCCAATATCCCAACAATAGAGCATACAATCTAACCCATACCATTCGTTTGGGTTGGTTGCATTTGTGAGGATAAAAATAAGGGTACAATGGTTGGACATCAAGCCCAATTCCATTCATGATTCATGAAACCCCTAAGATTATATCCCTTTCCACACAACTAGAGAAAATAACCAAGAAGGAACCATTTAGAAGGATTTTTGAACAAAGGTTTAAACCCCACTTTTTAGAGATCCAAAAATGCACATTACCCATAGAAGGCCATTTTATAACTCTTTTGACTTTTGTAATGATGCCACAATATCCTAAAACCTTGATCTTTTCTATACTAATTCATCCTCCACCACCAACTATTTTCCAATCCAACCTTTAAAATTGAACAACTATGATAGAATGATGATTTTGCTTCGTAAGATGCCCTTGCCAACACCTCTTTTAGAAAATATTCATCTTAAAAATTATCTTCTGATGGCATTTCACAAAACTCACCATTGAGGGTTTTCTTCAAAACTTGCACAAAATATCAAAGCCTAGGGTTATATCTAGGTTTAATGGATTTTTTATTTTCCCTTTTGATTTCCCATTTCAATTCTTCCCTTATTTATTTTTAAATCTCCCCTGCTTACTTACCACCATTTCTACCATAATTTCTATGTTTTCTTTGCTTTAATGAGTGATCCTTTGATCCATGACCAATATTATTGATGATCCTTTATCTAGAATCCTATGACAACTCATTCCTCTATTTTTTATTGATATTATTATTGTTGGCATTATTGATGTCTAAAACCATAGTGCTAGGTCCTTTAACTATGCCATTGCCATTTGTTTCCTAGTGAAGGTGAAGTTGTTTGAGATACCTGATAACCTCATTTATTTATTGTTTTATCTCTGCTCCTGTATGCAAATGTTGAATCTCTTCGACATGTCCTAAGAAAAATGGAAAACTAATTTCCACTTGGCTCTTACAATTGTGCCTGTGGTGGCTCTAATAATGGCATTGTGAAGGAACTCTCTGCTACTATGATAATGGACTTCTATAGTCATTTTTTCATATACTTCTTACTTGAATTTGATTATTATTGGTTAGATATTTTATCTTATGCTTTAAGGTAATTCACAATTTGAAGAGTATCCTATAATTCTACGATAATCACAAAATGCATTTTTATCATAATTCTTAGGCAATGCCCTTGAATGATCAAATTCTCTAATTAGATTAAAAGTAATCATATTACACTCAAGAAATATTTTTAATGTATTTTGTGGACTTTCACTTATCCTTGTAAATTACACGTGTTCCATTTGTTGAGATAATATGATCTTGTTATATGTTTTTTCTATAACATTACCACATTATGAGAATCCATCTATGATTGAAATCAATTCTCATTACTTCTAACCTTAAAATTTATATGTTTGTAAACTTGGAACCATTAGAGTTAAAGCATTTGATCCATAATTAATCACATTTATATCTAAAATCTTGACCTAAAAGTCTCTGATTGCATGAAACATTTCATCAAGATAGTGGTAAATTTTGAATAACACTTTATTCTTAATAATTTAAATCAAACTATGAGAAAATATACTCTGTAGTTCACTGTTTGGTACTTGATGTTCATCTTGGTAACCATAGTATTAAATCTAAGAATATTTTT